>CAJVGC010000065.1:34691294-34735828 GCA_910822075.1 Senecio squalidus | reverse complement strand
AAACCTGTAGTTGTTATTATTATATCAAAAGGTATTTAATATAATGTTGGGTATCGAGGTAGTATAACCCTTTTAAGATTTAAGATTTAAGTCTTGTTAGTATGAATTAATCGTTTATCTAAATTGATATATAAACTTAAATATATATAGCTAAAAGAAGGTCTAAAATTATGATTGGATAATAGAAGTAGTATTCATATCTATCTATATCTATCTATTTCTATATCTAGATCTATATCTATATATTAAATAAACGGTTTATATCGTCATATTATGTCACTTTCTCAGTCATTCTTATCATTTATTTTCCTTTAATTTTATTTTCACTTTTAATCATTTGATTACTAATAAATTCATTATTTAATTAAGAAAAACAACGTATCTATCTATATATTCATTATCAAATATTAATCACGCATCATCTCACATAATTTCTCACCAATATTTTCTCGCTCTTTTTATTTATATTTAAGTCCTTCTTTAAATACTAATAAACGCTTTTTTTTTTTTTTTACCTTTTCTATCGTTTATATTTTTTAAATTTATTATCGAATCTATGTTTATTGAGTATTTACATTTAAACCCTTTAAATATCGATGAAATGTTGTTTTCTTTTTATCTATGTTTATTAAGTAATAGAAATAAAATGTCATAAAAATAATCCATGTTATAACATGGATAAATAATCTACTTTGTTGAATTAATAAGAGTTATTTTATATGTTTATTTTTTTTTAATCGCATATATCATTTTTCATCGGTTACAAAATATGATAGTATCATTATATTAAAATTAAAGAAACAAAAGGAGGACAACAATAAAAAAAACCAAAAACTGTTTATAAAATCTTCCATTCATTTCATAAAAGTGTACAATCTACTTTATTGAGAATCTCTCAAATCAATATTTAATATTTGACCTTTATTATTAATATTAATATATGATTTGTTTACTAATTAGTTGTTTTAAGTAGTGTATTTATGAATTTGTATTTCTTCATAATTTGTCATACGGATTTGTTGGATTCTCTGTAGCTATATATATCCTGATGCCAACAATAATCATACAAAATCACAATCAAAATCTTTGACATTTTCTCCTTGGACCATCAAAACTTCCTCCTCATAACTTTGACATATTTAAAATCAACAAACTAAATCTACTTTTTAAATTTCAAAACTCCAAAAATATACTTTTTTTTATTTTTTTTGAACGGCAAAAGTACAGAGAGATATGAGCTTCGGCATTGCCTATGTTAAAAGACTTAATTAGAAAGTCGGATTGATCTTATCCATTTACATGGATTAAAATAACTAATCATTGAAAATGATTGAGTGTTATTATTGTGAAAAATATGGTAAATTGATTAGTACATACAAATCATGTGATTAGATGGATCTAAATCGGTCTTAATCATTTACGTTTGAACTTTAGTCATATCATATTTTATATCGATAAAAACAACCACTCAACTATGCTTAGACTAATAACTTTTCTATAGAGAAATTATAGTATATATATATTAAAGAATAATAACTAAAATATGATTATTAGACTTTACGGTATGGGGCGTGAAATAGGACGACAACGCCGCCACCTAGGACGACAACGCCGCCACAACGCCCCCCTCCACACCGCAGGGGCGTTGTCGGCAAATTTTTGCTCCAGGCGTGGTCATAAACACGGCGTGAGGGCGAGAGGGAGAGAGGCAACGGTACATTTTCATTTTCATTTTCATTTATTATAAACAAAAAACAAATCTATGTTAACAAATAATTAATCTTACCATTGCTATTGATGTTGCTGTTTATCATTAATATGAAATCCGAAAATAATTAATCTTACCATCTTCAATATAATATGAAATCCTAAATTGGGTGTAACAAAATAAAGAGAGAGGCGCTACACATTTTAAGTATATTGTGTTGTAATGACCTAAAATGCAGTAAACATAGGTTTTATACTATGAAATTACACATTCGCCCTCATACTATGAAACTTAACATTCTGGTCCTTTGACTTTCATAACTCCATATGTAGCATACAAAAGTTGCTTATTTTATAAAACTTATGCTTATTTTATAAGATAAAAACTTATGTTTGTATTATTTAAACTTATGTTTGTATTATTTTATAAATTGTAGTTTGTTTGTTTTTTTAATAAAATTATATAAAAAAAATAATAAAAATACAAAATAAACTCTATCACTCCACATCATCACACAACCACACCACCCATTTTCATCACTCCACATCATCACACTCTCTTTCCTACAAATCACACTCTCTTTCCTACATATCACCTCTATCACTCCACATCATCACTTTATAAAGCCCCCCACACCGCATAGTCTTAAAACCAAATGTCTATCAAGATTATTGTGACTATTCAATAAATAATGTTAATAAGGTTTTTTTTTTCCCTTAAGTATAATTAAATTAAAATGTTTATATTACTTTTTTATATCTAAAAAAATCATAAGCAAACAACTAAATCATTTTGCATGATAATATAATATTGTAAATACTACTAATTTTTCATTCGATTTAACATTCCATTGGTTATAAATATTTAAATCCTGCCTCACATATGGGATTAAAAAAAAATCTTTACATAAAAATTTAGGGTTTATACATAAAGATAAAAGATAGAAAAATTTTAGGTTGTTACATGAGTTTGTAACGAAGCTTTAGATTTATTGTTATTAATCGATACCATATTTAACTATAAGGTAAACTGAATATGATGTTATTACACATATAATCTTATATTTGAAACCATTATAAATTACGTCATTTTGTTAGAAATTATTCAAATTTATATATAATTTTAATCATATTTATTAAACTAACTTTACTAATTTTATCTACTTATATTTTTTTCTTTTTTAATTGCATCTTTCTAAAATATAAATTTTTCCCGCTTATTGATTAGGTTAGTATCGAGGTGTGTTAGTAACAACTTATACCGAAAACCTAAAAGGCTCGTAATCGGACTTGAACAAACTAGACACTTAGTTGTTTGACACTTGCCTCGGTCTAGGCACACTTCTCCACCACACCTCGGATAACCTAGTCGCGCCTCACACTTCCTTGGCACCTAATGCGTGCCTCATCAAACACACGCGCCCCTCGGACAAGTACTTAGTCGCGGAGGCATTGTTGCCTCGCGCCTCATCACTTGGCCTAATGCCTTGGACAACTTGGCCTCATCACCGGGCGCCCGGACACTCCGTACGTGCCTCGGAACCGCCTCGCGCCTTGGGCAACAAGCCCACCTCACATGTTGAGTGTGCACACTTCGTCTCACATGTTGAGTGTGCACACTCCATCTCACATGATGAGTGTGCACACTTCGTCTAACATACTGAGTGTGCACACTTCATCTCACATGTTGAGTGCACACACTTCATCTCACATGCCGAGTACACACTTTGTCTCACATCTTGAGTGTGCACATTTCGTCTCACATGTGATGTGCACATGCTACGTCTCATATGTTGAGTGTGCACACTTTGTCTTACATTAATTAGTTTCACTCCGTTCTAAGTGTTTGGCCGCACATACTTAGTGTTAATCGGGTTCCCGGCCTCATCTCAAACTTGGTGACAAACAAGTAACAAGTAAATGCTTAGCTCACCAAATCAACTATACTTATGTCATTAACACTTTTTGGGTCATAATTAGAGGCCCACAAAGTGAATGATCATGGCCTCGACCCATAAAAGAAAACTCTAATTCCTCGGCCTATATATACCACTCTGAACATTTGTGAGAGGGCATTCAGGATTTCATTCAACACACACATAAACACGTATTAGAGATCTTTCTCACTCTTTTATATCATCAACTCTAATCATATGTCACCTTAGACTCATGAAGAGTCTGTTAGGTTTGCACTACGCTAGCAAGAGACCGTGTTGATTAGCCATCACACCCAAACACTTTGAGCTCGTTTATTTTTGCTTAAACACTTATAACTGGACAATAACGAAGAGATTTGAAAAAAAAAAATTATAATAAATAACAACCCATGTATTTTCGAATCATTTCTTCTTTAATGAATATAAGGTAAATCAAACATTTAATAATATATAAACCACAAAATAATACAGTTTTGGATAAAGTTTACATAGAAGCTTACATGTATAATATCCTTATATTCACTTTCTCTAACTATAACTATAATTATAATATTATATATTAGGTTAAGAATTAAAATCATATGTTTGTTGGTGATTTATGTCACCAATATGATTTAAGTGTAATGGGATTAATTTGTTTTAACCAATGTAATTTTGATAAATATCGAACAAGTTCGGAAAAATGTGGAGTGCACACTTGTTCAAAACTTATCTTGATGGGGGTTCGGGGTCCAAGGGGTGACAACCCCTGGCGGGGTCAAAGGGTCAGAGCCCCTGGCTGGGTTTTTATTTTACACTAATAGTGTTATAATAAAAATGTCATAGAAATTGCACCTGACCCGATTTTGACCATAAATTATGGATTCAGTTTTGACCCGAAATCTTGACCCGAGTTTGGAAGTTAGGGTTACAGTTTTAATCAAACTACATGTGGGCAGTTTTAAAACTTCTTTGTTGGTTAATTAAAATTAAAGGTACATTTTGGATTCATATCTACAAAATTTCAAACACAGATCATCATTCATAATACTGAGTTTTATCCGATTAAAGATTTCGATAGTGCCATCGAAATACTTTGATCTGAAAGTGAATCACGACTTTTAGTAATCCAAATCGAAATCCCCAAATATACAACAATGTTTGCAATTTAATACTTATTTAAGTTACTCGAGAAAGTGAAAAAAAAAAAGGTTGTTACGGAAAGAAATAAAAACCGACCAAATAACTATTTTATATGTTTGCCATTAAAGTAAGTAAACCACGGGTGTAAATACATGAAAAACAAAACATAGTAGGTACAAACATTAAAAGTCAATATTTGGTGAGGAAAAAAAAATAGTTTTTCATATAAAATATTATATTAACTAATAATACGATATTTTTATATTATTGACGTCAACCCGAGTCAATTAATTAAAAGCAGCATACGCATAACGATAGAGATATTAGTGGACTGTGTCTCGATCTAAAAAACCGAGTTGAATTGAAAGTTTGCACCAATGCAATAACACGGTTTGGTTTTCGACTGTTAAAATTCAAAATATTTGATAGCTTTTAATTTTATGTAAAAAATAAAGGGACTAGAAAAATCGGATTTTGACTATTATGTACAATTTTTTTTTCTTTCTGTTTGATTATTATTATTGTTATGTTTATTTACTATATTATCAGATTATATACCGTGACACGCACGGATTCTTCAAAACAAAAAGCAAAAAGAAAAAAAAAAGTTACACATAACTCTGGAACGACTTATGTGTTTTTCTTTATAAGAATGTGTTTGCAAAGTCATTTTAAATGGATATTTACTTATGTAGCCTTAATTTATATAATATTTTTAATAAAAAAATTATTGAATATTCAAAAGAAAAATTTTTATATAATAACTTGTATATTTGTATTAGACTTTCAAACATAATATTTAAATGACTAATCATTATTATTCACGATGACGATATATGCTATATTAAAAATAAATTAATGGTAATAAACATATTATTTGTTACTTAATAATAACAATATAAAAATGGTAGTCATAATAATCTTATAAATATGTCATTAAAAACCAAATTAATAAATCCAAATTGTTTGTTTAAAAATTACACATGGCAAGTTTAGAAAATTACAAATGTCAAAATTCTAGGTAATGTATTACTCTTTTGTTAGAGTAGAAGATTGACCCGTACAACATACGGGCTCTTATAAAATAAATTGATAAAAATATTGAAAATAATAAAAAATCACTTTAGTCACAAAACATGAATTTATACAATGTTTGAGCAATGAATGACGTGCTTAACCAGTTTGTCGGACCACTAAGTGTCTTATACACCTGGGTTATTTAAGTAGTTCGGGCAGCAATGTGGTCTTACCAAGACATTTGTCCAAGCAGCGGTAAATGTGTCAGACCAGGGGCTACCTATATGTCCGACTAGCGACTTGTCGTCTACACGAGTGTCATTAAGTTGTCCGAGCAATAGACAGGTTGTCCGACTAGCGGTTTTTCGGCTTCACAAGTGTCACTAAGTCTTCTATCAATTCACAAGTTGTACGACTAGCGGCTTAGCGGCTATACGAGTGTCATTGAGTGTTCGAGCAATGGACAAGTTGTCCGAGCAGCTTAATGTATGTCATCGAGCAACTTATCAGATTAGACACTCATCCGGTCAGCTAGTTTGGTGTCTTATTAAAATGTGTCCGAGCAACATCAGCTCGGGTAGTGGACCAAGTGTCCGGGTAACATCCGAGCAGCTTGTCGGCCATTTTGGTTTTGCCCGATCACACTCGTCGACCTAGATGTAGGCTTGTCGGACAACCCGAGCAGCTCGTCGGCCTAGGAATAGGAGTGTTGTGTTCAATGGAGGCCCTCCTATCTAGAAACCCAGAGGTCCTTATTGGAAGCCATGATAGCTCGAATGGCCCGTCCCACCAGTATTAATCACTTCTACTTCAGCGGTGGTGTCGGTAGTCTCTGGAGGAGTAAAGGAGTAGATCATAGTCCGAACGTCTGAGAGGTTTTCTTCACTAATCCTTCGAGTTCCCTCACCATGGATATTGGGCACGTGCCAGTGCTTTGAGAATTTGGTGGAGTTGAAAGGGTAGTCGAATCCATATTGATTGAAGGGTGATAAGAAAACTTAAGTGAAACCGTTAATCTAAAACGGTCCTACGGATGGCGCCAATGTTTGAGCAGTGAATGACGTGCTTAACCAGTTTGGGTGTGATGACTAGCCAATACGGTCTCCTGCCTGGTATAGTGCAAACCTAACAAACTCTTGGCGAGCCTAAGGTGACGTATTGACTAGCAAGGATGACGCAAGAGAATAGGAAAAATCTAGTACGTGTGTGAGTAATGATTGGATCGAATGCCATGACAATGATCATAGGGGTATTTATAGGCTCAAAAACCAGGGTTTCCATTTATGGTCCATGGGCCCTGATAGTTGTTCATGGCCGTCATCTTATGACCCAAAACGAGTATGTGTAAGCCGACAACCAAGCCAATGTGTCCGAGCAGCAAACCGGACAACCAAGCAAGTGCGTCCGAGCAGCATGCCAAACAACCAAGCAAGTGTGCCCGAGCAGCAGGCCAAACAACCAAGCAAGTGTGTCCGAGCAGCAGGCCGGACAACCAAGCAAGTGTGTCCGAACAGCAGGAAAACCAAGCAAGTGTGTACGAGCATCAGGTCGAAGTGCGTCAACCAAGAAAGTGTGTCCGAGCAGCTCGTCGGCTTGTCGGCTTGTCAACCAGGTCAACCAACTTGTTAGCTTGTCAACTCGCCGAATGTGTTTAACTAGGGAGCACACTTGGTGTCTAAATGAATGTAATAAGTCGTTTTTGGTTTAGGTTGGGCCTGACGTCACGCCAGTGCCTTTTAGGAGTTGGCCCTGACCTCACGCTAGTGCCTACTTCAATACTAACCTAATCATACAAATAGAAACCTCTTTTAAATACAAAAAAAAGGTTTTACTAAACATAGCATCCTTGTTTAATGTAACATTTCTGGTAAGTATCCTTGCATTTAAGGTGTACTCTCTTCTATGTGTCTTAATTTTTTTTTCGTTAGCAAAACCGAATAAAGAAATAACTTTTGTTTGAAAAAATATTAGAAACACATCTTTAATAAGAAGACTAAACGATTAATGATACCATTAGTCTTTTTTAATTTGGTTACCAAGACAACCATGACCGTATAAAATAATAATCATTTTATTGAATATGCAATCAAGATCATATCAAAATCGTCATTGTTGATTATATAGTTGTGTAAAAGAAAAAACTAACCCGAAATTGAAACTTCTAAGCATAGTTAAAAGTTTTTTCAATTGTTTCCATAAAATTAAAGAAGTTAGTCATAGTTAAGGTTTAAGGATTATTGAATAAATAAGTATAAAAATAATATGAGGATGAAGCTCGGGAACAGTATTGATTGTTGAATGAAAATTAATTATGAGTATATGAATGTATGTTGGAAAAACACCAATCACATTATATGTTTTTTTATATAAGAAAAGGATGTTAACACCTCACGTAAGGGAAAAATGAAGATTTAATAAGTTTCAATTAATATTATTAATTGTAATAATGTGAATTAATTAAATTAAAAGTAATTTTTAAAACTAAATTAAAATAATAGTTCCACTTGTCAGTTAAATAGATATGTCAAATGAAAAAATTGTAAAAAATGTTAAGACTCTTTTATCGGATTAGTAAAACAATTTTTTCGGTTTTGCTTATATGATCAGATTAACGGGTTCCTAACTTGAATTACCTACTACAAGCCCCTTACTTGGGTCAGCGTAATTCTTGTCTCTTTAAACATTTTTATTACTTTTATTTGTATAGTTCCCTTTAGTTTAGTCATGTCATATTTTCATGTACCACCTAGTTTGTTTTTGCTCATTGTAACATTTTTTTCTAATTCGGCTTTAAACTTATTAAAAACAAATCTCAAATACACCCACTAAAATATACTATTTATAGAACACTCTCACGTTGATTAAACTAAATTTCCAATGTACACAACAAATTTTGACAATATATATATATACAATTTTAGACCAGCGCATAAATAAATAAGTAAACCTTATTAATTTGATTATTAATACTCTTAATATAACGGAAAATGTTTTTGTTATGGTGGAACTAGGACTAATTAAGTGAATGAGAATATAACAAATTTTGTTCGATTTGCTATTGTGTGTATTCAACTTTCAGAACGTCTGTTGTGTGTATTAAACTTTTATTATTGTACAAATGACGTAAGTACCAGATTTATTTTGGGAAATATTCAATATCTAAACCGGTTACACGTCAACAAAAATTCGGTCCGTTACATCATTTGTGAAAAAATAAATGCTAAATACAGACAATAAAAGTTTTAAAAGTTTAATACACATAATAATAAATCGCAATTTTTTTTGTTATATTCCTATACACTTATCCCGTAAAACTAAGCCACTAAAGAAGTCTATGAAAGGATATGCATTCATTACTAGAATCACGAGGCCCATGCAGGAAATGCCATCGGTCATCAATGATATACATTTTTTTTTTTTTTTTTTTTTTTTTTTTTTTTTTTTGGAACAGCAACTCCTGCGGGCCAGTAATGGAGTATCTTTGTGCCACCATTACCAGCCACCCCCTCAATGCTTCGCCAAAGAGAATGCTTCGCCAAAGAGGAAACCCTCTGGAGAGGCTCGAACTCGAGACCTCTCCTTCATCAGGAAAACCCCTTACCAACCAGGCGGAACCTGATTGGCTCAATGATATACATTTAGGCTTACATTCAATACCTACCAAAGTTTATGATACGAATTACGTATTATTGTATTAACCAAACTCACCTAACAAAAACAAAACATCGATATCCTACAACTTTATGTCTTTATGATTGTAAAACCAATATATAGCTTTTACCGTTTCAGGAAAATATAAAAAGTAAAATAATTAGGCTGTGGAAATTAAACAATATAGTTGAAACTAAACCTTGTATATCGTATCAGTATATTACTAGAAGCGTGTTCGAGCTCTACGGACGGTGATGAATAAAGATGAGATGTTTACTGACAAACACGATATTATAAATGTGTTTTTCTTTCCTTCAAAGTAAATGTGCTTTGTTTTTCTTTCGAAGTCTAAATATGCTATGAATCAACTATTACTATTTATCAAACTTATTATGTAATGTTTAGAATCGGCAATAAATTGTTTTATATACACAACGAGTTTAGGCTAAACGGAATAAGGAGGACAACTCACCCAACTTTATCTCTCCAGAAAACAAACTCACATTTCTCAGGAAATAAGAATCACCACACACTCATCGCGGCCACTTTTAACCCAAACTCATCTTACCTTTTTCATTTAAATACTATTATTTATAAACTAAAAAAATAAATATTTACGTAAACGTAAAACGTAAAACGTAAACGTAAAAAAATAAATATATACGTAAACGTAAAACGTAAAACGTAAACATAAAAAAATAAATATATACGTAAACGTAAACAAAATTTAAAACTTTTATTCAAACGTTAAAAACTTAAACGATACATAGAGAAATTAAAAACTTAAACGTTACATTGACATATTAAAAACTTAAACACTCCTTAAACCGTATACTTACGGTAAACCTTAACCACATTCCTCTTTGTGATGTTAAGGTAATGCTGTCCGGGTTTAGGAGTAAAAACGGATACATTTTTAAGTATCATAGCAGCTCTCTAGGGGAATGTCGTTGCATTTAGCGTATGCTCGCCTAAAATCGCTTTTAACTGCGCTTGCATTGTCAAATTGCGCAGCTAAATCCATTGTCGCTTTCTGACGAGCATTGTCTTCGTAAATTAGTTTTTCAACCAAAGCGTGAATTTCATCGACGGTGTGTGTAAGTAAACAACTCATATTAATTTAGAAGTGATAATATTTATGTATAAACATAAGTGAGTTACTGAATATTTATAGGTAAAAAGTGGAGTTTAAAAAAGTTTTTTTTTATAAACACAAAGAAAACGGTTAAAAAAAATTATGGGCCCCACCAATTTATAACTCACCTTATGGTGAGTAACTCACCACATTCACGAAATTTAAGATATAAACTCACCTCCATGCTCTCAACTCGCCATGGTGAGTTCACCTAGGAGATAGCAATCGCGCGCGACTTGCTAACTCACCTAGGTAAGTTTTACCTTATTCCATCCGGCCATAGCATAATTTGTATTAGTTTTACTACATTATGGCAATTTTATATAATAGCTTAAGTTCCATTAATATTCTATAAAAAATAATTAAAAGACCTAATTATTATAGAAGTTACTGTTTTAAATATTTATTATTCTAGTTAGTTTATGTATTAAAATGTTTATTAAAAGGATCATAAATATCGTGTATCCATATATTAAAAGCATCATTTACTTAGAACCTCTTTTACCGATTTTTACTCATTTCTACTTGTCACACTTGTTTTAAATTACGATCAAATGAATTCACATTTAATACTCTACTATAATCCATTGATCGATCGAAAGTTGTCCATTGCCTATCTCTAATAGATATATAAATAAAATTGTTGTACATATAGAATATAGTTTTTTGCTTACATGTCTGGGCAAGTTTTCATATTTATGCTGCATTTCTTCCATGTTGGAACTTAATCTGCCCTTTATTTCTGCTGAAAAAAATGTAAAACCTAACATAAAAAACCACAGACTCTTAAAAAACAAACTCGTCAAATAGCGTTATGTTAATCTGAATTGCATCAATATACGTCGACATTAGGCTATGGGGTGTGGGGCTTTATAAGCCCCGATAACGCCGCCACGTATGAAGCATAACGCCCCATAAAGCCCCCCACCACACCGGTGGGGCCTTATCCACAAAATTCAAGCGTAGGCGTGTGCAGAATAACGCCTTGATCGGAGGAAAGTGAGGCTCGAATTGTAGCAACGGTCACAAGAGCAACGGCCAAATTTTTAAAAAACTCCAACATTTTATATAAATACCCATTCATTTTTATAACAAAAACCACACAAAATCTCTCTTTCTCTCTCAATTTTTATAACAATCTCACCATTTTTATACATTCTATCAATTATCTCAAATGGATCCCAACAACAACAACAATCAAAACAACCCCAACCCCAACCAATGGAACCAATATCCACCATTTCAAAACCAATATCCACCATTTCAAAACCAATTTCAAAACTATACCCAATACCAACACCCAAACCAATTTCAAAACTATACCCAACTTCCAAACCCTAACCAATTTCCCCAATTTTACCAACAAACTCCACCACCACAACGACCATCCCAAGACCCGCTATACCAAGGCGGGTCGTTGCAACAATTGCTTAACCAAGACCATTTATCCAATTTTCCGCAAGTGCCTCCATTTGACGCTGACGATGACGAAGACGATGAGGTTGTTCCGGAAACTCAACCTCTAAGAATGCCGGCCCGTGGGAAGAGGAAACATAAGAAGAAAGAAACCGAATCCCAACGAGGCAAAACCGAAAAGAAGAGGTGGACCGAACAGGAGGAGGTCGCACTTGCTTCAGCGTGGTCGTCGACATCCGAGGACCCCATTTTGGGAAATGATCAACATTCACCACTTTACTGGGATAGTGTTCGTGAAAAATACTTCGCCAAGATGCTTAAAGATGATCCCTCTTACTTTCGTACCTACGACTCTCTTTCGAGCAAGTGGAACGACTTACGAAGAAAGGTCAAAAAATTCAACGGGATTTTTCGACAAGTCCAACAAACTAGACCAAGCGGTCATAGTGATCAACAACTGCTCGAACATGCTCTGGAGACGTACCGCACCATAATGCAAACGGGTTTCCTACATTTATCGTCTTGGCAAATATTGAGACATAGCCCGCTTTGTCAACATGTCCCAACATCTGGAGGGTCCCGAAAAGCGCGTAGAACATCGGAGTCTAGTAACCCCTCCACTCCCGCCACTCCCGCCACTCCGGTATCGCCTTTTGCTGGAATCGATCTCAACGATGATGATGATGATCTTCACTTGGAGGAAGACCTTCCAAGACCGATTGGTAGAGATCAAGCAAAGGCAAAAGCGCGCAAAGGAAAGGGCAAAGCCGCTGCTTCTTCTTCGGGGGCCGAAGAATCACTGAAGTATATTGGGGAAAAGTTCGGGGCATTTGCTGATACTGCTGAAGAAAAAGTGCGACAAAGAGCGTTAAAGGTGATCATGCAGGACACCAGTCATCTCGGGGAGCCTTACAAATCAATAGCGGAAGATGAAAAGAAAAGGCTTATCGAGAAATTTTATCCTCAATATTTGTAGTATGTTTTTTATTGTAGTATGTTTTTTTTTTTTAATAAATTGTAGTATTTTTTTTTTTAAATAAATTGTAGTGTGTTTTTTTTTATTTTTAATAAAAATATAACTTTTTAAATAAAATTATATAATAAAATAACAAAATAAACTCAATCACTCCACATCATCATCACTTTACACACAACCACACCACCCATTTTTATCACTCCACATCATCACACTCTCTTTCCTACAAATCACACTCTCTTTCCTACAAATCACCTCTATCACTCCAAATCATCACTCCCAATAAAGCCCCACACCCCATAGTCTTAGAACTATAGAATCTTTATTATCCGCTTGCAATAATGTTGGCATCCCAAACCTGCATATGTCGGGCACATTTAGTTCTTGAACAACATTGATCTTAATTAAATTCGAAAATATTTAGGACTTACATGATGAAGTAGTATTTTTGTGTAAATCAATTGATTGTGTTCCCACCTCCGACTGCATTGTATCCTACATGCAAGGGGTGTAAAAGCCCAAAACGTACCATTTTTCGTCTTTGAAAACGATACGATATTTGTTTATAGAAACTCACTAAAGGGTGTTTGTTTGGGCTTATATAAGGAGCTTATGGCTTATTGAAATTTTGGCTTATGTTTTATAAGCTCGAATTTTCTGGCTTATACAACCGTTTATGGTCTTATTATTGTTTATTATGTTATAACAAACAGTAATAAACTCATAAACGGAAAAAAATTGAACTTATGAAACATAAGACGAAATATCAATAAGCCATAAGCCAAACATCCCCTAAATCGTCTCTTGCATAGTCCGTAATAACTAATTAAGTGCATTGATTGTTGCTTGAGTTAAACTCAAGGTTCTAAATAACGCGCCATGGCGTCGAGGCTCGGCGAGAAATTACGAAAACATGCAAGGCGGCAAAAAAACGTGGTCATGGCGTCCCATGACGCGCCTTAACACGAGTTTTTTGTAACGCGTTATGAAAAAAAAAAAATTTTAAAAAAAAAGTTTAAAAATAGTTAAAAATGGCTATAAAAATCATTTGATTGTAAATTTATAAATATATCTTAGAATATATATATACTTAAACGTTAAAACAGACTTTTTGATAATTTATTGATATTTTTATTACTTAATAATAGTAAAAATATATATAAGTATATATAAAATTATAAAATATATTAAAATTTTGCCGCCTTGTCACGCTTTGAAAAACGTCATGTCTCGCCTTTTCTTGCAAAGCCACGCCACGCCTTACGTTATCTATAACCTTGCTAAACTTCACATTTTATCAACCAGGTTATGCCCAATTCCGGATCAACACATAAAACCATATCCAATTCATAAAATTTGTAAATAATTAACAAAACAAAAAAAACTTTGGATCGATCCATAGACCTATGCAACACGTTTTGAAATACATCCCCATCATCACTGAAAGTTAATTTAAATCCTATTTTATATTCAAATTCAATGCAACCAGAATAATAAATATTTATTTTCAATCAATGGATTACACGATTGTAGGATATCGATTAGTGATGTTGAATTTGAAATCGGTATGTAGTTGTATTTAAGCTCTCGCAAAATTGAAACCTAATGAAAAAAAAAACAAAGGCTGTGGCTGAAGGGATTTTGGTGATGACATAAGATGATGTCACATTTTTGATCCGACGGACTGAAATCAACTTTTAAATCCATGCAAGGGACGATATGACATGTGGAATTTAATATTTCTCTTTTTATATAGAGTTAATTACACAGAGAGTCCTTTTTCTCTTATCGAAGTGACACTTTTCGTCCTATTTTCTGAAAAATTACATGGATAGTCCGAATTTATGTACATGGACAATTCTTTAGTCCGTTAGGGTTAACTAAATTCTGTTAGTTATATCATAATTACCAATTTACCTTTTTTGTCTTATTCGCAAAGGACCGTTTTTGTAATTTTTTTTTCTTGTTTTTATTTGTTTTATAGCAAACTTTTTTTTATCTTATTAACTTCCACGTGTCAAAACTTAATTGGAGTATCTTGATATTTTCTTTAACATTGATCTTAAAACCCGATTCATTCAAGAACACCTTCAAACTCTTCCCAGAATTCCAATAATCAACCCAAGCAGTAATCGGATTCCAACTTTTTAAATCGAGCCAAAATCAAAATCAATATCGATACCTACATCTGTATCGACGTCTTGAACAAACTAGGTCAAATCAATATCGAAATCTAAAACCGGATTAACCGGTTTAAAACCCGATTCACTCAAGAACACCTTCAAACTCTTCCCAGAATTCCAATAATCAACCCAAGCAGTATGTGACAACCGTCTAAACTCAGGTCGAGAATGCTAACTTTTGACCTCGATCCGTATGTTTGATACTTGCTATAACTAACTTTATGTGTTACGTGGTTACGTAGACATAACTCTTTTAGCTAAGCTCGTTGTAACTCACACAAAAACTTTTAACGTAGGTTTACGTTACTTAAACTTTTAACGCGTGTGTCTCGGAAACGGAATCGGAATCGGAATCAAACCAACAAATGAACTCTAAAATACTATGAATACATACAAAGAACTTTCCTAAGTTCACTTGATATCAATCGGGAACATTAAAGAACAAAAACCGAAAATTCGGCTGAACCAGCCATTCAGCCAACGGCTGGGCACCAGCCGGCGGCTGAGATCCTCCAGCCGGCGGCTGAAATGCTCTGGTCAGCTTCTTGGTGACTCATTTTTGCATGAAAAACGATAGGGACACTTGTCTTAACACGATTTGACCAACCCATCTGCCAGGAATTCAGTCCCCAATGAGATATACATCTTCTCTTTCCTTCATTTTCATTTTTCATTTCTCAAAACACACTCAAACACACACACAAACACATATCTCATTTCTCTCTCAAACTCTCTCTCTTTTACAGAAAATTTCCAGCAATAATCACCATTAAATACACCAAATAAAACCACAAAGTCGTCCATATAACAAAGGGAATCAAAGGGGTTATCTTGTATCGGGTTTTAAAGGAGTTCTACACTTTTTGGAGCTCAAATCACCATCAAAACATCATCAAAGCTTTTCCATCCGGTAAAAACTCTTCTAATAGTTACTACTACTTCCTAAACTCATTGCATGTATGATCTAACACATAAAAACAAGTTTTTATAAAGTTTTATAACCATTTTATTATAAAAACGGGTTTAAACAAAAAGGTGACTTAGATCTATATATTTGTGGCTAAAAATCCAAAAGAAACTGATATTTGAGCATATATATAAGTAATCTTGATGAATATTCAGTTGCATGTCGAAATCTAGCTCAAAAACGCTTAAAAACGCAAAAATGGCAAAACAAGAAAATCTGTCTCGGCAATTCAGCCGCGGGCTGAAATAATTCAGCCGCCGGCTGAAATAATTCAGCCGCCAGCTGAATAGGTCTGTTTCCAAAAATTGTATTTTTAAAATGTTAACGGAGAAATCGAAAAACATATATTTTTCACAGTTTTTAAACATAATATAACAGATTGCATATTTGTACTTTGAATGATAAAATGAGGTATTTAAATAACTAATTCATCATAACGATATTTGATGATATTTTATTGAATCGTATTAAGCGGGAAAGTGGATAGGAAATTTTGGACATAAATTTTATAGCGCGGAAGCGCTGCCCAAATTTTATTGAACATACTTATAACACTTAAACAACAAACTATTCGGTGACTAACGAGTTTAAAAGCTAACAAGTTATATACTTTCACGAAAACTTGGGTTATACTAGGATTCCGGTGATTCCGAGCACCTTCGAGCAATTCCGAGCACGCTAGAAATCTTCGCAAACAGTGAGTTACAAACCCCTACTTTCTAAACGCTTTTATTACATTTTGGGGTGAAATGCGAGTCTTAGGCTCAGATACTACATTTAAGCTGAAGCAAACTTTGAAACGCTTTGATACCCGAAAACTATTGTGAAATGCTTTGTTACTCGAAAACTATTGTGAAACGCTTTGTTACTCGAAAACTATTGTAAAACGCTTATATACTCGAAAACTATTATGAAACGCTTTGATACTTGAATACTTTTATGAAAACGATGTGAAAATGCTATAACGAAAACACTTGTATACTTTGAAAGCTATTATGAAATGCTTTGATATTTTGAATACTAAAACGAATAACTATTTTGCCGGCATTGTTGAGGGTTTTGCCAACAATGTCGAGGACACGAAAGCTATATTTGCCAATGACTAAAACAATCGATCGTCATGTTGCGGACTTTGTACAACATGGACGTGAGAAACCATTGAAAAATCCCGAAAACTACCAAGGACATTAGTTGCTATTAATCCCTTTGGAAAGGACCGTTAGTAGATATGGATAGCGCTATTAGGGTAGATTGACCCTCACCACAACGACTTATAACGATGGTGCATAATACTAAATGGGTAGGCATTAGGCTTAGCAACGATCATTGGGCAAAACTTAGGATTGTCACATAGTCGCGCTATGTGGTCAATGCCTATAAACACAAATGCTATACTCTATACATTTATATGTGGCAACTATTTTGAATGCGATACTCTATGCATGGTTATGCGATGACAATTTGAAAACTATGCTTTTACTTAAACTTTGTAGCTCACTAACTACACCTCCCGTAGTTAACACTTGACTCGTATTTTCAGGTAACGAGTAAGCTAGCTGATGACTATATGCTTTTGGGCGGATGACTTCAAGAACGGGAAGGGTTTGGGTGGTTGGGCTATGAACACCCCATTTTGATTTGGATATGTAATTTACATTTTTTTAACTATCATGTAAACTTTGATGTAACCTTTTTATTTAATATAACTTGGCGTTTATCTATATCTTGCTATCGAATGCTATTGCTCTTCACATCTTGTGTTCCGCTTTAGCGGGGTGTGACAGACTTGGTATCAGAGCGCAAGGTTATAGTGAATACCGATTTTTCAAAAATCAAACTATAACCAATTTCTAAAACGAAAGATTTTATTTAACCAAAACGTGAGGGCATTGTTTAACTTGAATTATTCGTAGCCTGATCACCTATGAATAATTTGGACTAAATTATGCCGGAACGGGATTGGTAAAACATTAAACGAACCTCCCCGGGAATTCTTGAAGTCAGACCCACACAGACTTTGATGCTATACTTGTGATACTCTATGTGCTCAGCTTATTACTAACACTAACGTGAGCCGTATCTTCGAACTAACGCGTTACCGATTTAGGGTATGTCGAGAGGGAAAGAGATAGCTAGGTCCGACAGTGAGACCGAACCCTCCCACGACTCCCAATCACCCTCTAGGAGCCAGCAAACGTCACCACTCACCCTACCTTACCTCCGTCGGGACGGTGAAGGAAGTTCACGATTACCAACGCGCCGCGCACGACATTCGCCAACTCGTCGCGCGAGACCTCAGATAGCTACGCCACCACCACCCCATGTTCGCGGGTTGACTCTCGAAGAAATCCAAGCGCTTTGTAACATGTCCGTCGACCTCCGCGGATACACTCAAGTCGTGAGAGATCACTCCCACCAGATACATGGTTTGTACGCCGAGGTGTTACGCACAAAGGCAATGGCACGAAAGGCAATCCGAGCGGCACGCAACTTGATGTTGATTAGCATAGTACTAGTATTCCTTATGGTCGTATTGGTTGTATTTAAGGTTTAGAGGTTGTTGTAAGGTGTCTTTTGGATTGTAAGCGTAGTACTTTAAGATTGGTTGGTAATGTACGACAATAGTCGATGATGTTGGATTTTGTAAGAACATCAAATTTTGAGCGATATATAAGTGGACGGATTATATTACGATTGTTGTTGTTCTTGTTATTTCCCCTTTAATGAATCTAAAGTAATTTATCAAAACCCTAAACCCGAGTTCTCTCTTGTGTAGGAAAATGGCTGAACCCAATGATGAGCGCATTGTCCAAAGGATCAACGCCCGACTGAACGAGGCGATACCCGAAATCATAGCCCGAATCAATGCAGACATTAACCAGGGAGGACCAAGGGGAAATAATAACAACCAACAGAACAACAACCAACAGAACAACAACCAAGGAAACAACAACCAACGAAACAACAACCGAGAAAATGACAATCAGGGAAACAACAACCAGGGGAACAACCAAGGTTGTAGCTACAAGACCTTCATATCTTGCAGGCCAAAGGAATTCCATGGCACTGAGGGCGCCATCGGACTATCGCGCTGGATCGATAGTATGGAAGTGGTGCTAAGGATCAGCCAGTGCGCTGAAAACAAGAAGGTGGAATTCACTTCTTGCATGTTTCAAGGGCGAGCACTAACCTGGTGGAATAGCCAGCTACAGGTCCAAGGTCCGGACGCTGCATACAACATGCCATGGGCAAGGTTCAAGGAACTGCTAGTAGTTGAGTACTGTCCCAAGGAGATCTTGAAGAAGCTTAAGAACGAACTTTGGAATCACTCCATGGTGGGAACCGACATCGACACCTACGTCGCGCGATTTCACGAACTCGCAAATCTAGTACCTGAACTAGTAACCCCCGAGGACAAGCGAATTGAGCACTTCATTTGGGGACTCTCACCCGAGATCAGGGCTATGGCGACGGCTACCGAGCCAGCTACGATGCAGCAGGCCGTGAGCTTGGCCAACCGCCTAACCCAGGATTGGATAAGGAACGGAGGAGCGCCAAAGACGGGTGCAGAAGACGCTAAGGGAAAGCTCAAGGTTGAGGACACATCGGGAAATAGGAGGGATCGTTTCAACAAGAAGGCTAAGACAGTTAGGAATTATGGAGTGGCTGCGACAGAGAACGCCGGCTATCAGGGGAAGGCTCCGAAATGCGATAGGTGCGGTTATCACCACGGAGGTGAATGCCGGTCATGCACCAACTGCAACCGCCTTGGTCACTGGACCCGACACTGTAAGGCAGTGAATGCTGGACCGCAGCAGGCGGGAAGGCAGCAGATTGAAGGACCGCGACAAGCGGGGAGGCCACAACAGAACGATAGGCCTCGCCAGGGAGAATGTTATGAGTGCGGTAGTAGGGATCACTACCGAAATGCTTGTCCTAGGCTAAACCCTGCCCGAAACCCAAACCAGAACCGCAATCAAAACCCTCCGCAGAACCAAAACCAGAACAATCAGAGGGGAAACGATGGGGGACAAGGCCGTGGAAGAGCCTTCGCGATTGGTGCCGAAGAGGCAAGAAACGACCCCCGGGTGATTGCAGGTACGTTTCTCCTTAACAACTATTATGCCTCAGTACTGTTTGATTCAGGCGCGGACAAAAGTTTTGTGTCCTTAGAGTTTAGGCCCTTGATTGCTTTAGACACCGAACCCCTAGGTGAAAAGTTTACGGTAGAATACGCAAATGGGCAAGAATACCAGGCTAGCGACGTAATTAAGGATTGCACAATAACCCTAGCTAACCACTCTTTCGAAATAGATCTAATCCCTATCGAACTTAAGAGCTTTGACGTAGTAATAGGAATGGACTGGTTGACCATCAGAGACGCGAAAATATTTTGTTTAGATAAGACGATACGAATGCCATTAGGAGATGGAAGGGAATTGATAGTACAAGGAGATAGGCCGGGCCAAACTTCGAAGCTTGTATCGGTGATGAAAATGCGCAAATACTTAAATAAGGGCTGCTTTGCATTGTTAGTAAACATAAAGGACAAACAGGCAAAAGCAGCAGACCTTAAGGATGTACCGATAGTTAGAGACTATCCGGAAGTATTCCCCGAAGAACTACCTGGACTACCACCTCAGAGGCAAGTAGAGTTTAGAATCGAGGTAATTCCTGGAGCGGCACCGGTGGCAAGGACGCCATATCGACTAGCTCCGACTGAGATGCAGGAATTATCCAACCAAGTTCAAGAATTATTGGATAAAGGATTTATCCGACCAAGCTCATCACCATGGGGCGCGCCGATTCTATTCGTAAAGAAGAAGGATGGATCATTTCGCATGTGTATCGACTACCGAGAATTGAATAAACTAACCGTCAAGAACCGATATCCTCTTCCACGAATCGACGACCTTTTCGATCAACTTCAAGGCGCAACCTACTTTTCAAAGATTGACTTAAGGTCCGGGTACCATCAAGTGTTGGTTTCAGAAGATGATATACCGAAAACCGCATTCCGCACTAGATACGGACACTACGAATTCTTGGTAATGCCATTTGGACTCACGAACGCACCGGCAGTATTCATGGATTTGATGAATAGGGTATGCCGACCGTATCTAGACAAGTTCGTTATTGTATTCATCGATGACATCCTAATCTACTCGCGCAACAAGGAAGATCACGCAGAACATTTAAAACTATTATTGGAATTACTCAAGGAACAACAGCTCTACGCAAAATTCTCTAAGTGCGAATTCTGGCTGCGTGAAGTCAAATTTCTCGGACACGTAGTCAATGGATCAGGAATCCACGTTGACCCATCAAAAATCGAGGCAATAAAGAATTGGGAAACTCTCAAAAGTCCGACAGAAATCCGCCAATTTTTAGGGTTGGCTGGGTACTATCGGCGATTCATTCAGGATTTCTCTAAGATAGCCAAACCCCTAACGAAGTTAACCCAAAAGAACGAGAAGTTCAACTGGGGAGATGCTCAAGAACAAGCCTTCAATATCCTGAAAACGAAACTGTGCAACGCTCCGATCTTAACTCTTCCTGAGGGAAACGAAGACTTCGTAGTTTATTGTGACGCATCTAACCTAGGATTAGGTTGTGTATTGATGCAACGAAACAAAGTCATAGCTTACGCATCGCGACAACTTAAGAAACACGAGGTCAACTACGCTACACACGACTTAGAGCTAGGAGCGATAGTTTTTGCCCTTAAGATCTGGAGACATTATCTCTACGGAACCAAATGCACGGTATTTACGGACCATAGGAGCCTACAACACATATTAGATCAGAAGCTACTCAACATGAGGCAAAGGAGATGGTTAGAACTCCTTAGCGACTACGACTGCGATATTAAGTATCACCCTGGCAAAGCGAACGTCGTAGCAGATGCCCTGAGTAGGAAGGAGAGGCAACAGACGACTCGAGTACGTGCATTAGGAATCTACCTTAGACCCGATTTGAGAACGCGTATAGCAAATGCCCAGCATGAGGCTTTGAAGGCAGATAACATAAAGGTCGAAACCTTGCACAATCACGACAAGGACTTTGTGAGGAAGGGCGACGACGTCTATTATTTTAAGGATCGAGCCTGGATTCCTACGACTAACGAATTAAGAAAGACCATTATGGATGAAGCTCACCGAACGCGATATTCCATTCATCCAGGGTCAAGCAAAATGTATAAGGACCTCAAGGAACACTATTGGTGGCCTGGAATGAAAAGAGACGTTGCTTTATACGTAGAGAAATGCCTCACTTGTGCGAAAGTGAAGGCCGAATATCAAAAGCCATCTGGATTACTACAGCAACCCGAAATTCCCGAGTGGAAATGGGAGCAAATCACAATGGACTTCGTCACGAAGTTACCTCGGACATCAAAGGGTAACGACATGATCTGGGTTATAGTAGATCGACTAACGAAGTCAGCACACTTCATTCCGATTAAGGAAAGTTTTAACGTAGAAAAACTTGTCCAAATATACATCAACGAGGTAGTGACACGTCACGGAATACCCACGTCAATCATCTCGGATAGAGATACTCGCTTCACTTCCAGATTTTGGAAGGCATTCCAAGAGTCGTTTGGCACACGATTGGACTTAAGCACGGCTTACCATCCGCAAACCGATGGTCAAAGCGAGCGCACTATACAAACATTAGAGGACATGCTGAGGGCATGCGTTATCGACTTCGGAGGAAGTTGAGATAGCCACTTACCACTAATAGAGTTCTCTTACAATAACAGCTACCATGATAGCATCAAATGTGCGCCTTTTGAAGCTCTCTACGGATCGAAATGCCGATCTCCACTGTGTTGGTTGGAAACGGGAGATCGACAACTAATTACCATGGATGTAGTGCAAGAAACGATTGATAAGATCACAACGATTAAGGAAAGACTTAAGACTGCGAGAAGTCGTCAAAAGAGCTACGCTGATATGCGCAGAAAAGATCTAGAATTTCAAGTCGGAGACTAAGTACTTCTAAAGGTGTCACCTTGGAAAGGTGCAATACGCCGCGGAAAGCGAGGAAAGCTTAGCCCGAGATATGTGGGACCACTTGAGATACTCGAAAGAGTAGGTCCAGTTGCGTATCGTTTAGAACTACCGCAAGAGCTCGGTAACATACATAACACTTTTCATGTTTCGAGACTGAAAAAGTGCGTATCGGACGAAACACTCATCACACCTTTGGAAGAAGTACAACTAGACGAGAAGCTCCAATTTGTCGAGGAACCGATTGAAATCATAGATCGCGAAACTAAGAAACTAAGACACAGTAAAATCCCTATAGTGAGGGTGCGATGGAACGCAAAACGAGGCCCCGAATATACCTGGGAACGAGAGGATCAGATGATGCTTAAGTATCCTCACCTCTTCATTCTCCCACAACGAATACCACAAGTTGAAATTTCGGGACGAAATTCTTTCAACGTGGGGAGAATGTGACAACCGTCTAAACTCAGGTCGAGAATGCTAACTTTTGACCTCGATGCGTATGTTTGATACTTGCTATAACTAACTTTATGTGTTACGTGGTTACGTAGACATAACTCTTTTAGCTAAGCTCGTTGTAACTCACACAAAAACTTTTAACGTAGGTTTACGTTACTTAAACTTTTAACGCGTGTGTCTCGGAAACGGAATCGGAATCGGAATCAAACCAACAAATGAACTCTAAAATACTATGAATACATACAAAGAACTTTCCTAAGTTCACTTGATATCAATCGGGAACATTAAAGAACAAAAATCGAAAATTCCGCTGAACCAGCCATTCAGCCAACGGCTGGATGGATTCAGCCAACGGCTGGGCACCAGCCGGCGGCTGAAATGCTCTGGTCAGCTTCTTGGTGACTCATTTTTGCATGAAAAACGATAGGGACACTTGTCTTAACACGATTTGACCAACCCATCTGCCAGGAATTCAGTCCCCAATGAGATATACATCTTTTCTTTCTTTCATTTTCATTTTTCATTTCTCAAAACACACTCAAACACACACACAAACACATATCTCATTTCTCTCTCAAACTCACTCTCTTTTACAGAAAATTTCCAGAAATAATCACCATTAAATACACCAAATAAAACCAAAAATTCGTCCATATAACAAAGGGAATCAAAGGGGTTATCTTGTATCGGGTTTTAAAGGAGTTCTACACTTTTTGGAGCTCAAATCACCATCAAAACATCATCAAAGCTTTTCCATCCAGTAAAAACTCTTCTAATAGTTACTACTACTTCCTAAACTCATTGCATGTATGATCTAACACATAAAAACAAGTTTTTATAAAGTTTTATAACCATTTTATTACAAAAACGGGTTTAAACAAAAAGGTGACTTAGATCTATATATTTGTGGCTAAAAATCCAAAAGAAACTGATATTTGAGCATATATATAAGTAATCTTGATGAATATTCAGTTGCATGTCGAAATCTAGCTCAAAAACGCTTAAAAACGCAAAAATGGCAAAACAAGAAAATCTGTCTCGGCAATTCAGCCGCGGGCTGAAATAATTCAGCCGCCGGCTGAATAGGTCTGTTCCCAAAAATTGTATTTTTAAAATGTTAACGGAGAAATCGAAAAACATATACTTTTCACAGTTTTTAAACATAATATAACAGATTGCATATTTGTACTTTGAATGATAAAATGAGGTATTTAAATAACTAATTCATCATAACGATATTTGATGATATTTTATTGAATCGTATTAAGCGGGAAAGTGGATAGGAAATTTTGGACATAAATTTTATAGCGCGGAAGCGCTGCCCAAATTTTATTGAACATACTTATAACACTTAAACAACAAACTATTCGTTGACTAACGAGTTTAAAAGCTAACAAGTTATATACTTACACGAAAACTTGGGTTATACTAGGATTCCGGTGATTCCGAGCAAATCCGAGCAATTCCGAGCACGCTAGAAATCTTCGCAAACAGTGAGTTACAAACCCCTACTTTTTAAACGCTTTTATTACATTTTGGGGTGAAATGCGAGTCTTAGGCTTAGACACTACATTTAAGCTGAAGCAAACTTTGAAACGCTTTGATACCCGAAAACTATTGTGAAATGCTTTGTTACTCGAAAACTATTGTGAAACGCTTTGTTACACGAAAACTATTGTGAAACGCTTTGATACTCGAAAACTATTATGAAACGCTTTGATACTTGAATACTTTTATGAAAACGATGTGATACTCAATGCTATTACGAAAACACTTATGTATTTTGAATGCTACTATGAAATGCTTTGATATTTTGAATACTAAAACGAATAACTATTTTTCCGGCATTGTTGAGGGTTTTGCCAACAATGTCGAGGACACGAAAGCTATATTTTCCAATGACTAAAACAATCGATCGTCATGTTGCGGACTTTGTACAACATGGACGTGAGAAACCATTGAAAATTCCCGAAAACTACCAAGGACATTAGTTGCTATTAATCCCTTTGGAAAGGACCGTTAGTAGATATGGATAGCGCTATTAGGGTAGATTGACCCTCACCACAACGACTTATAACGATGGTGCATAATACTAAATGGGTAGGCAATAGGCTTAGCAACGATCATTGGGCAAAACTTAGGATTGTCACATAGTCGCGCTATGTGGTCAATGCATATAAACACAAATGCTATACTCTATACATTTATATGTGGCAACTATTTTGAATGCGATACTCTATGCATGGTTATGCGATGACAATTTGAAAACTATGCTTTTACTTAAACTTGTAGCTCACTAACTACGTCTCCCGTAGTTAACACTTGACTCGTATTTTCAGGTAACGAGTAAGCTAGCAGATGACTTATTGCTTTTGGGGCGAATGACTTCAAGAACGGGATGTGTTTGGGTGGTTTGGTTGAACACCCCATTTTGATTCGGATATGTAATCTACATTTGAAACTACTATGTAAAACTTTGATGTAACTTTTATTTAATATAACTTGGCGTTTATCTATATCTTGCTATCGAATGCTATTGCTCTTCACATCCTGTATTCCGCTTTAGCGGGGTGTGACACAGTAATCGAATTCCCACTTTTTAAATCGAGCAAAAATCAAAATCAATATCGATACCTACATCTGTATCGACGTCTTGAACAAACTGGGTCAAATCAATATCGATATCTAAAACCGGATTAACCGGTTTAAAACCCGATCCACTCAAGAACACCTTCAAACTCTTCCCAGAATTCCAATAATCAACCCAAACTGTAATCGACGGGTAATTATGCTGGATCTTATTACTAACCACGATGGTGGTGGAACATATTCCAGTGAGGTAGTGGGGCATCGAATGTGGTGGTTCAATGGAGGTGGCGGCTATTTCGCCGGTGGTGGTGGACTTAAGAGGCTGTTCGTCGGAGTTAGGCACCGACCAGAATCTGGTGATCGGAGATTAGCAGTAAACCTCGGAAAATAAGAAAGTAGAAGCGTGCGGAGATCCGACAAGACCTACAAATGACTCAACGTGATTGATTTTTCGTTTTGGTGGTAGAAGACTGGCAATGATTGACGGACTTGAAGGTTGTTGTATTTCCGAAGAAGGTGGCGGTGACTACTCGGAGGTCACCGGTGGAAGACATTGGATGTTGCCGGAAAGTAGTTTCAAGGTATAGAGAAAGAAATAGATATGAGATAATTTAGGTTTAAAACAAAATATAGACACCAAAAGAAAGGGATGGAACTATTGAAGATCTATAAAAGATTTGAGTTTATAAAACAAATAAAAAGAAATTTTTTTTTTACAAATATGGTCATTTGCGAATAAGACAAAAATGGTAAATTGGTCATTATGATATAACTAACAGAATTGAGTTAACCCTAACGGACTAAAAGACTGTCCATGTGCAGAAATTCAAATAAAGAACTATCCATATAATTTTTCAGAAAATAGGATGAAAAGTGTCACTTGGATAAGAGGAAAATGACCTTCCGTATAATTAACTCTTATATATATATATATATATATATACCAAATAATCTAATAATCACTGAAGGGCTTAAAGGATTTCTTTTTTTGTCTAATTTAATTTTTTTATTAAATCTTTTGTGTAAATTGATTGATATAAAATATTCAATTATGCATGTGCTATAGGTATACAACTAGAGTAATATTTGACTTTCTAAAGTCTTTCATATTTAAACTCTTTCTTTACAATTACTTCATTAATTACGATGTTTTTAAATAATTTTTAGCTCTTCAATATAGACAACTATGATCACATATCTATATATTGTTTTTCTTATAAGAACGGATATACAAATAAGATTAGCGTATAACATGTACATGTGTACTATAGTGTAACAACAAAATAAAGCAAAAGACCGAAAGGACATCTAAACACCAATATGCAAACACATTGAAACATCACCTTTCACCATTCAACACCACACCGTTTTATGTAGTTTCTCATGTCACCAACATGTTCCTCGAAGGACAAGACAAGAGAAAAAGGATAAAAAGACAACATTGAAAAAGACGAGCATATTATGCGAAGTCATGGTTAAGTGAACTGGGAAAAAAAGTCAGTGGATGTCGTGGAAATCGGAGATGAGAAGGAGAAATAAAAACCGATGTTGATAAACAAAAAGTCTTGAACAACGATGGTTAAACATTAGTCTAGAGACAAAGAGACTTTCGTTGGACAATAGTCAGATATGAAAGACACTTAAAAACATGGTGTTGATAGAAAGAAAATACGTTGTTGATGATTATTATTTAAAGGAGCTTTGATAAATAAAACTAAATCAAAGCAGCACATGAATGATCCTTTAGAGCGTCGGAAAAAAAGACGAGGCGACGAGGCGACGATCGAAGATGGAGATTTCATATTTCGGATGAAGAACCCAAGTATGAGTAAAAGGATACACTTCAAATTTTAGTTCATAAAATGGTGCACTACATAGAGCATCTACAATATGTGCACGGAAATTCACCTTTTCACCAATTTTTGGTGTAGAATTAGAAAAAGCCTTTTTCAATGTTTATACCAAATTTATTATGATGAATAGTAATGTTCAAATTATATCAAATTTGATGTAATACTATTCATACCAAATATTCAAATATTGAATTTTTTTTTTCAAGTTATTTATATTTACTTTTGATTATTAAAATGTTTGATTAGATTATAAAATACAATTAAAATGCAATTTCGAAACAAATAAAATAGCTTCCTGTAAAACCGCTTTAGAAAATTTAACTAAATTAAACATAACAAAAGTTTAATGTAATTTAGAAATAAATTATGCCAAAATTACTAGTTTGGAAGCTTCTCACGTTTTGTTTGAACAACGATTGGCGAGGTCAACAATTTGGGTGTCATGGCTAACCAATACGATCTCCTGCAGAGCGTCTAAGGTAACGTATTGATTAGCTAGGGTGACATAAAAGAGTAGTAAAGGTCTCAGTACGTATGTGTAAGATGATCTTGAATCTGACAAATGTTCATAAATTTATATGCAACGAATTAGGGCCCAAAAAGAGAAAATGATGACGTAAGTAAGTCACTAATTTGTTGAACCATGATTAAACCGTTACATGGTAACTATAATGATCACAAGTGACAATGTGTTCGAACAAGTGTAATTGAAATGACCGAGTAGCGAAGCAACTTCGCTCGAACATGGGGCTCAAGTGTGACGAGACACAAGCAGCGAGCTCAAAAAACTTGTCTGAGGCGCGGGGCCAGTCTTCTCGTGTATGGGAATTCAGTTGTATGAGGCGCGGGCTCCGGGTCACATATACTAGTAAGCGGGGCGCTTTCTTGACCGAGACGCGAGCAACGACTTCGGGTCATATTTACTCGTGACGGGGGGAGAGTGAGTCGGGCCACATATGCTCGAGTACGGGACGAGGGCGTGCTGGGGAGCGGCCAAGGCGCTGCGCAGTTTCTCGAGCTAGGGAGCATCCACGACACGGTCCCATTTTCTCGTGCATGAGGCGAGGTTCATGTCCGAGCAACAAGCAACGCCTGGGCGAGCCACATGTCATTTTAGCTCGTGCCGAGGCACTTCTTCTTACCGAGCCGCGAGGCATTTTAGCTCGTGCCTGGGCTGCTTGTTTTTGTCGTCGTGTCCGAGCCAGTTTTGAAGTATGGTCGCAGGGCCGTTTCAAGCTAATTTGGGGCCCGGAGCTAAACAAAAAAGTGGGGGCCCTAATAACATCTTTTTTGAATAAAAGAGGGCTGCACCTCCGAATTTTTTTTATTAATTGAAAAAGTTATTACAATTGAAGGCTAGGGACTCCCCACCTATGGAAAGAAAAAAGACTATGAGACATGCCTCATTAGCCAAACAACCTAACAACTACATATTACAATAGAATAAAACAAAATAAAAAACTAGAACTAAAGTTTACATTTTCGAGCTTTCTTAGATGCAAAATCATCAATAATAGTATCAATATTAATGTTGTCCAATATATTTTTCTCAATGCATAACATAGCCAACCCATTCAATCTTTCTTGTGACATTGATGATCTCAAATAGTTTTTTAATAATTTTAATTTTGAAAAGCTTCTTTCGGCCGATGCGACGGTAACGTGTATAGTTAATAAAATTCGATATGCAATGGAAGCATTTGGATAAAAACCTTTTTTTTTAATAAACTCTAAAATTTCAAATGCGGTCATAATCACATTTGGCAAAGTCATTTGTAATACTTTGAGTTCCGTAAACAATTCATTTACATCTACATCACACATATTATTATGAGAAAACTTGCTTGCGAAATTAGTACAACTTTCTTTAAGTTCCACATCATCCAATGACTTTAATTTTTTTGAATTATATAAAAAACCAAAAATATTTTCAAAGGTTGTTATTTGCTCAAATCTAGCTTCTAATGAAGTAATTGCCTTATCAACAACAACCAAAAAATACTCAACTCTAAAAGCTTCTTTGGGTGATTCAAATTCATGTTCATCTTCATTATTAATTTCATCAAATTGTCTTTTTCTAGTAACTCGACGTTTTTTTGGAAATATTGGTTCAACATCCATATCAAATGCAATAGCTTTGGCATTATTTATACTAGTGGCAAAACCATCATTTCTATCATTTTTGAAAAATGTCATTGTATCGTTTAATAGATCAATAGTGGCATCAAGACAAAGAGTTTTAGTTTGCAACTTTTTACTAACCATATTAATAGAAAATAAAATATCATACCAAATCACCATACCAAGTAAAAATTCATAACTTTCGATAGCACTAACTAAACTTTCGGCTTCACTTTTTGATAATGCATCATCACATGATTCACCCAATGCTATCAATGCATCCCTTATTTGAGGAGCTTGATATTTAATAGCTTTTACACTTTTAATGTGACTTTCCCAAAGTGTATTACATAGTGATTTTACGGTTAAATTAGAAACATTATCAAGTAATATTTTCCATCTTTTTAGTAGAGCTCGAAAATAACACATATATACGTTGCACGATTCCAAAAAATGAAATAGCTTTCGCACAAGAATGTGCCATATCACTAACCTTAAGGTTAAGGGTATGACAAGCACAAGGCATATAAAATGCTCTCGGGTTAATATCAAGTACTAGTTTTTTAACCCCACAATTTTTTTCTTTCATGTTAGAACCATTATCATAACCTTGTCCCTTTACATCATCAATATTAAGACCAATTGATTTAATTGCATCTTTTAACACATTAAAAAGTCCTAAGCCCGAGGTATCATCTACCTTTAAAAATTCTAAAGAATATTCTTCAACTTTTAATATGTTACTAGACATGTTCACACATCGAATAATTAGAGTCATTTGTTCTTGATGGCTAACATCCGGCGTACAATCAAGAATTATAGAAAAATATTTTGCTTCTTTAATAGTTCTAATTATAGAACTCCTAACATTTTCGGCTAAAATAAAAATTGGTTCATTTTGAATTGTGGAGCCTAAATAATGATAATGAATTTCTTGATTTTCTATATGCCTAACATGCTTTTGCATTATAACATCATATTCCGTCATACTTTGAATTACACCCAAAAAATTACCATTACACTCTTGAAAAAGTTTTTCATTAGAACCACGAAAAGCCAAATTGTATTTTGATAAAACTTTATTGCGGCAACTATTCTTTTTAAAACTTGTCTCCAACGTTCTTTCTTAATATTAATTTGATGTTGTAAAGTTTTATCAATTGTTTTATTATTATCCAATCTTTGTTTTAGTTCATCCCAAGAATTCATACATATAAAATGTTGGACACTACTTTCATGTTCTTTAAGTCTAACACTAAGGTGTCTCCAATCGTTAAATCCATCATTCCCTAAAGCACCTCTAATATTACTATTATTAGGTTTAAACAACTTACAACAAAAACAATATATTTTATCAACTTTTTTTTAGTAAACTAGCCAATTTCGATCACTAGTATCTCCATTATCATATTTTCTAGTATAAGCAGCAAAAGTAAAATGTCTATATATATTATCTTTAGGATAATCAAAATTTGATTCTCTTATAGACCCTTTTTCAATTAAAATATCTCTTAATTTATCATTAAGATATTCCCAATTTATAGGATCATAAATATCTAAAGGCGGAACAAATTGTTCATTTTTATTTTCATTATCATGTGTGGCATTATCATCTTCATGATTGTTATTTTCATTTTCAATATTAACATCTTCATGTGTGACACTTTCATCTACATTATTGTTAATTTCATCATCAATAGTGACATTTTCATGTGTAATATTGGCGGATTCATTTGCTGCATTTTCTTGTTCATTTAAAACACTAGAACTAGAAGAGCCTACTTTTTTTTATAAACTTATTCATAGATCCTTTTTGTTTTTCTATAGATTGTTCAATTTTCTGTTTTTTTTTTCTTCCTTTTTTCATGTCCAGACATATATTTTCTAGGCATCATTTTATTAATTATTACTAAACAGAAGTGAGAGGTGGGAGGGAAAAATGTCGGACCTGAGACCTGCTATGAAGAAGCCGATCAGTGACACAGACAAGAGACAACAAGCCAACAACCTCTGTTTTTCAGCAAGACATCAACTCTCACTCAATCTTGAATCAAAAACAGAAAAACTCTTAGAAAAATACCACTTACATTTATTAAAAACAAAATATGACATAATGAAGCAACCACACACACACAAAATGCTGCTAAAATAAGTTAGACAAGACATAATAAAGCAAACCTAAATTTATTAAAAAAAAAACATCATAGAAAAATACTACTTACATTAAGGTGGGATCGGTTGTAAGACTAGAATTATAAAAAACAAAAAGAATTTGTACTTCAATTGCAGAATCGAGTGAGGGAGAGAAGGAGTCAGGGAGTCAGCAAGGGAATATTAGAGTTTTGTAAGGATTTAATTTCTTTTGGGCTTTTTTTTAGGGCCTTTTTTTATATCAAAATTTTTTGATCTTTTCTTATATCAAATTTTTTTTGGGCCTTTTCTTATATCAAAATTTTTTTGGGCCTCAAAACGAACTAAATATAAAAGCTCGATACATACAAATTTGGGGCCCGGAACGGTCGACCACCTCACACATGGCCACGCTACGCCCCTATATGGTCCAACTAAGTAATTTTCTAGGTCCCACCTCGATACGTTTCGTGTAAAATAAAAAATACAAATTAATTTGACATGATGAATTAACTTTAACTTAACTTGGGTTTATTTTGACTTCTTTATGTTCAAAATTTTCATTTGTTCATTTCACAAAACTTTACGGGAAGTATTTACTTCTAAAGTTTAGTTAATCACAAGCGATAACATAAGTCGTGGATTTATTGCTCGAGATAATTAAATTAGTTAGAGATAATATACAACAAAGCTATAATAATTTTAACTCTACTTAAATTAAGTTTATATCGTTTTGCGATGAAATGTAATGAGCTTAAATCGATGTTTATATTCCACAATGACTTAGATTTTATCAACTACCATTTCACTTGCACTAATTTATTGTATTGTTCTGTTATTTAGTTTGTATTTTCTTTTCAAAGCTAAAAAATTTGAATTAATTAAAATTTAATGTAAGAATTTGGTGTATAGAAAAAAGTATTTGGTGTGATGATATTTTAGAAAGATTATTTTTTTATATTAATTTTGGTGTAACTTTTAGTATGCACATTAGAGATGCAAAGTTGTATTTATATTACTAAAAACACTATACATTTTTTACATAGATACTTGCTACTTATATGTGGGATAATAGTTTGTGTATCTCATATGGTTCTAAATAGCACGCTAAGGCGTGAGGTGTGGCCTCGCCGTCACGAATCAGTCCATAGCGTTGTCTTAAAGCGTAGCGTGATGTAAGGTGCGCTATAGCGCCATATCGCGCGCTATTGCGTGTGGCGTCGCGCCTTTTTTGAAGCGTTTATTGTTATTTCAGATTTGGGCTTTTTCAGTTCACCTATTTGGACTTATATCAAATGGACCACTCATATAAACTAAAAAAAATAGATAAATAAGTGAAACCCAATCTGTATCACACAGTCACACTCACACACAAATATTTGTAAACTCGCTAACTCGCTATATATATGAAATATGCTATAAATATTGCCGCTATATATCACGCCTTAACAAACGTCGTAGCCTCGCTATAGCTTGTAAGGCTTGAGGCGTGGCAGTGCCGCTACGCCACGCCTCACGCTATTTAGAACCTTGGTATCTCATAAACTTTTTCGAAAACCTATTGAATACCACAAAATTTGAAAAGTTATGTCGAATAAATATAAGTGATTTGTTTATTGATTACTATTGGTGACCTCTTTATTAGGTAGCCTGTTGAAGTAAAAATCCTCGGGGACTTGTACCACGAACAATCTTCGAAAGATGTCTTCTAACTAGAAATCTGTCACACGAAACAAACGCCTAAAGCTTATCGGGGAGGTGTCCCCGATAAGGCTCGGGCGTGAGAGTAAGTATTCATGATAAGAATTTAGGGTTTTAAAGGTTATAAGTAGTTAATGTATTTAAGAAGATGAAAGAATAATCAAGAGCATTAAAGGAGAATGTTCTTGATTTAGTGTGTGTAAGGTTCAGATCCCTTTTCTTAGAATGGGTCTGAACCTATTTATACTACCTGGTGCTTCGGTCCATTATCCCTTGGATAACAGATTGTTCCTTCTTTCGGCGCACTATATTCCCTTCCTTGATGAATCCAGTCCATAGGCAGCACCTTCGGCACCTCCTTAATACCCAGCAGGCGATTGGTAAACCTCCAGTACCTTTTCTGCTGTACCACGTGGTACAGTCCTTTTAGCCGTCTGTCAGGTACTTTATGTCAGCTGAGCACGTGACACGTTTGGCGTTTCTTGTACTGGCGGTTTGATGTCGTCAACTTAGTCAGCTGCAAATAGCTTCGGCTTGGCGCTCCATTGAGCTTGCCGAAGGTAGCCTTACCGAAGCAGTAGGGTGAAAAGTCACTTTTGGAGTATATCCATATATACTCCAACATAGCCGGTTACTTTAACTTAAATAAAATCCGTTACACGTTATCATATATCAAGTAAATGTCACCGATAGTACGTAGTTAACAAAATATGTCATATAATAGTATTCAATAGAACTTTTAAAATATCCTGATATTCTATATGTTTTTCGGATAAGTTCTAACACCCACAAACTATTATCCCTTTATATATATAGATACGTTAAAACATGAACTTTACTTAAAAACCAACCCGTTAATGTTTTCTTATATTAAATTCTATTTATAATGATGGCAAATTAGTAGGTCTAGTATAGCCTTGACAGGTAACAATGTGACTGATGTGGTTTAATAACATAAATGATTACTCTTTACAAAGAAATATCTATATACTTTATAATTATTTTATATCTAATAATAGTTATAGTTAATTAATTTGATCCTTTCATCTCACTTTTTCACACTCTTTCATTTCCAAACTATGAACTCAATTCAACTTATGATCTCAATATTAATCTAGATAGCAAGGTATGTACGTAAATGTTTTTTATGTATCCTTTCCGTATATGTTGATTGTTTGTAGTTTCAAATATTTCCTTGTTTTTGCATGCAAATTAAACTGATAATTGTATTACCCAAAAAAAAGGAAGGTTAATTGAGGGTCTGTTTGCAAACATCAGAATCGGACTACGGACTCGATTTGAGCGTTTGATAAGTTCATGAAAAGCTCGGACCACGGAACGAGTCCGTGATTTTGCGTTGTTCTCGGTCTACGGTTTTTCTAAACGGACCGAGTCCGAGGCAAAATCACGGACTCGGTCCGTGGTGCGAGCTTTTCATGAACTTATCAAACGCTCGGACCATGGACCGAGTCCGTAGTCCGTAGTCCGAGTCTTTGATGCTTGCAAACAGGCCCTGAGTAAAACAAACTTCTTTTTGTTTTGTTATTGCGTATATTCAACCCTTAAAATATCTGTTGTGTATATTAAAACTTTAGTTTTTCCCGAAAATAATATAACGGAATGAATTTTTGCTGATTTATAACCGGTTTTATTATTGGAAATTTTAAAAAAAATATTGTTCGTACATCACTCGTATAAAAATAACAATTGAATACACAATAATATATTTGTTTTCAGAGTTGGATACACAACGCGAAGTTATAATATTTTCAATTGTGTCACTTTTGTTGGCTTTACTTTTAGTTATGTATTATTATTTTCTCTACTAGATGTCCTAATTGTTGCATGGAAGGGATTTGCAGTATTTGAAGTAGCAATCATGGCTTGATGCTTGCCAAATGATTTTATCCATACAATGAATTATCGGCAGTATAAGAAGAGAATGAAAGTACAAGCTGATAGATTAAGCAGAATGAAAGTACAAGCTGATAGATTAAGCAGCTTGCCGAACGATCTTATCCATAAAATCCTTTCGTTTATTGGCCTTAAGCATGCTGTCCAAACCATTGTTTTATCATCGAGATATAGGTTTATTTGGACGACGATTCCCTATCTCAATTTCTTAGCTGACGATTTCTCCACGTTGATCAAATTCTCCAAATTTGTGACAAGTGCTCTACGTCGTCGCAATACTTTAATAGAAGTATCTTCTGTCAAACTCGATTTCCGTGGAAAGGTTAGCCAGGGTTTTGTCATAAGAATACTGGACTATGCATTTTCACACAATGTCCAACACTTGGCTGTTACATACTTACCTGAAAAGGGAACGACATTCCCTCTTTCTCTCTTTAGTTCACAATCTCTCAAGCATCTCACTTTGTCTGGCCACAATTCAGGTCGTTTCGTTAAGGTCACATTAACTTGGGACCTCCCTGCTTTAACAACATTGTATCTTGAAAATATTGATTTTAAAGATGTGATTACTGACAATTGCATTGGTCTTTTCTCCCAATGTCCAAACTTGAAGAATCTCACCTTAAATTACTGCGGCATGGGTGGATCAGACAGTGTCGATATTCGTCATCCTGGAATTTCTAATCTCACACTTGAAAACACTAATAAAGTTTTGAATGTGGTCGCACCTCAACTAAAGTATCTCACCATTAGAGATTGGTCAAGAGTGCATCTGCTTTCTGCATTCAATCTTGTCTCCTTGGTATTAAAAGGTTCTCGTCATTTGCAGTACTTTTCCTCAAATGGTTTACGTTCTTTGGAGAAGGCGGATATTTGCATTTACAGTCAATACTATGAAGACATAGTAGAAAAGAATCGCAAGACATATGCTCATACGATTGTTGGTTTGCTCCAACAGCTCCATAAGGCCAAGTTTCTTACATTGAACTTTGAAATCATTCAGGTATAATGTATCTAACACATCATCATAAAAGTTGATTCTAATTTCTTTCGATATTTCTTTTGTGCAGCTTCTCTCTTCATCGGTGGAACTAATCTCACATCAACCTTCTCCATTTAAGAACTTAAAGAGTTTGAAGGTTTATCCATGCGATACATACTCAAAGGTGCAAGAAACCATACCTACTGAAGTCAAAAATTATTTGCTAGATAGTTCTCTTGGTGCCACCTTCACAATGGTCTCACGTGAGGTATTTACTTCGTTACAATATTTTCTAATTACATACCCACAGAAAAGACTTCCGCGGCAAGAATTGCATAATTCAGTACTGAGCAGTTTTTTTTTTTCTAATATGAAATCATTAAAACACTATGGTAATTTAGAATAGATGATTCACAAATTTCAGCATGGGCCTATGTATGTCTGTTATGACCTGGAGCGAACCACATGTGCTACATATGTATTAGAAATGACGTTTAAATGGAGTGTATCCTTATGGTCTCTGTATTTTTCTATGATTTTATGGAAACGCTGCAGGAGATTATAGCTTCAAGGGACGCCTTATCAGCACAGAAGCTTATGGCAGAACTACAGGTGATGTTAAAGCAGGAAAAAGCCAATACCGAAACTAGTATGTCTCATTCGAATTCAATGGAGAACGAAAAGGAAATTATGTCTGAGAAACGAAAAGCACAACCCGTAGAGGAAATGAAACTAGACATGGAGAGAAAGATGACACATATAAAGAACTGTTGGAATGATGTAGGTGTGCAGATTGATCGAGGGAAAGCAAAGATTAGCCACATCATTTCTAAGCTGCGGGACATTGAAGTATTACTCCTCACAGTCGGAAATTTGCCTACATCAAAGAGGGATAAGTTGCAAGAATGTTTTTCAAGTCTGCGGGCAGAGGTTGACACTGTTGTGAAAAAAATAATAGGTTGTATGAAAATCCAATGTGATGAGAAGCAAATCCGTTTAGGTGTCTGCATCCGTGAATTTGCTACAACATCTAATCCGTACACTTAGCAAGTTGTAAGTTTTTGATTTCCCGTAGTTAAAAGTGCAAACCTTTGTGCCAAGTTGTCGTTTCTTTTGATTTCTGGTTCCTACATCGGCACATCCAGTGGTAATGTTCAAGGATATGTTTTTTGTTGTAAACTTGTAATCATGCAGAATTAGACCTACATTTCCAACTGTTAGCCCTTATATGATATGTCATGACTTTTTGATGATGTCATTTTTTATAACACTATTAGTCAGTTATGTACAACAGAAAATTTTGTTCGGTTTTATGAAGCTGGGACACCAATCTTATAAGTTTGTTTAACCAGTAACTGAATATGATGTTTGAAAAAAAGAGGCGAAAGGTAGTTACACAATACGAACCCTTAAATTAAGAATCTAGCATACCATTAAATTATGCTCTATAATTTATGCTCATTCCACCCACAGCATCTTAAATTCAGTGTCTGGAACGGGGTCGAGGATTGCATTACACGCCCTAAAACCATCCCCTCGTCATTCTTAAATTCGACCCTGGTGCAGAAATGTTGTGAACGAAAAGAAATCATACAAAACACAAATGGAATTTCGATAAACCCTAAAAGGGTCTTTTCTTATTATTAAAACTTTAAACCTAAATACCTATATATAACTATAAAATCCTAAAACATAACTTGAAAAAAAAGACAAATAATTAATATAAAAAGATAGATAATGACAATTAAAATTTTCATCTTAAACCCGTTATCTTTTCGAACGATCAAAACGTGACTTCACATGTTAACCAAAGAACCGACGGCTAAGCCAGAGGAGTTGGAGGCTTGAAGGCATACCTGCATCAGTCTCCCCCTCTTGGAAAAACACTCGTCCTCGAGTCTTAGTTTTCCCAAGTCTCTAACTCTGAAACTTTCTAACCCCCATTCGTTTTCTTTGACTTGGCTCCTCAAAAAGGACTACGTGACATCATGATCAACCATTCAATAAAAATATACGGGGACATCATCCTCAAATCACGCTATCGGAGGCAAAAGGATGCTCCTCTTCCTCCTTACCTTCGTCCCTGACGTTAGGTTCGGATTCGGTTTTCTTTTTTCAGCAACTCAACGGTTGGTTCATTCTTAGAATCTGTTTGAAGTTCCTTTACTATTTATGGAGGTCTTCATTCTCTACAACCTGTGTGTATCATTGGTTGATGGTATCGTTGCCTCGTCCGACGAATCTACGATTACCTAAATCAAAAGCCTTGCGTTACTTGATCCAAAATTTTGCACAAAACTGCATAAAATTCGGATAGTAATATCTCACGGTAGAAAAATCTAATAGAAAATCCCTCCGGTCAGAATGTGCGTCGATGAGTCTTGAACCACATATCCAAAATTCAGAGCGATCCAACGATGAACGAACCCGTGCCGCCATTTTAACCGCAGGTGCTGGACGAACATGAACGAATTTGTGGGTATTTTTCGAATTGACATCTTCAAGTTGGGTGATTTTTTACCTCTAACCTAAACTCTTATATCAAATGATGCAGGAATGTTGTGAATGAAAAGAAATCACATAAAACACAAATGGAATTTCGATAAACCCTGAAAGGGTGCCCAAACGTGACATTATGAGAAACTTTTTTTCTTAATTCATTATCAAAACTTATTAAACCCTAAACCTAAATACCTATATAAAACTATAAAACCTTAAAACATAACTTGAAAAAAACACAAATAATTATTATAAAAAGATAGATAATAATAATTAAAATTGTCATCTGTAACCCGTTATCATTTCGAACGATCGAAACGTGACTTCACATGTTAACCAAAGAACCGACGGCTAAGAAAGAGGAGTTGGAGGCCTGAAGGCATACCCGCATCATTCTCCCCCTCTTGGAAATCAGAGCTTAGGTTAGGTTAGAGCTTAGGTTAAAGGTAAGAAATCACACAACTTGAAGATGTCAATTCGAAAAATATCCACAAATTCGTTCATGTCCGTCTAGATCTGCACAACTGCGGAAACAATGGTGGCACAGGCTCGTTCACCGTTGGATCGCTCTGAATTTTGGATATGTGGTTCAAGACTCATCGATGCACGTTCTGGCCGAAGGGATTTTCGATTGAAATTTTCTACCGTGATATATTACTGTCCGAAGTTTCTGCAGTTTTGTGCAGAATTTTGGATCAACTAGCGCAAAGCTTTTGATTTAGGTAATCGTAGATTTGCCGGACGAGGCAACGATATCATCAACCAATGATACACACAGGTTGTAGAGAATGAAGACCTCCATAAACAGTGAAGGAACTTCAAAAAGACTCTCCAAGAATGAACCAATCGTTGCTGAAAAAAGGAAACTGAATCCGAACCTAACGTCCAGGACGAAGGTGAGGAGGAAGAGGAGCATCCTTTTGCCTCCGGTAGCGTGATTTGAGGATGATGTCCCCGTATATTTTTATTGAATGGTTGTTCATGATGTCACGTAGTCCTTTTTGAGGAGCCGAGTTAAAGAAAACGAAGGGGGTTAGAAAGTTTCAGAGTTAGAGACTTGGGAAAACTAAGACTCGAGGACGAGTCTTTTTCCAAGACGGGGAGAATAATACGGGTATGCCTTCAGGCCTCCAACTCCTCTGGCTTAGCCGTAACATGTGAAGTCACGTTTTGATCGTTCGAAAAGATAACGGGTTAAAGATAATAATTTTAATTGTCATCATCTATCTTTTTATATTAATTATTTGTGTTTTTTTCAAGTTATGTTTTAGGGTTTTATAGTTATATATAGGTATTTAGGTTTAGGGTTTTAGTAAGTTTTGATAATGAATTAAGAAAAGAGAGTTTCTCTTGAAGTCCCGTTTGAGCACCCCTTCAGGGTTTATCGAAATTCCATTTGTGTTTTGTGTGATTTCTTTTCATTCACAACATTCCTGCATCATGCCCTCATGGATTATTTGAGATTGAAGATCAAAAGGAAGAAGTTGGAATTTGATGCAAGGTTAGTTGCATTTGCCCCAATATTTGGGCTACAAAGTACAAACAAATGCAGAATACACAATGCAACCCTCATCCATTACTCAACAAAGTAGAATAAATGAGCATAACGGTTAAGTCAAGTAAACACAAATGCATATAATCAAATGAGCTCCAATCTTGCCAAAAAAAAGTCTTCCACAGAGAAAGGATCATGGGAAGGGTGACTTGAACTAAACAAATCATTCGGTTTCGTTAAAAAAATACATTTTTTTTTTACCTCATTTACCGATGTCAATATACCATACAGACTAATTAACATGTACACTTTCCAGTGGAGCGGTGACTCATTTTCTAAGGCATAATCCATAATCGTAGAGGAGAAGATTATTTTTTTGTTTGCTTTCAGTCGATGGTATATTTCGTAAGGAAAGCTAAAAGTCATTGAAACAGTTCAAGGGTTTCATATAAAGCATGCTAAGATGGTTTTCGAGATTTACATGATACTAAGCGAGCCTCTTATCTATTCTATGATGGCATATATTTGTTTCAATGCTGCCACATCATCATTTACGAGCCATGTCATCAGTAAGTGGCAGACAGTTAATTCTAACTTCTAACGAAGAATGTTGATGAGATTCAAAACACATTTAGACTAAATCTTGTCATGTTGGAACTAAGTAATTACCATCAGAAGATTTCCACAACAACTGAAATGCTCTAACCATCTTGAATTTCAAAAACTCCATTACCGACCAAAGCGGCCTTGTCTTATCAAAAACAAATCTTTGTTTATACTCAAGGATCCATGTATTCTCATCCAAAGCACTCCACTTTGCTTGTTCCCATGACGTATTCACTTTCCTAGTCGAAAAAATCAACTCCCCATTTGACCACTGCCAATTAGAAACGAGAAACTATTAAACCATATAAAATGATAGTATAAAGTATAAACCTTTGTAGAAACCAAAACTAGTATATACCTCAGTAACTCTTCCTGACAAGAGAGTGAATGATCTTGAATCGGATTCCGTTGTAACCAATGCAACAGTTTGCAAAGGCCATCCCCAAATACTCACTTGTTCAATTCCAGATTCGTAAAGTCGACAACGAGTTCTCAAGATTAAACCATCCTAACCAAACAAATAAACAAATAAATCTTAAAATCACAAACCGAACATAATTACATTTTTAATTTTAGATACCTGAATTATTTCCCAATTGGGATTTTTAGGTAAATCATCTCCAACAAGAATTTGTAATTCCTTATTCAAAAACCCTAATTGTTCATTCACATTACGAAACCGTAACGATTTCTGACCTAGTTTTGTGACTAATTCCGGTGAAAATTTGGATTCCATGATTGCAGAAGTAAGAAATGAAAACCCTGATTTCAAAATTAGAATCAAGAACAAAAACATGACACATTTGTTCATCATAAACCCATATAAAGAATCTGTTTTCTTGTTTTTCTGAATCTTGAATCGCGAATCATCAGTTCTGGGGTTTGAATTGATGGGTTTGGAGGATTCAGGAGTGGAGATGGTTGAAGATGAACTGAAGTAAAGAGGGGTTTCAGGTGGAGATGGATGAATTGAAGATGATGATGGGATCAAATCAAGGGTTGCGATGATGCTCGCGATGCAGATTTTGCAAATGCAGTTTACGTCTCTCCGGCAAATGGTGTGGCGCTGGTGTTCCATTCTGCTGGTGGACTGGTGGTGGAAGATGATGATCAAATCACTCGTGGCTTTTGTTTCTGCATGCTGATCCAAAAATAAAGGAGAGGTTGTTTAACTTTAAAAGAGCTTCAATTTGAAAATATGTTCCAGCCAAACCTTAAATTCAACAAGTTTCGAGCCTTATGAGTAGAGAACTCGAGCTTCGTCGAGTCGAGTGAGTAATTTTACTAGACCAACGTTTCTCAAATTCTTCAACTATTCGATGAGAAATCAAGTCAACCGATTGTTTATATTTTTGGCAAAATATATGATCGGGTCATATTTGAATACATAATTTTGTTAAACTCACGTAAAATCTTATTTTATAAAGAAAAAAAACATTTAGAGATCAAATATTATATAAATTATATGATCTTTATAAATTATTAATATGTCAAGTGATAATAAAAGACCGTTAAAGAAAAGAGTTGATAAGAAATGAATGAAGATATCCCTCTCGGTATATGGCACCTAAACGTAAGAAAAATCGGGATGAAATCCTTATTTATCTTAACATTTGGTTAATTTACTTCGTTGACGGAGTCGAACTCTTATTATCATTAGTTTAGTCTCTCTTTTTTTATGTATGACAAAAATAATATTCTATAACTAGCAATTTATTTATTTTCAATCAACCCACTTACTATCTGTTATTTGATTGACTAATCTTTTATATTGGAATGATTGAAGAGTCAAATGATTTGACAATTTCTCATTTGAAAATGAAGAATTTTGAATTAGAGTTTTTGATAATCATAAATTTAACTCTTTTGTCCAATAATAAGACTATTCATAATATAGTACCATACAATAATGTATATCATTATGATGGAAATGTGAAGGGTTATAGGGAGTTAATTACATTGGTCGTCCTTATGGCTTGCACTATTTATACCGGTTGTCCCTATAACCTTTTTATTACACCACTCGTCCCTAAATTTGAATTTTGTTGTCTGAAAAGTCCCTATTTTGGATGTGACGTTAAGTGAGCCGTTAAGTCATCTCACATGGGTCACACGTGAGGGTATTTTTGTCCTTTTATCACTCTATCTCCCATTTTAATGTACACTCTCCCCAAAAAGGTCTCATTCATACACACACACAGTCACAAACTTCGATTGCTTATAATCGCTACAATCCTAATTTCATCTGTAAAAAAAATTCAAGGGTTAGGGTTTCAAAAACCCTAAATTCGATCTCTTATAATCGCTACAATCCTAATTTCATCAATTTTACTATCACTTTTAATAATAGCTACAATCCATTGCTCTGATCTGAAGTTTGAAATCAGTGTCGGTTAATCAACAATTGGGGTAATTTGATTGTAATTGATTCTGGGGAAATGGATTTTTTTCTAGCTGTTGGGTTTGTGGTTGGTAGAGAATCAACAATTGGGGTAATTTGATTGTAAGCTATGTTGACATATAATGTGATGTTTTATAAAAAGACGATGAAATTGAGTAATATTGTATGTATAAAATAGGTCATTTCATGACATATCATAGGCGCATCCCCCTTGACACCCGCACTTGTATAGAAACGAGATAGCCCCTACGAGCGTTCCCCCCCCCCCCCCCCCCCCCCCCCCCCAACTCTTTGACTAATAATTGAGCTTAAATCGTTTTCCCTTCGGTCTCAAAATAAGTCACAATGACACTAATATGGTCAATGACACTAAAATCACCAATAAAAAGTACATCTTTTATTCCTTATTCTTTATTCATCTGGTTCCAGTAAGATCCTTTAGTTATAAATAAAGGGGTATAGGGTCAATTAGTCTGCATTGGATGCCATAAAAATTATAGGAAAATTTCCCATTTAAGGCTAGCCAAGAGTGAGTGGGTGTATTATGAGGACGTTCAAATGACATACATTAAAGGGTCGTCGTTTTGTTTAAACGGGCCTTTTAGTGAATAGATGTTGTGCATGGGAAAGAAAGAAGAAGAAAAAAAGATGTTCGTAAAG
>CAJVGC010000065.1:34626052-34691194 GCA_910822075.1 Senecio squalidus | reverse complement strand
TCATCTGTAAAAAAATTCAAGGGTTAGGGTTTCAAAAACCCTAAATTCGATCTCTTATAATCGCTACAATCCTAATTTCATCAATTTTACTATCACTTTTAATAATAGCTACAATCCATTGCTCTGATCTGAAGTTTGAAATCAGTGTCGGTTAATCAACAATTGGGATTGATTCTGGGGAAATGGATTTTTTCTAGCTGTTGGGTTTGTGGTTGGTAGAGAATCAACAATTGGGGTAATTTGATTGTAAGCTATGTTGACATATAATGTGATGTTTTATAAAAAGACGATGAAATTGAGTAATATTGTATGTATAAAATAGGTCATTTCATGACATATCATAGGCGCATCCCCCTTGACACCCGCACTTGTATAGAAACGAGATAGCCCCTACGAGCGTCCCCCCCCCCCCCCCCCCCCCCCCCCCCCCCCCCCCCAACTCTTTGACTAATAATTGAGCTTAAATCGTTTTCCCTTCGGTCTCAAAATAAGTCACAATGACACTAATATGGTCAATGACACTAAAATCACCAATAAAAAGTACATCTTTTATTCCTTATTCTTTTATTCATCTGGTTCCAAAAGTAAGGATCCTTTAGTTATAAATAAGGGGATATAGGTCAATTAGTCTCATTGGATGCCAATAAAAAATTATAGGAAAAATTCCCATTTTAAGGCTATCCAAAGTGAGTGGGTGTATTATTAGTGAAGTCCAAATGACATACATTAAAGGTCGTCGATTTTTTTACGGGCCTTTTATTATGAATAGATTTTTTGCATGGGAAAAAGAAGAAGAAGAAAAAAAAGATGTTCGTAAAGTTGACTTTGAAAAAGCATTTGATTCCCTCAATTGGAAGTTCCTTGCCTCGCTAATGGCTCAAATGGGTTTCGATTGCAAATGGGGGAAATGGATACAGCAGAAACTCGATAAATTAATACTCGATTATTTAATAAACTCTCTAAAATAATATTTTTTTTCGGTCCCGACTCGGGGATAGGGTGCTAAATTAATAATTCGCTAAAATTATAAGATAATACATTTTTGATAATTTCTTTGGACCCCATATAAATTATAAATAAATAATTCCTTATATATAGCATATTACATGAATGATTTGTTTGTGTTAACCTATTTTGATCTTGTATTTATATAGAAAATATTTTTAATGTCCATAAATTGATACATTGAACACAAGAAGCAGAATAAAGTGGGAGATTGAAGGATTATTTCAAATTGGGTAGTTCATTTAATATACATGCATTATATACAATAATTAAGTGGAAGATTGAAAGGTGTTTGTAAACTAAGTATTCTACTATAAATTAATAAAATATTAATTAATATATAAATTAATAATTATTAATTTATTAATTAATAACTGTATATGGATTTTCATCGCAAAAAAAAAATAGGGAATTTACTATTAATTTAATCACAAAAATTACTCATGAAAAACGATTATTCGGTGAACCCAGAGGCTATTGATGTCGGTTTGGAATAAAAAAGTTCCGATAAAATCAAATATTACATCATGGAGGATTGCAAATTCAAGACTTCCAAAAAGGGTTAATTTGGTTGAGAGGGAAATTAATATTGATTCTTCTAGATCCCTTGTTATGATAACGGATTTAAAACCGAAGACCATTTTTTTGTTAATATCTCGGTTGCTCGTTTTATATGGAGAGATATCCTTAACTGGTGGAAGCTAGCCATGACATTGCCTCGATCCATTCAAGAAATCCGAGTACTTCACAAATCAAGTGCTATTATAGATAATCAAAGGAAGGGCTTAGGAGTAGTTATCCAAGAGGTGTCGTGGCTTATAGAAAACGATAAGTTTAAGCCCTTTAAGCCCCGTAAACATGTACACTAAACAAGTCCAAATATATATCTCGAATGTTGTATGTCGGTAACTTTACATGACTAATAAATAAGAGTATATCAATGGTTAATGTTATTATTTTATGTGGATGGTCATAACTTGATATGACAATATAATTAGATGTTTAGCGTATTTAAAATTTGTACATGACAACATCATAACATTTTATTTATTTTTGAATAGCAGTAGATGCGCTAAGAAAAAAATATGTAAATAACTTTTAAAACTAGGCATTGGCATCATAATTTCAAGACCCAAATATTTAAAGGGGAAATTGATTCGTGTTTCTAGAGTGTACATAATTTGCGTGCTAGCAAGTGCATATACGAGATTAGTAGTAATGCTAGAATCACATATGTTATTCAAAAGCTACTATTTTAAACCGAAATTCAAAAATAAATGTTATATATCGTTAGCATTTCATGATCTTGTGAATAAACAAGTATGATTTTTGAATAAGGAATTTCAAATTCTTGTTGGAGATAATTTACCTATAATTTAAGAAATAAATCGCAATTAAATTCAAAAACATTCTAGAAATCTGTGTGATTAAAGATCAAAAGATATAAAAAAAAAAATTTATATACAAGTGGTTCTCTTATGACTCCAATATTTCAGAGAAAACCTTAATAGCAAATGTATCATAAATTACAGAATTAACGAGCGAAGTCCATGCAGAAAGATCAAGCATCTTTTCTTGGCTAACCATCTCTTCAAGCCATATTATCGCTTCATATGGTCTACCTATCATACAAAGACCGCTAATAACTCTACTGAAAGTATCCGTATTTGGCCAATATGAGTTCAGCAACATTTTCTCCAGAAGTTGACTCGCTTCAATATAACTTCCATCATCACAAAGACCATCCACCAATACAGAATACGTCTCCTTATTAGGAACACAACCTAATTGCCGACCCATCTTTTTCAAATACTCAAGAGCCTCAAAGGATTTCCCGTCAGTACAAAGGCCTTTAATCAAAATGTTATACAAATTAACGGTTGGAACACAGTTTGCCTCCACCATATCTTTTGCAATAACATTTTCCGCCTCATCAATCATACCTTTCTTACATAAAGCCATCAGTTTGGCTTCGTAGATTAACGCCACTGGTTTAAACCCTTGGTGATGCATATCTTGAACTACTTTTTCTGCACCATTTAAATCACCCTCTGCATAAAGTTGAACCGCCATTGAATTATAGCTTTCATAACTGGGAATAACGCCTTTAATAAGGGCATCACTAATTAAACTCTTGGCTTTTTCTATGTCTCTCCCATTTCTACACATGTTAAAATCAAGCTGCAGACGTTTCTTCTTGGGGGCTTTTAGACCTTTTCTCAATACCTTATTTAGTAAATCGGATGCTTCCTCAACATGCCCGTATGCACATAATGTATCCAAGAGGATTTTATATATTAATACATCTTCACCGCTACCTTTTCTAGAAATTCGCCAGAACATCGAGTATAATAAGTGAATTGCTTCGTTAATTCTTCCATCTTCACACAAACCTCTCATTAAGATTTGATAAGTGTCCCTGGTTGGATAACAATACTGATGATTCATTTCTTGGAAGACTTGTAGCGCAAGATCAGAACGTTTTCTTTGACACAGAACATCAATCAACCAACTTAGTGAACGGGTTCTAGATTTCAACTCCCATCTGCTGAAATTCTCCAAAAAAAGATGATGAGCGCATTCAAGTTCGGATTCTTTCACCATTATCTGTAGTATAGTGTTAAAAGAGTCTGTCCAATTCTTACAATTAAACTGATCAAGATTCTTAAACAGAGAGATGGCTTCATTCAACATTCCAGCATTCGCGTAGGCTTTAATTGAAGCTGAAAACACAGAATCTTGGCACTCACACGAATCGTCTTTCATTTGATTAATCACTTGTTTCATATCAAGCATTCGATTTGACGTGCTGAGAACGTTGATCATGGTGGCATATACAGGGCCATTGTGACGGTAATTTGGGTATTTATTTCTTGCTTCATTAAAGATTTGAAGGGCTTTGGATGAGTTCTTTTGGTCTAGAATAAGGCGAGACAGGTATATCGGGGTTAATACCCGCGGCCATCTGATATTGTTCATGTACCCTGATGTAATTATGCAGTCTCAAATTAACAGCAATTCTATGATGAAGTAAACCAAAAACATAAAGTTTGAACAAAAAACAAGAAGAAGCTTAATAAGCAACATTATCCATGTGTTATAAACTAAACAAAGACTCGAGTCCTTTTCGTTCTTTTTCGAAAAACTATTGACCATGAATGTTTATGTATAATGGTTACATATCCTGATAAACTTAGGGGATTTAATTACAAGTAGTGAAAGGCAGGCATTTCAACAAACAGTTGGTGTGCATTAAACGCAGAATATCAGATGAGAAATATGAATAAAAAAATAAAAAAAGGGGGGAATTACCTTTTGAAATAAGCTAAACTGGGATTGGAATTAGTGGGTCAAATTAATTAGGGATAATAGGTTTTGAAGTGGCACTCCAAAGAAGAGGTGGTGTGAAAGTCTGAGAAGAAGAAGTGAAATGACTTAATGATAAAGTTCAACTAAATAAAAAAACATAATACCCCTCACTTGACCAACGAAATGGTAATAAACGGAAGTTAGTGAGAGGGATCGATATATGTCAAAGGTACTAGACCCGATGGAATTATAACGAATGAATCGGAACGGCTAAATAGAGACATATGTACAATTTACTCTTCAACTTCACATTGAAAAAAGAAAAGAAAAAAAAGCTGATATACGCTACCACCAGTTTATCTCTAACAATCGGTTTCGCGACTAAAATATAAGAGAGTATTTAACTTCAAATGAGTTCTTAGCTCAGAACTTGGTTTGGTTAGGTTTAGTATTCATAGAAACTCAAATAAATAACATTCGTATCCCCTTGGCAATTCTTACTTTATACTGATTTTACTTTTATAGATTTTTGAGGTCATAAAAAGTCTTTACTAGTTTAACATTAAAACTATTAAAGTGTATATGAGGAGAAAGGTTATTCAACTATGAGCGATTCTAAAACGGGACAACTATAGTTTAATCTATTTGGTTTCGTTTTATCCTCTTGTGCTAGTTTAATAAATTGATCTTCAAACTATATATTAGCCTAGAGAACAAGAAAAGGTTCGTAGCTATACAAAATTAACCAACCTTTTGTTTGTCTTACATATTATCTTTCAAGGATTGGCACAATATCAGTCCCAAAGCCCCGTCCGTGAGACTTGTGCCTCATACACCTCCTCCCGAATGGAGGCAAGCTCACAAGTAAAGCCTCTTCCCATATATGCAGACCAAACCAAGGCTTGACGGAAGGGGGTGGGCTACCACACAAGGCTAATGGTCGAGTTGTGTTACTTTGCCCGTTGAACTAACGTTCAAACAACATTATCTAGTATCCATAAAGACCTTGAACTTGAAGGAAAAAACATATATACACAAGCATCCACATGGAAGACGAAATGCCAACAATAGCATATTTCAATAAAATAAACAATCAAAGACCCAAAATGCCGTTATTCGTTTTTTTAAGATTATGGTACCTCACCAAGACACCAACACACTAAATTTCAGTTTGGTCTTGGATTGGGACTAACTGGTCACTTGTCAAAAACTGTCAAAATGAACCACAATTTCCCTATTAACCAAATCAATAAGCAAACACCTCAATAATATCATTACATCAGTCCGTTTTTGGCTACAAGAATTACATCTAGCTTGTCAAAACTTGTGTTAGAAAATCACGACGCGTATATATTTTTATTTATTTAAAAGTGTTAATTTTTTCTCTATATGTATGTACATAAAACGATTGACTTCTGTCAAACAGATGTTTCGACAGCCTCCTTCGCGTTTAACTGCACATATTTGTCTGTATTCGTCTCCACAGCCCCATAACTCACCTGCATTTGAAAGTATAACCATCAACGCCAAACATATTTTCCAAAATGGAGAAAAAGGAAAAAGAAAAAAGAAAATAAAAAACAAACCTCCACGGGTAGATCCACTGGGAATAAGTTTATGCTACTAGGATTGAAACCAAAACCACTGCACAACAAAGTGGATTGTGTAAGTACAAAAATAACATAATGGGTGGGTTGCGCAAACAAATTGAAAATGGTTTTATATAGCCATATACGCGACATTATTCAGTAAAAAACAACCGTTTGACCCATTTCCTTTCAAGCTATGATTTATTTTAGTTTACCCGTTTAACCCGTTTAAGATGAAACATAACTAAACCAGTCTATTTATAAGTAAATCAAGATCACTGGACAAATAAAACAACCGTTTGACCCATTTTCTTATTTAGCTATAATTTATTTTATGTTACCCACTTAACCCGTTAAAGATGAAAAATAACTAAACCAGTCTATTTATAAGTAAATCATGATCACTAGACAACACTTTCTATTAGAAGTATGACATGAGTGCAACTCCACATTCGCCTTTCCTAAAATATAAATTTTTAAGCAAACGCAGGGGCCCCAATATCTTCATGTGAAGTATTACTATGAGAGTCTTTTTAGGCAATGGTTTTGTGTAATTCTATTTTTTTTTCTCAGAATATACCTGAGAGAGATTACTAACTGCCACACGTATGGATTAAAGAACTCTTCAGGATGACTTTCTTGCTCATACGTGAACCGTAGTTGGGTGAACATCTATTTTCAAAAAGGGAAATAAGAAACTATCAGATAATCAATTAGAATAAAATGCTTGGATGTGCTTTTGTTGTTTGAAGTTGTAATAATTATATCATCAGTTATACCAAAGGGATAAAATGAAATGTTTTAGTGTTTATAAAACTACAATTACTTGATTAATGAAGGGATAAAATGGCCAAAATGTTTTTCTTTTTTGTGAAAAAGACAGTGGTCCGCAAAATGAAAATAAGCAATTTTATTTTCCTCTTAAAAGTCAGTTCTGCTGAAATTGGTATAAAACTAACATTATAAAAATTATTACTTGACTCCTACATAGTTATATAATCAGAAGATAATCTGTTTAACCAAACAACAAAATCTGCTAATAAGAATATATGTTTCAAAAAACAAATCAAAACGCCTATTAAAAGTTGTGCCATAAAGAAAATAACATGTCTAACCAATGTATTTTCTAAAAATAAAAAGAGTGAACTCTGCAGTTAGCACAAATACTAGAATAATGCACAAATATTGTCCACTGTCATGCATATTACTAGCAACTATTATTTTTGCATATAAGAAAGCATATTGCTGTTTAAAGTACAATGGTTTGAAACGCCATCCACTTCAAAGAAACGCGATGTTTAGATCCAGAAAACTAGTGGTGGAAAAGTGAGTGGGTCGGGTAACAGGTCATTTCGGTACAGGTCAGTTCAGTTCAAGTCGAGTTCCCAAAACACTTTTTGTCCAAAAAAAAGTGTTATAATATTAGTGAGTCAAATATGAGTATCAAAATTATATATTCCAATGATAATCTAATTTTTAAGTGAAATGATTTAGAAGTGTTCGACCCATTTGACCTGTTCCCGTATGTAGCTAATTTTTTTTAAGAGTTTAGGTCATATAAATGCTTCATACTTTTCTTAAAGGAGCATTATGGTACATGTTCTTTTATTTCAGATATGTTCTTTTATTTCAGATAAAGCGCTTTTGTGATGGTGAACAGTGACGGTTGAAGATAAATTCGTTTAGGGATTTCATGGTGGTATTTTTTGCCTAGTACTGGTGTACAGTGATTGATGATTGATGACAAATTAGTTTAGGGATGTATGAGTTTGTAACCGGTAGCACCGCTCACTACTAACAAATGTTGATAAAGAGTATCTTTAATCGGAAAAGAAACAATGAAGGAGCGCGTACAATAGTGCTCCTTAGAGAAAAATGAAGCATTTATATGACCTAAACCTTTTATTTATGAGAAAAACACCTATATAATCACCTGACAACTCACAAATACCAAAATACTCACCTGATTCGCGACATTTTTCTCGCGTCAATTTTTGTCTTTTAGTTGTCGTCGCGAGATTAAAATTTATAGAAATAAGTGGTCACAAATTGGCCACGTCCTCGCGAAATTTTAATCTCGCGCCAATTTTTTCTCGCGCCAATTTGTGACCACTTATTTCTATAAATTTTAATCTCGCGACGACAACTAAAAGACAAAAATTAGCGCGAGAAAAATGTCGCGAATCAGGTGAGTATTTTGGTAATTTTGAGTTGTCATGTGATTATTTTGGTGATTTTCTCTTTATTTATTTATCCCGCTAAATTTAAAATGTAACTCAAATTGACCATTTCTGAAGTTAATGGGTCAAAATGGCAGAGAAATAGGAAATATCTGTGATTACCTTCATCCCATCTCCTCGCCAAAATCTGCAATTTATGTTGATTACTTGAAGCACTTTTTCAACTGACCATTCACCATCCAACTTCTGTGAATCCATACGGCTATTAAAGAAGTCCAAGACCTAAATAGCCACAGCCAATAACATCATGCACATGCAACATAATTACCGTAATCTAAAATCATAGACAATAAATATGTCAAGGATTAAACATCTTGATTCTGGGACGTACAGAAAAAATATTCTCCAGCAACTCATTAAAGCGCGGATGATTCCGGAAAGGTTGAAAAACCTCCTGCCTGTGCATAATTGCATATATGACCTGTCATGTTTTAGTGAGAGTGGCATTAAATGTCAAAGGTTGTATGGGAACGTCATAAAAATGTAAGCATTTATGAACACCAATGGTAATAATAATCTAGGAGGCAAGATAGACCCATTTACTTATTAAGGGGTTGATTTGATTGTGACTTATTTCAAACAGGTCAAAAGCGTTGAATCAGAACATATAACTAAAAGGGGAATGGGTCAAATGGGCAGAACACGTCGATAATCGCCCAAACTAATTCTAAAGCATATAACCTCATACACTGTAATATTCAAAGATAAAGACTATTATTGTAATATTCTTGTTATAAATAATCAAAAAATGGATAAAACAGGTAAACTCAACCCCGTCCGTTTGAACCTCTAAATAATATCCATGAAGTACCTCTGGATTCCTTGGCAGTGTGTATGTCAGGATTGCATTGAGTATTTCGAGTACGATCCTCAAGAAATCGGTATAGATATGCAGTTCTGCTGACTGAAACAATGTATTATCACTTGGTAAATGCTACAATAAAAACAATCAAGTTCGAGTAAGTATCGAGCTAGAGTTAACTACCGTATCTTCAGGAAGTTTATCATCATCCTTGAGATCGGAATCACTTATCTGCATTTTGTCATTCTTTAGCTCAGCTAGTTTTGCATATCTGGATATTATGCCCATGAAAGATCAGTGGTGAGAGGCTCGTAAATGCATAAAAGATGACAAAGATACAAAGATCGGGAAGATGCGTACTTGCGTGACAGCATATCGAAAAGGCTAACCAGGCGTTGTGATGCATATGAACTTAGCCGGTGTACATGTGGGGCCATGTTAGACAAAGCTGCCAGGCAATGGGTGTGTAGATAAACATCCTGTTACACAAAAACATGTCAAAAGTTAGTTAAATGTTTCTATATAAAGTTTTCAATCTTACACTTCTGCATACCAACTAAAAACAAGATATGAATTTAAAAACCTACATTTAGTATAAACTAGGGTTGTAAATGTTAATCGGATAAACTGATTCCTGACCGATTCTGGATTCTTCTACACAGAAAACTATTCAGATACAAAAAATTTAAGTTTGTATTTGTGTTCAACTGATATTATAAGGATATCAATTTGAAAAGATAGTAAATTTTATTCAGTTATATATCTGACCGATTGTTAATTCAAATACGAATACATGTATCCAGTTATCCAGTTTCATATTCATACAACACACATACATACACACACATACATGTGTGTTGGTGGTGTGATGTATAAATATACTATATACACATATATGTGTACGTACGTTTGTATGTGCATATATTATGAACGTATAATGTATAATATGTAACTGAAATCACCATTATATTATTTTAGGGAGAATATATGCTTTGAATATAAATATATATACAGTATTGTCTTACGCGCATCTTCGACATGTTATACTTCACAGTCCTAATTAGAATGATGACCATGAGAGAACCAAGAGATATTTGATGAAGAAGGCGCTCTTGATACCATGGAACAGAAGGAAGAATCTACAAAATGGGTATATTAAGATATAATTGTCTCGAGTAATAAAGCTTAAAACTGGTGTAAAGAAAGATTCAACTGAAAACAGCATAATAAATGAAGTTACCAGCTTATGTATGCTAGCATTAAAAGAAGCATCTTGACTAAGTATAAGCAGAATAATCAGCACCATATAGATCTGATTTGATGATCTCCTTGGGGCATCATAAAGTGTCTTCAGCAATGGCATTAACTGGACATTGAATTGTAGAAAGAACTTTAGACAAAATAGTATGGCAGACAACAATGAGCAGACAATAAGGCATGGTAAATATTATTTTTTTGCAAATTTCAAATCCATGAGAAAATGTTTCTAAAGAAAGTAAAAATAGGGAACTAGTAAATATACTGAGTAGCTTCATACCAAAGTATCTATATCAGTCCGCACCAAAACATATTCCAGAAAGTTTGAATTCCCATGAACCAGTGCATACAGTAGCAGAACCGCAGTTTCATCAGCTAAACACCTGCAGGGTTGATTAGTTACATAGTGGAATATATAACGAATAGGTAATCGTTCGGGTTGAGTAATGGGTCAAAACAAGTTGGGTGGGCCAGGTTGATCCAAAAACACTATTTGGGTAGACCCAAAACACTTTATTGACTTATTTCCATCTTAGATAACCTCCTTGAATTTACCCTTTAGAGATAAAGCAAATTGGGATAGAGCAATAGAGTATATAAATGATCCAAATTGGGATAGATCAATAAAATGGGGTCTTACATGCCAAGGGTATCAAAGAGAGAAGCAAAGGACAATCTCACAAGCGGACCAGTATGTGCATTTCCCTCAATATCCACACGATCATCTGCAACAGACCAGGTCAGTTGGAAATAACAGCAGAACGGTACAGGAGGCAAAATAGGCAAGTTTGTAACAGGTTAAAACACATAACTTTTGTGGGTTCCAACGAGTTGACCCACAACACTTTTTAGCCGAAAGTTTTAATAATTTTAAAAATAACTAATGTGTCAAATATAGCTACAGAATTTATATTTATTATAATAGTAATCTAATTTTTTGAATAAAATGACTTAGGAGCATGCATTAGCAGTACACTTTGGGTAACTTTCAGTTTTCGACCCTTTTGACCCTTTTCCTTTTGAAGCTAGCTTTTATGTGAGCTTATGTTGCCTGTTGAACCCGTTCGACTGTTAAAGATCAAATGTAACCCGAATAAATGGAACCCCTACAGACCTTGGTTACAAAATTCAAAAGATAAAGGATCTTACACTCAAGATCCCTAACATTTTCCAAGGCTTTGCAATATGGGTTATCAGCAAAATATGTTTCATCTTTCAGAAGGGACTCGGAAGTGACACTGGCATTGCTATTTTTCACAGATTCCACAAGAATGCATTTACGATAATGAATGAGAATCAGTAAAATATTGATACTGCTGTCAGCCAGTTGAATTTTCGAAGCTTCAATGCTTGGATTGACGAAGTAACTAAGTGAAAAAAGCACAACATTTGCTGCAAAACACAAATAAAGTACATATTATTAGATACATATGCCAATAAAATGAAATACGATATATGTATCAAACTATCAACGAATCAGGCGTGAGTCAGAAAATATTATAACTTATATAACATAACCAGAGGTACCCGACCTCTCTTATCGGGAAAAGAAAAAAGAAGAGATACAAACGCAATTTTGAAAACTCGGAACATGTGTGGTAGAAATTTAGTGTCTGGAAATATATATTACTAGCTAGGGGAAGCCTGAAGATAAAGTAATTTGTAGTGTGGAATTCAATATGCATGCATATCAAAACCCGATTTTAACCTAACTATGTCTTCCAACACTATTTTAAAAAGTCAATAAAAGGATATCAATAATTCCTAGAATGATGGCAAAATACACATTCCGAGAATACTATTTATCAACTATGAACCATATGTAAAAACATCATCCAGTAATGACTTAAAATTATATAAAGTGATTGAACTGGACTAACTTATGATCAGTTGTATTTTCCAGCTCTAAGTGTAGCAAGTTATATGTAGTGAATATTCTGGAATCCAATAACTTGAGCAACAAATGGTAGCCAATGTACGACATAAAAATAAAAATGAACTATTTAAGACACCAAGTCAGATGTACCAGCAGCAGAACCAACTCTTTTCAGTACACCAAGCTGATTTTCTTCTGACAGTAAGGTATAAGAAGCGCTACTTTTGGATCTTGGGCGTGAGATGTAGTTAAGCAGCAGTTTATGAACAACCAAACCTACCAGAGAGTTTTCCTGCATTAAAAAAAAAAACTTTTTCATATATTGCATCTTTCGTTCTTGTATTGGATTTCACAAACAGAAATAGCTCATATAACTTTAATAAATATGACTAGAAAGGGCTATGGTGTCTGAAGAAGGAGACTATCATGAATCTTAGAGAATCCTCGTTGAATATGTGAAAAACAATTTGATCATAAAAATGTCCGTGATTACCTCACTCATTGCTGCATCGATGAAAGGGTGAACATCATTTGGTCCAGGTGATGGCCCAGAAAGAAGCTGAGTAGACATAGCAATGAGCATGAAGTTCAGCAGTTCTTGATGAAGGCGATACGTCGTGGGACTGAGTATTTATATTTACAAAATTAGAGAAGAAGCCTTGAATCCTACTACAAATAAATGTAAATCATAATAACCTGAAGTATACCTTATATCCACTTTGCCAATATAGTTAAGCACGGCATGCATAACCATATTTATAATGCTCTCATCTAGGGTCAATAAGTAAGAAATAAATCGCAATTAAATTCAAAAACATTCTACGAATCTGAAAGTTATACTTCAAATCTTATATCATGTCAATTACCTTTACGAATATTATTTGATACTGTTTCGCTCTCCTCTAAAGACAAATACAAATCTTCAAGGTTCTCGCAATTCAAATTTTCAATTGAATACTTAAGAAATATGGATGATATGTAAGATGCATTTACAGCCTTTTCTGAAGCCTCGGATGGTTCATCTGGGGTAGAAAGTGATTCTTGCAAACACCATGCTAGATGGATTAAGATCTTTGCGAGGTGCCTTGTAGAACAATTGTTTTGTGCTGCACAATAAATACAATATAGTAAATGCAATTAATATATAGCTCCCACAATTCAAATGTAGCCTTAATTTCTGCACAAAGCTAAATTAATATCACTATAGTATATGTTGCATAATAACAAAGACTGCTAACTACCTAGTAGCTGAAGTAAAGGAAACAAAATAATAGATGTAATCTTATAACACATTATCATTGGTGTGAGCGCCTGTTAGCAAATATGACAAACAAGCCTCAAGTAACAAATATAAACGACTCATATCACCATTAAACTTGTATATTTTTGCCCCAGCATTACAGAATATTTTTAAATAACATTACTTTCCAAAATTTACCTAAATGCCCATTAGATCTGTGCTGCGAGTGAGCTTTTAGAAGACTAATTGGATAAATGACAAAAATAGCCATAAATTCCACATTTCCACTCAAGTGCCTCACCAGGCATAAGCATCCAATTACTCAATTATAGTAAAAACTATTTGTTATGTATACACTCCAGACTATTGTAGCATAAGATTCTGAAATAAGATTTAATAATTGTTCTGAATTCTATGTTATCAATTTAAAGTAACGTCTACAACGTGCTCTTTATATGTTAAGTCATTTTGTCATTTTCCGAATTGGTAACAAGTGGTATTACAGCTCTCTCAAGAAAAATATTTCACAACCAGTTGAACAAAAAATAACAAACTCACGAAAACAGAGAGATATCAAACTATAATGTAGTCATCAATTGCATTCGGAATAAGCAAGTTTTATTGAGATTAAAAGATCAATTATTGAGAAGATCTTATACAAAATGTGAAAAGACATTAATAAAAAAATACGAGGAGACAGATTCCTTTAAGATATTTATAATTGTTTTTCTGCTTGTAAATATTGTAAGTATATTTAAACGAAGATGGATTAAAACATGATTTACATCTATAGTTCAAGAATAAATTCAATATTCTAAATGGATGTCATAAATGAGACTTAAACCCTCAAGAGAGAAATGAAGACCTTCATACCACTAACCGAATTAAATTCCCAATCAAAAACTCACCAAAATAGAGTTTATAACATCAGTTACCAATCTATGTTACAAACTCAGGTACTTAATCAATATCTATATCTATATATTAATTAAAAAAATTGAACCTAGTTTATGCCTAATTCGAAAATGAAACACAAAATCCATTGGAATACATTCCGTTTTCTTTGAGTTAGTAATCACATTATATCATCCGTATATCGAAAACGCACAAACATAGAGTTAATACTCAGATAAATCACTCAATATCTATATATAATTCAAAAACTGAACCTAGCTAGTTTACGCCTAATTTAAAAACAAAACACAAAATCATGTGGAATTACCCTAAATTCGAAGGTAGAGTATTAACATTATCGAAACTAACCGAAAGCGTGACAAGCTTGTTGAAGACGATCAGGCGGCCAATCGAAATCAAATTTAAGCTGGAGAAGCTTCTGCCAGTAATCAGAAGTGAGTGGAAATGGTTGATCACCGACAAATGTTCCGATTAAATACTCCGGCGTTGTGTCATCCACGCGATGCGTTGAAGACGCGCCTCCCATAAGCAATTTCTTTCAGAGATCTGATATAATGAGAATGAGAATGGCAATACAAATAGTCAAATAGTATTAGTATAATGACGTAGATCTTGAGACGGTGACGTAGAATCGTCGGCAGGGTAGAGATAGATATAGATATAGATATAGATATATGTAATGTATGTATATCTTTTCAAAATGAAATGAGTATATAATACGTAGTAGAGGTAGAGTAAATGGAAACAAATATCAATTTGGAAAAAGAAAACCTCTAAACGTGTTGGATGGGTGGTATCATAACAAACAAGTCAATATACAACGGATTAATAATCCAAATGAATAAATAACTAATTTTTGTTTTTACCTTTTTGTTTAGAAAAGTTTAAAATTATAAAGGATTGGATCATTAAACATCATTTAAACTATTAACACCAAAATATTTAATTATAACTTTTTATTTTAAAATTTTATTTAAAATTTAATTTTGTTTAAAAGTTAACTATCTCAAAAATCGTAAATGTATTAAACGAATAAATTACACCATTGTAACGATCATGAAATTACTTTTTTATAAAGTACCCACTCGATATATTTTTGACGGAAAAAAATTCCTGGTTTTTTATGTGTTTTGAAATTTTATATTATAAAATCACGATTTTATCACATGTGATTTTAGTAGTTTGACATATTTTTTTTCCGTTTTTCTTTTTTATTCTAGTTGAATGTATATAATATAACAATATATGTTTTGAAATTCATATCTAGTGTTCAAATCATATGTGATTGTACCTTACGAATATCAACTTTTGATTTTTTTTTCCGGGTCTATATAGATTATACTTAGTATAATATTTTTGTGTTTAAAAAGTAACAATTAAAGTTGAAATTATGTGTTTTATTGCCTTATAAGTTTTCGAAATTTTACATACATATTAAAATCACATATAATATACAATACAATCACATGTGATATGCGTACTATCACATGCGATATGCATACTATCACATTTATGTCAAAAAAAAAAATGAAGGAAAACAAAAATTGTCACATATGATATACAATACTATGAAATGTGATATGCGTACTATCACATTTATGTCAAAAAAATAAAGGAAAAAAAATCGTCAAAATTCGATATTTTTTCTAAATTTTGGTAATTTATACGTTTTATAGTAATTCTCTTTTATAAATTTTTACGACTTGGTGCTAATATCACATGTGATATTATTGTTACAATTACAATATCCACACAAAAAAAAATCTTCGAAAGTATATAACACCACTGCTCTAACTGAAGATAAAAACGAGACGGTCGCAACAGTGTAATTTGTTTCGTCTAACGATTAACGGTTTGTGAGATAAATTAACTGAAAAAAATAAAATAAAAAGTGAATTTTGGTTTTAATCTTAACCATTAAATTAAAATGAGATAATGACAAAGATTGTGTCTTTTGGTGTTTAGAAAATTATGTGTCTTAATTGATCATTTACCTTATAAAATTATATATTTTAAAGGTATTTTTGTTAAGAAAAAAAATATGGTAAAAAAATTAGTTTTATAAAAAAAGGCTATTATTCTTTTATTTAAATGACCTTGCTCCAAAATATTTTGATGTAAATATTCATATGGAATAAATGTCAGCAATAATGATTATATTGAAAAAGATGATTATATTTAAAACAATGTTGATTTTGAAAACGTTGATTGCTTTGGAAATAATATATGATGTTAATGCCGAACAAAGAGGATATAATTTTTAAAGTTATTTCGGTCATCCGTCTCAACTGTCTACACTTCTCTTTATTCTTTTACCGAAGCCACCCAATTGTCCTGGTTATGATTCAAAACCTTTAATTAATCATTTTCCACCCACGTCTTCCAAAATTGTGGTTGGTGTCATTTTTAATGATAACGAAGGTATTAAAAACTGTGTCTGAAGGTTTTGTGATAAAAGTAATTTTTATTACCAATCCTAGCCACTAAATCAACTCGATTGAGTCAAACCTATATAGTCAATATTTGTTTGTCCTTTTCTCTTATACATTAATCATTTTTATATTTATAGTTTTGATATGTGCGGATACCAGCACTAGTGGGTTATGGATATCGGTGCGGTGCCACCACTCTTTAATTCTAGCACTATTATGGAAGTCAACTTACCAATATGTGAATGTGACGTGACATATACATATGAAACTATAAAGTATGTTAAAGTACTGGAAATATGTTTAGGGATAACCGAAAGGTTCTTCAATGATATTACTTGTATTCCCCACGTAAAATTAATATGTTTGGGGATAGTTGTTTGTTTTGCTACAAGTGATTAATGAAAGTCATAGTAATCCTTAGCCAATGTTGGGTTGTACCTACATAGACCCATTTTCACGCAGGGTCAGTTGTATGTCGATGTTTCATTTGTCACAAGTAAAAAGGGATTGAAAGTCCTCATATGTGTCGAGGAAGGTCTTTCGAGTAACAAAACAAAAAACATTTTCTACACATGTCCTTCAAATAATATAGATATTTCGTCATTTTATTGTTACTATGAACTTGTTTAATGTATTTTGTTATTTTTCACATTTACATTATGAAGTGGTATTACTTTTTTGTTTGGTATTCATATTGTGATCGGTTTAAAAGCATTTGAATTATTTTCTTGTCGTTTTAATATGTTGACGTTAAATGTATACAATTATTATTTGGGTTATAGGTATATATCTAACAGGTTCTCACACAACACGCTTTGGAAGCAATTAGTATTCATACACGTGATCAATATTAACTAGGTAAAAGTAATACATTTGTTTGTTGATTTACCTCGTTTAGGATTTATAATGAAATCCCTCTACAAGTTTGCACACGACACCACCTTTAGCAACAGACCCGTATTCTAGTACACGTTTATAGTTTCCACAATTGTTGTCAACTCTTTCTTCCTTGTTTGCTTTGGCTGAATACTCGAACTCCCCACCACAGGGTGTTCGATTGCTTGTGTCCAATAAACCAAAACCGAAACTCACTTTAGGTTTATAGTCGATCGATTAGGAGACCAAGGACAAGAAATCGATTTAGGCAAAGAACCCTAAATTGATTATGGTGTAATGTGTATAATGAACTTGATGTTTATTATATAGTTACAATTACTTGGGATGCAAGGTGTATTGTAATTAGGAAACAATTCACAATTACATAATAAACCCTCTCATTTGTCACTTATTACAATTAATACATTAATTAATAATTAACATTTAATAAACGTATAGTCGTGTCTAAATGTCAATGCGTGCGACCTCGTAGGCTTCAGATATCTATAGACACAAATTTGCTTGACATGTTCAATTACCAACAGCTCCCACTTTGAGCATGTCTAAATAAATGTGATAACATTTTTTAGCGTCTATCAACACACCAATGCTCCTATAAATACACGAGTGAAGTTTCCAAAAGTCACTGTGAGATAATGTTTGAGTTTACTTCCTTTTGTTACAGATACTCTAGTTAAATATGGATATGGATCTAGGTCATTGTATCTTTTAACTTTATGTTCCTCATTTCACGAATCACTTAAGATTACCAAATGATATCGAGACACATCTAGATTAATTTGGGTATGGCTAGACATTCATCTTCAAGTATTCACGAGTGACCTAGTAGTATCATACTTCAATTGCAAGCTGAAGGAACAAATCCTATTTTGAATAGAAGCGTTAGCCATGTATTTCTCTACATTACCAAAAATAGTCATTTTATTATCCTTATTCGGGATAGGTAGAACTATGATCTAATGTACTCCATACATATGTAACTTCTTGCACTCAAGTCTAAGGATAAATAAACCAATCATATAAGAATTATACTTAATGACTAAAATCCATAACATAATAATCCATAGATGTGATAATCCGGTATGCACCTTGTGGATACTATGTGAGTTGGTGAGTCCATGTGACCAAACACTTAAATATTATCGTAGTTTAATTATATTCCCAAATAATTAATTGACAACGGATAGTTAGAATAATAATATATACCAAAAATATTATCCAAGGATTAAAACATGAAAAGTAGGATACAATTAATATAATAACCGAAAAACCTCATATATCCAATACTTATTTCATTTAAAAATTAAATTGTCTAATACATTCCTTTACCTCATATATGTATTGTGAAGAGAGGACATTTGATTGTGTCAACTGAAGGAGCTTAAGTGATGTGATCACCAGGTGGAGAAATACGTGTTGCACTTTTTTTTCCCTTTACCGTGGTTTTGTCCCATTGGGTTTTCCTAACAAGGTTTTTAATGAGGCAACATCCTCATATATGTATTGTGAAGAGAGGACATTTGATTGTGTCAACTCAAGGAGCTTAAGTGATGTGATCACCAGGGGGAGAAATACGCGTTGCACTTTTTTTTCCCTTTACCGTGGTTTTGTCCCATTGGGTTTTCCTAACAAGGTTTTTAATGAGGCAACATCCTCATATGAAACACTAGCATTTTAAAACACACCAATTTTTTTTATTTTTTTTTAACATTCTACAATATATACATAACTTAACCAAAGTAGAAGTTATCGTTTACTTATACTAAAATAACATTTAACATGTTTGGAGCGGAAGCTCGTTACAAAAGATTTAACTTCATATCTAGGTCCCCATCTATCCTTCCTATGTTTGCCTTGCAAATACGAGATCCTTTTTACCTACAAACATAACAATCAATAATATACATTAGCATTAAGCTAGTGAGTATAATTAATAACATAGTGACACATCTTCAAGACTATTTAAAGTCTTACTACATACCCTCGCGGTATAGAATTATAACTAACTCTACTCTTTCCCGACTAATGAAAGTCGATTTTACTTCTCCTTGACACATAAATGTCTTCTCCATTCTTCTCTATCATCATGATAAGTTAATATATCATTTCCCTACTTAAACTACCTTAAAATACACTAAAAACTGGTCTAGGGGTCGAATGCCTCGCATTCGGACCCATAGGCGACGCATTCAACATGACAAAACACCACATCAGCCACTGACCTCCGAATGCCTCGCCATTCAACCCACAGGCGACGCATTCGGGCATTTTCTGGCTGATTTTCGTTTTTCAAACGTTTCCTGCACTTACATGTTAGTTTACGCCACTTTAACTCCTTATTTCCGCTAACAACACTAACTATAACTTGGAACAACTTACCTAGCAATCTTTAATACATTAATACAAACTTTAAACACCAAAACCATATGAAAATGAGTCTAGTATACTCACCTTGATGTCGAATTACTTTCACTATCTTTACGTTGCCTTCCCTTTGCCTTTATCTTTCAAATCTGAATTACAAGGTCAAAATACTAAAAGTTCAATACTCATAACCACATAACTAACAACTTTATCATACATTCTCTTCTATCAAACCTAACATTACTTGGTTAAATCGTTTTCTACCCATCATGTCACTTTTGAGGTCTTTGACCCGTTAACATTTTCATATACATGAAAGCATTTCAATTACTATCCAATATATATATACATCAACAATACATAAAAATGGTCATTTCTTTCTCTTTAACCAATTTCTACCCATTTGCCACCCCTTGGGTCAATTGACCCGTTTGGTAACACCAACTAGAGAAATCATAACACCATATTCTATCTTCTTCAATAAAAAACTAAAACATACAATTCTAACATTAAATTAACATACACATATGTTCAAATTAACAATTTCCAAGATTATCCCCAAATTATAAAAACCTAATTTTTACCAATTAAGCATTTCTACTCTTCAATTAAACATCCAATTGATATTATAACACATAATATAAACTCAAATTCATCAAATAATAACAAGGATATACATAAATTTACCTCCTTCACTCCAATACCAAATTAGCTAGATTATTCTATCTTCTATTCTTGATTCTCTTTTAATCTTCACTAATCCAACACCATTGATTTGAGAATTTCCAATTATTCTTTGCTTACTTTCAAGAACACACACACATACACTCAAAAGCACCTAAAATTTTATTTAGAAAATTCTGCATTTGACACCTCAATGTCTTACTCATCACATTTCGAAATTTACACCTTTAGTCCCTCAATTTCTCAAATTTTTCTAATTTACAAAAATTTCTAGAATTATTAACTAATTAAGTCCTTTCTAACTAAACTCAACTATCTTTCTTACAATTCTAGTCCTTCACTTATATAATTTCTCAAATAATATAAATATAACACATTTATATTATAAACAATTAAATACTTACGAAATATTTTAATTTTCCGAGAACCGGGATGTTACATCATATATGTATTGTGAAGAGAGGACATTTGATTGTGTCAACTCAAGGAGCTTAAGTGATGTGATCACCAGGGGGAGAAATACGCGTTGCACTTTTTTTTCCTTTACCGTGGTTTTGTCCCATTGGGTTTTCCTAACAAGGTTTTTAATGAGGCAACATCCTCAAGCGTATCGAACAGTTATGTACTCTTTTTCCTTACTAGATTTTTGTCCCACTGGGTTTTTATCTAGTAAGGTTTTAACGAGACACAATCTTTTAAATAACATCAAAGGGGGAATGTTATGAAAATTATAGTGTGGATGTCCATATCTTTAGAATATATTTGTATAATATTAGAAAATTTGTTTCTTGGATGATACTCCATATTGTAACTATAAATATGCTTTTATATGAGATGGATAAAATACAATTTTCCATTCTCTTTTCATTATTGTTCCTTGTCTTCTTTATTATTTCACAGGAAAAATTAAATTTACTTGCACACTCATTTTGTAGATGATGCCATAGCTTGTATTTGGTACCAAAACCAGTAACCGCCTTACATTTTTGGGGAGTCGGACAATGGTAAATCATGATTATTTTTCTTTTTCTTTTTAAAATTTGAATGAAATGATGAAATAATAAAGAGTGAATTAGCTATTTATATAAACATAGATATATAGATATATACATATACATATATTCTACCCCCTTTTTATTTACTACTACTTTTTTCTTTTCTTTTTGTTTTCCTTATATAACCATTTCGGGTAAATAACAAACGTGAAAGGTATTACAAATACCTTATGTTTCGTCATCAACTCCATCCTTTAAGCCTTTCACTGACTCATTCTTTTCTTACCAAAACAAATAATGCCTTTTTAAGGAAAAACTTTAGACATTACACTCTTACCGACCTTAAAAATTATCGTAAGTCGATATTTCATGGCAAAATATACTTCTTCGTCGCTTACAAATAACCTTCAACATCTCTTAATACGTTCATGTTATTTTAATTAAATAAATAATATAGAGACCTAATAATAAAAAGAAAATCCAATAATTTTTAGAGACTTATATATAATAATTATTTTACTAAAACTAAATTAAATTTCATGTTTGTTATTTTGTTGAAGCATTGTCACTTATTAAACCTTAGGTATACATGATAGGGCAAATTTAGGGGAAACGTTGTTTTGAATTTGGGGGTTTCGGTAATAAACCTTGGCCGCCATTTCTCAACTAACACTAGGGTTTATCAAATTTAGGGTTTATCAATGGGATCAGTAAAGAGGAAATCAATAGAAGAATCACCATCAATTTCTACACCTCATAAACACCCCAAACACACCACCACCACCACCGATGACGTGGAAGCCGGCATCGCCTGTGTTCATGACGTGTCATACCCAGAAAACTACGTGGCAGCTCCTCGTCCCTCAGATTCAAAACCACCAGCAAAAGAATTTCCATTCACTCTCGATCCTTTTCAAGCTGAAGCAATTAATTGTCTCAATTCCGGTGAATCTGTTATGGTAATTAACTAATCATTATCTTTCCTTTTTACGTTTATTCGTCGAAAAATATCAGGTAATGTTAATGTTAATAATATACGAGTTTTGTTAAACATAGCCCCGAAGCTATGTTTAAAAGACAATTATTAATGCAGGTGTCAGTTATTGAAAATGTAGGAACGGTTATTCTGAATGTACATACATTTTATGCATGTCTGAATTATATTTGTAAAAACTCACTAGCAGAAAACCCGCGCGATGCAACAATAGCATTATATTAATGTATGTTTATGTCGTTTTGGATATAAGATTAATACCTTAATAGTTGTTAGGGAAAGTTAGGTTGACAAATTAATAATAACAATAAAATGCAAGGGCATTTTAGTCATTTCCTTCTTAATTTTCAACACCTCAAATGCTTTATATGTAGTATAGATAATATATTCATTCATGCATTTATGCAGGTGTCAGCTCATACATCAGCTGGTAAAACTGTTGTGGCGTCCTACGCAATTGCAATGTCGTTGCGGGATAAGCAACGAGTGATATATACTTCTCCTATTAAGGCTTTAAGTAATCAAAAGTATCGCGAGTTTAAAGAGGAGTTTTCGGATGTTGGTTTGATGACTGGAGATGTTACGATTGATCCTAATGCTTCTTGTTTGGTAATGACGACGGAGATTTGGAGGAGTATGCAGTATAAAGGTTCGGAGCTTACGCGAGAGGTGGCTTGGATTGTTTTTGATGAGGTGCATTATATGAGGGATAGAGAACGAGGAGTGGTTTGGGAAGAGAGTATTGTTATGGCTCCTAAAAACGCTCGTTTTGTGTTCCTTTCTGCTACGGTTCCGAATGCTAAAGAATTTGCGGATTGGGTTGCAAAGGTGAGCACTTAGCGATTATGTCGTTGTATCAAAGAAGTTTTATTACGTCAGATTAAGAAAGTTAACGTGATAATGTATGTTTTGCAGGTTCATCATCAACCATGTCATATTGTTTATACGGATTATCGACCAACACCCCTTCAGCATTATCTTTTTCCTACTGGTGGTGATGGTTTATACCTGGTTGTGGATGAAAAGGGGAAATTTCGTGAGGATAGTTTCGAAAAAGCTTTAAATGCCCTTGTTCCCGTTGAGAAAAAAGATGGTGGGAAATGGCAGAAGGGGTTGGTTAATGGTAGAGCTGGTGAAGATAGTGACATATTCAAGATGGTGAAGATGATTATTCAACGCCAATACGATCCTGTCATTATCTTTAGTTTCAGCAAAAGGGAATGTGAATTTCTTGCAATGCAGGTACATACGTGTCATTTTGCTGGACATGTGGTTGTTATCTAGATTGAAATTATAGTTTTTTATTCTTATATATTGTGTAGATGGCAAAAATGGATCTAAATGAGGATGACGAGAAAGGTAACATTGAAACTATATTTTGGAGTGCTATGGACATGTTATCAGATGACGATAAGAAGCTACCACAGGCAAGATTATGTCACCTTTCCTTACATCCACTTTACTAATATAGTTGTTTTATCTAATTCATGGAAGTTTTTTTTCTTTCAATTTTTGAGCGGTACTTCCTTGTTTATCATTTTGTCTTTGCCAGGTGTCAAATATGCTTCCCCTCTTGAAGCGTGGAATAGGCGTGCATCATTCTGGTCTGCTTCCCATATTGAAGGAAGTCATTGAAATACTCTTTCAAGAAGGTCTAATAAAGGTTAAATGAGTAAATTTTTGTTTATTTAATCCTTACAATTTTTGTATTTTTATATTGAAATATTTTGTATCAGTGCTTGTTTGCCACAGAGACATTCAGCATAGGTCTTAATATGCCTGCAAAAACGGTTGTTTTTTCAAATGTTCGCAAGTTTGATGGAGATAAGTTCAGATGGTTGTCAAGTGGAGAGTATATACAGATGAGTGGTCGGGCAGGTCGTAGAGGAATTGATGATCGAGGAGTATGCATTCTTATGCTTGATGAAAAATTGGAACCTGCAACGGCTAAAATGATGGTCAAAGGGAGTGCTGATTGTTTGAACAGGTATGCATTTGTGGCTAAGGTTCACATCTGCAGATGATTTGTATCTTGAGTTGACATTTTATTGTTGACCTTGCCAGTGCTTTCCATCTAAGCTACAACATGCTTTTAAATCAATTGAGATGTGAAGAAGGTGATCCAGAAAATTTGCTTCGTAATTCATTTTTTCAGTTTCAAACTGACAGAGCCATCCCTGATCTTGAGGTAGACAATCTTCTTGTTTAAGTTAACATGTTAAGCGGGTTGGGTAATAGGTCAAAATGTTTTTTAGTAAATAATTTGCGTTTCAAATATGATTTCAAAACTAATATTACTTTAATGAAAATCTTTTCTACTGAGTTCCTGGGGTTTATTTGATAAAAATTCCTTTTTTTTTGACGAATTTCAAGTCATATGACCCGTTAAAACATAACCCACATGAATAATGGGTCAAAATTGTCACTATTATTGCTTATGTATCTATTTTGATTGCAGAGACAAATGAAGGATCTCCAGGAGGAAAGAGACTCGATTCACATTGAGGAAGAAAAAAGCTTAGAAAATTACTACACTCTACTGGAACAATATAGAAGTTATAAGAAGGATGTCCGTGACATCATCTTTTCTCCTAGATACTGCTTGCCGTTTTTGCAGCCTGGCAGGCTTGTATGTATTCGTTGTGTAAGTAATGACGAAAGCCTCGCTTTTTCAATTGAGGATAACGTCACATGGGGTGTTATAGTTAACTTTCAAAGGGTCAAGGGTCTTTCAGAAGGTTGGATATATTCTATGATATTTTTTTTACTTATATTAGTTGACCTATATCTAAGTTTGTATCTAAGTATGTATATGTGATTTAGATGATACAAATAAAAGGCCAGAAGATGCAAACTATACAGTGGATATTCTTACAAGATGTGCGGTGTCTAAAGATGAACTTTCAAAGAAAACAATTAAGATTGTTCCATTGAAGGACCCTGGGGAACCTGTTGTTGTATCCGTTCCTGTTTCTCAGGCAAGGCTTTCTTCTCTTTGCAATTTACATAATATAGTCAACACTGCTCAATGACTACATGTTACTGTCACTTTCCTATGTCTTTGGGGGGGGGGGGGGGGGGGGGGTTGGATGTGCGTTTTAAAAAGTGTAATTGAAATAATCAGTATCAGATAATCAGTTGTAAGAAAACGGCTTGTAGAATATAGGGGTAAATCGGTCAAACTTTTACCCTTCGTAAATTCTGAATTTGTTTATCCAAACCTGACGACAAGTAGAGAATCAGAAAATTAATAGACGATTATGTTTATCCAAATTGCAAAACCCGTTTATTGGTTCCTAGTCTCAATTAGTAAATTATCAGTACGCAGAATTAAACGCCTCTGTGTTTAGTTCATTTTTGTTCCAAAAGACTTCTTCGAATATTATGGATTCTACAATTTCTTATTTTATTGCTGTGGTACTCATAGCCTATCAGCTATCACTTGTTCTCTATTGAATATTCATTGGCCATTATATGTATATATATCTAATTATTAATTTTTATACAAACAGATTGATAACTTGAGTAGTGTTCGTCTCATAATAGCAAAGGATCTTTTGCCATTGGAAAACCGGGAAAATACTTTGAAAAAGGTGTCCGAAGTGCTCTCAAGATTTTCTAAACAAGGAATGCCCTACTTGGACCCTGAAACAGACATGAAGGTAGACTCTCTTCACTAAATTCCGGTAGCTTATTGTTCCACTATGTCAACATTTTGTCATGTTAATGTATGTTTATATTTGATAGGTCCAAAGTGGGTCATATAGGAAAGCGGTCCGCAGAATTGAGGTTCTAGAGAACCTTTTGGAGAAACATGAAGTTGCAAAGTCTCCACTTATTGAGCAAAAGTTGAAAGTTTTGCACAAAAAGAAAGAAATCACTGCTCAAATTAAATCAATTAAGAAGTCAATGCGGTCTTCCTCTGCACTGGCCTTCAAAGATGAACTCAAAGCAAGAAAAAAGGTTCTTCGCAAGCTCGGGTAAATTACTTTTATTTGATCTGTTGGTAATATGCGTTTAACTAAAAACCTCATTTCCTTGGAAGAGTTGGCATTTTAGAATAATTAGAGGTAGCGAATACACGAGTCAGGTATCAGGTCTAAATCGGTTCAGGTTAAAACTGTTACTTTTATGTCCGGGTGAAACTGGCTCAGTTTGGGCCAACTTGTCAACATTGTTTTTTGTTCATTTTTTGTAAATTGTGAATATCATAAATGCATGTTAGGATATATAATAATAATTTTGTTGCAGCATCTGAATGCATGTTAGGATATATCCACGGACACAACCTGAATTTCCCACTTTCATGCAAATGGATTGAAATTGACTCCTCTAAGAATGGTCATTCATATTTTACAAGGATAATAAAATGATACAATGCTCTCACGTTAGAAAACCATCTGTAATTTTCTTAAGAACCTATTGTGGTATTTGATGTAGATATGTGACGAGAGACGACGTTGTGGAATTAAAGGGGAAAGTTGCTTGTGAAATTAGTAGTGCAGATGAACTGGTGATAACCGAGCTCATGTTTAATGGTGTTTTCAAAGATATAAAGGTTGAAGAAATGGTATCTCTTTTATCTTGTTTTGTGTGGCAAGAGAAGCTTCAAGATGCTCAAAAGCCCAGAGAAGAACTCGACATGCTTTTTACTCAATTGCAAGATACAGCACGAACAGTTGCTAAAGTTCAGCTAGACTGCAAGGTTACATTCTCTTCATCTTTTTCATTTTTTTTATTCATTTGTGGAATATTCGAACCCCTCACCCTCAAAATTTCATGGGTTACTATATATGGCAAAACGGGTGGGTCTGGTAACGTGTTAAAGTTCTTGTCAACATGGGTAATTTTAATGTGTAGGTGAAAATGAGTCTCATCAGGTTGGGCCAACCTGTTTAACTTTTTTTTTTTTTTTTTTTTTGTTTAAAATTGTTGATCAGTTTAAATATCTCGCTCCCTAAGTAAAAAGATAATATTCTCAGAAACTAAACAATTTAGGACTTTTGGCCTGTATTTGACCAGTTCCCATTATTGGTAACATTCTACATTTAACCGGTTACAATACAACCCGGATTTGACGTGTATGGGTTGAAAGGTGATTAATTTTTTTTATGTTGAGATTACGCTTCTTATTTTGTGTGCAAAATTGTTTGAGTTGAAACAAACATAATTCTATATTTTTTTTAACAGGTTCAAATAGACGTAGAGAGTTTTGTGAGTTCATTCCGGCCTGATATTATGGAGGCTGTTTATTCATGGGCAAAAGGGTCCAAATTTTACGAGATCATGGAAATCACACAAGTATTTGAAGGGAGTTTGATCAGAGGTATCAGGAGAATGGAAGAAATTCTTCAACAATTAATAGTAGCAGCAAAGTCGATAGGTGAAGTTGAACTTGAAGCCAAGTTTGAAGATGCTGTTTCGAAGATCAAGAGGGATATTGTTTTTGCAGCCTCATTATATTTGTAGACATGAGTTAATCTTCACATGTGATAACTCGAAATAGGTAAATGACAGTGAAACGTATTTTATTTATTTTTTGAGCAATTTCTTGTAATATAAACCTTTGTATCGAAATGTTTCTGATCAGAAGTTCCATATTACAAAGTAAGGAATACAAACTAGGTATAAAAAAAGGTCTCCGTCCCCAAAATTGAATCTTGTTTTATCGTATGAGACTTTTCTAAATTTGTGTATCTCAAAAACTAGTTGGTGTTGCGTGGTAAAACATGTATTTATATACGTCCTTACTTTTGTGGGACTAAAATTTCTATGTTGCAATTAGTAGTTATAGATATGTTCATATTATGCATTCTAATACATCATCAAGACTCGAACGACGAAGGACAACAATACAAAAACTGAAAACCCTAAAATTGGCACCACCGGAATGAGTCAAGTTTGTATTCATGCCATCCTTAGTATCTCAAAAAAGTTGATGTTTGTCAAGGCGATTTCGTACAAATTCAAACTTGAACCTTGAACGTTTTAGTTGCATCATTATGTGGTTTCAGTGAGATGTATTTAGCCAAAATTATTAATTACTTAAAGCTGGACATATTTTTTTCTTAAGAAAAAGCCTAAATATCACAACTTAGAAAAACACTTTACGAATTTTAAACCTTTTTAAAGTTTTTAACAGCATTCGGTGTGGTAACGATTCTGGCTCGGCGTGGCTTTCAGAACGAGCACCCGGTGTGGTAACAATTCTGGCTCGTTGTGGCTTTCAGAACGAGGCAAGGGTCTCGTTATTATACCGCCCCATTCGTTGTGGGAGCTCGTTCTCGTCATGGTTCTCGCAGTAACGAGCCGTTGTGCTTCTTTTTTTTTTCTTTTTTTTTCAAACGGTCGATTTTAAAAAGTATATATATATTTTTAAACCCAACGGCTAGATTTCTAACCGTTGGTTAATTATTATTATTATTATTTTTTTTTAAACCACAATTTCACCTATAAATACATCCACAACTTAAAAAAAAAATCACACAATTTCTTAATCTCATTCTATCTCAATCTTTTTCTAAAAACTATATACAACAAAAAATGAGTTCAAATTCGTCAACCGATCACGATGTTACGGATTCTTCATCGTCCGACTCCGAATTGATCGAAGTTCTAGTCAAGGCTGCACAAGCTATAGAACAAATGGAGAGGGAAGAAAATGAGGCGGAAATTTCACGCCAAATTGAGAAAAAGAAAAGGCGTTATATCAACCGCGACCGGACCCAAGCAAACGAAAACGTGTTACGACATTACTTCTCCGGCGAAAGCACATACCCAGATGAATATTTCTGTAAACGATTTCGTATGAGAAGACCTCTTTTCCTCATAATAGCCGAAGGTATATCTAATTACTCCGTAGAACCTTTGCCCGACTATTTTAATTTTTTCAAACAACGCCCCTATTGTACGGGTAAAATGGGTTTTAGTTGTTTACATAAATGCACGTCCGCCATTCGTATGATGGCGTACGAGATTACTCCGGACGCTTTTGACGAATATTTAAAAATGTCAGAAAGAACATCATCTGAATCCTTTGATAAAATTTTAAAATGTGTAATTCATCTTTATACAAACGTTTATCTAAGAGCCCAACACAAGATGATGTTAATCGTTTATATCAAAAACACGATGAGGTTCACGGGTTTAAGGGTATGCTTGGTAGCATCGATTGTATGCATTGGCGTTGGGATCAATGTCCAAATGCATACAAAGGCCAATACACACGAGGTGACTATGGGTATCCAACGATTGTGCTGGAAGCTGTTGCGTCGTACGATCTTTGGATATGGCATGCTTACTTCGGTGTCGCGGGGTCGAACAACGACATCAACGTGCTTAAACAATCGCCGTTGTTTCATGATATGCTCAACGAATCATCCCCGGACTACAGATTCACCGTCAATGGCCACGAGTACAATAAAGGATATTACCTTGCAGACGGTATATATCCGGAGTGGTCAACATTTGTTAAAGCTTTCTCGTACCCATTTGACGAACCTCGTCAAAAATTCAAACGTTTTCAAGAGAGTGCGAGAAAAGATATCGAACGGGCATTCGGTGTTCTTCAAGGTCGTTGGGGGATTATAAAACATGCAGCGAGATATTACAAGATGAACAAGTTAAGAAGAGTTATGTATGGGGCTATCATATTACACAACATGATTGTTGAAGACAACGGACAGTCGATTTGTGATGCCCAGGAATGGTATGCTCCTCCTGTTACGGGTGTTCCGAGAACATATAACGAGAGAGTCAACGAACGTATCCGAATTAACAGAGAGATTAGAGACAAGACCACACACAACATACTCCGTGAGGATGTCGTGGCCTACATTTCGACACTTCCGGATAACTATCGACAACGTTAGTTATTTTTATTTTATGTATTTGTATTTTTTTTAATTATTGTATTGTATTTTTTTATATTGTATGTTTTTGTATTTTTATTTTAATTATTGTAGTTTTGTTTTTTATTTTAATAAAATCTTATATTTATCTTATTTAAATGTTTAAAAAGAAACAAAAAGAAAAAACACTGGTCCCATAACTCCCACAATCACCCACATTCCTCATTATCATATCACCCAAAATCTCAAAATCATGATTCTCATTGCCACGTCAGTAAAAGTAATCCCATAATCACCAGAGTCGTGATTATCATATCGGGTGCTCTAAGAGCACCAGTGTGGTAAGAATTCTCGCTCGTTGCGGCTTCCACAACGAGGCACAAGCCTCGTTATCATACCGCCCGTTCTCGTTTTCGTTGTGGCAGTAATGAGCCGTTGTGGCTTTTGTTATTTATTTTTTTTTTATTTCAAACGGTTGTTTAAATAAAAAAAAAATTATTTTTAAACCCAACGGCTAGATTTCTAACCGTTGGTATTTTTAAACTTTTTTTTTTTTTAAACCACAATTTCACCTATAAATACCCTACAACTTAACCAAAAAATCACACAATTTCTCAATCTCATTCTATGTCAATCTTTTTCTTAAAACTATATACAACAAAAAAATGAGTTCAAATTCGTCAACCGATTGCGATGTTACGGATTCATCATCGTCCGACTTCGAATTGATCGAAGTTCTAGTCAAGGCGGCACAAGCTATGAAACAAATGGAGATGGAAGAAAATAAGGCGGAAAGTTCACGCCGTACTGAGAAAAAGAAAAGGTGTTATATCAACCGCGATCGAACCGAAGCAAAAGAAAACGTGTTACGACATTACTTCTCCGGCGAAAGCACATACCCGGATGAATATTTTCGTAGACGATTTCGTATGAGAAGACCTTTTTTTCTCAGAATAGTCGAAGGTATATCTAATTACTCCGTAGAACCTTTTCCCGACTATTTTAAATTTTTCAAACAACGCCCCGATTGTACGTGTAAATGGGTTTTAGTTGTTTACATAAATGCACGTCCGCTATTCGTATGATGGCGTATGGGATTACTCCGGACGCCTTCGACGAATATTTATAAATTTCAGAAAGAACATCATCTGAATTCTTAGATAAATTTTTTTTTTGAACAGCAAAAATACTAGAAGGGAGCTTCGGCATTGCCATCACCCCTGACTAGAATTTATAATTTTATTAAAAGTTTAGCAAGAAGCTAAAACAAAATATTACATAAGAGCATAGTTCGGGTTTCTAAACCAGTAAGACCAATCTAAGGTCCTACGACCACGGCTATTACACCAAATAAACATCAAGGAAACCATAGAATCAAAAATTGTATTCTTGGATGGTATATCCGAAGAGAAAACAATTTTGTTTTTATAATTCCAAATCAACCACCATAAAGTAAAAAAGGAAGCCATTACATAGTCTTTAATCTCTCGACGAGCCTTCAAGTCATCAAACCAAGTCTTCCATTCACTCCAAGAGTTAATAATAACACCCGGAAAATCCCACCATCGAAATAGCTTCTTATTAAGATCCAAGGCTAACGAACATGAGTAAAATAGATGGTTAACGGTTTCAGTCTTTGCTCTACAAATCGGGCACTCTATAGATGAAATTTCTATCCCTCTCAAGGACATATTAATACGCAAAGGCAATTTGTCTTTAGCCTATCTCCATGATAATAAATTTACCTTGATAGGTACTAATTTATTCCATAAAGTAGGCTCTCCTTCTAAAGAATGTATTTTTGAATCTATATATCTCCTTGTAGAAGCAACAGAAGCAGCCATTCAAATCCAAAGCCCAAGTCCAATGATCAGTACCTGTTCCCAACTGCAAAGACGAGAGAATTGAGTTCATACCTTCGAGTTGTTCGCTTTCTACACCACCTCGGCAACCTCTCCTGCATGTAGTAGTAAAACCATGCAAAAGCTTTTCTTGAATTGTAGCATTTTTGCTCTTATCCAAGGCAAAGAGTCTAGGAAATTTGTTTTTTAAAACTCCACAATCAAGCCAATTTTCGGACCAAAATAAAGTGTCACTGCCATCTTTAATCAACTTTTTCATTGGTTGCAATATGTTTATCCCGCTACTATGTAAGTCATTAATGCAACGAAGGATGTCTAACCAAACCGAAGCACCTCCTGAATTGACTTCATGACCGATTTTCCCGTCTTCTCCATGTATCGCTTTAACAACCTGAATCCACAAGGAGTCTTTTTGTGTCTTAAATCTCCAAATCCACTTTCAAAGTAGCGCTCGATTAGTAGCAAATAAACTAGCAATTCCTAGCCCACCAATTTCTCTACTTTGTAATACGTTACTCCAACTAAACCAAGAAGATTTACGGGAATTCATTTCAACACCACGAAAAAAGCTACTTCTAAATCTTTCTGAGCGATTAAGGATACCTTTAGGAACTCGAAAGATCGAAAAATAATATGAAGGAATTGCACTAAGCACCGATTTAACTAGTGTAAAGCGACCACCCATTGAAAGAGTTCTAGCCTTCCATTTCGACAAACGGGCTTCTATTTTATCAATGATAACTTCCCAAGATTGAACACGAGACATCTTATTACCCACTGTGACCCCGAGATATTTGAAAGGAGTACTTGCGGCTTCACAACCAATGAAACTTGCAGCTGTTTTAACGTCCTCAAGGTCAACCCCTCCAACCCCAATAATACTACATTTCTTTAGATTGATTTTGAGACCAGAATGTAACATCCCGGTTCTCGGAAATTAGAATATTTTTGTAAGTATTTATTTGTTTATAAAATAAATGTTTATATTTATGTTATTTGAGAACTTACATAAGTAAAGGACTAGAATTGTAAGAAAGATAGTTGCTTTTAGTTAGAAAGGACTTATTTAGTTAATAATTTAAACAATAGTTGTAAATTAAAAAGACTTGAGAAATTGAGGGACTAAAGGTGTAAAATTCGAAATGTGATGAGTAAGCCTTTGAGGTGTCAAATGCAGAATTTTTCCAAAAAAAATTTGAAAGGGTTTTGAGTGTATGTGTGTGTGTTCTTGAGAGTAAGAAAAGGATAATTAGAAATTTCTCAAATCAATTGTGTTGGATTAGTGAAGATTACAAGAGAATCAAGAATAGAAGATAGAGTAACTTAGCTAATTTGGTGTTGGAATAAAGAAGGTAAATTTATGTTTATCTTTGTTATTATTTGATGAATTTGAGTTATGTTAATATGTTATAATATTAATTGGATGTTTAATTGAAGAGTAGAAATGCTTAATTGGTTAAATTAGGTTTTTATAATTTGGGGATAATCTTGAGAATTGTTAAATTGAGCAATTGTATATGTTAATTTAATGTTAGAATTGTATGTTTTAGTCCTATGAAAGAGATAGAATATGGTATAATGATTTCTCTAGTTGGTGTTGCCAAATGGGTCAAATGACCCAAGGAGTGGCAATTGGGTAGAAATTTGATTAAAGAGAAAGAAATGGTCATTTGTATGTATTGTTGATGTGTATGTATAAAATGAATAGAAATTTGATATACTTTCATGTATGTGTAAAAGTTAACGGGTCAAAAACCTTAGAAGTGACATGATGGGTAGAAAATGATTTAACCAAGTAATGTTAAGTGGGTAGAAGAAAATGTATGATAAAGTTGTTGGTTATGTGATTATGAGTATTGAAGTTTTAGTATTTTGACCTTGTAATCAGATTTGAAAGATAAGGGCAAAGGGAAGGCAACATAAAGATAGTGAACGTAATTCGACATCAAGGTGAGTATACTAGACTCATTTTCATATGGTTTCTTGTGTTTAAAGTTTGTATTAATGTATTAAAGATTGTTAGGTAAGTTGTTCCAAGTTATAGTCAGTGTTGTTAGCGGAAATAAGGAGTTAAAGTAGCATAAACTAACATGTAAGTGCAGGAAACGTTTGAAAAACGAAACTCAGCCAGAAATTGCCCGAATGCGCCGCCTGTGGGTTGAATGGCGGCGCATTCCGAGGTCCGAGGCTGATTTTGAATTTTGTCATGTTGAATGCGCCGCCTGTGTGTCCGAATGCGCCGCATTCGACCCCTAGACCAGTTTTTAGTACATTTTAAGGTAGTTTTGGTAGAGAAATGATATATAAACTTATCATTATGATAGAGAAGAACAGAGAAGACATTTATGTGTCATGGAGAAGTAGAATCGACTTTCATTAGTCGGGAAAGAGTAAAGTTAGCAAGAAGGTTATACCGTGAGGGTATGTAGCAAGACTTTGAATAGTCTTGGAGATGTATCATTATATTATTAAGTATGCTCACTAGCTTAATGCTAATGTACATTGTTGATTGTTATGTTTGTAGGTAAAAAGGGATCTCGAATTTGCAAGGCAAGCATAGGAAGGATAGATGGGGACCTAAAATGAAGTTAACCTTTTGTAATGAGCTTCCGCTCTAAACATTTTAAATGTTATGTTAGTAGAAGTAAAACAATCACTTTTATTTTGGTGAAGTTATGTAAATATTGTTGAATGTTTTCTTTAAAAAAAAAAAAAATTTAGTGTGTTTTAGATCCAAGTGTTACAAGTTGGTATCAGAGCCTTGGCTTGTGTGAGTTGAGTATCTCGGTTGATACTTAAACCCAAGCTGAGGCTTTGTAAGGGGGGAAGAAGCTTGCCTTGCGGAAGAGATAAGAGTAAGAAGATTAATTGTTGAGAAAGAGTTAATTGCCCTAGTCTTAATTATGCGTTGATGGTATTGGATGTACAAGAGTTAATATGTTTGAAATTAACGTCTGGCCAACGCTAATTTTGGACATATTATGTGTATCCAATATGATTGAAGCATATTAAGGACAAGGGACAAGAAAGTGAGAAAGTGTATATGTATGACGTATAAACTATAATTGTGTATAGATTATAGTTTTATATGTCATTATTAACTGAATTTAATTTCAGTTTGTAGAAATGGAAGAAGAAGGTAGCCATCATGATGATGGTCACAAGGAAGTAGATATGCAGACGATTGTGGCTAAGGAGATTAGCCAAGCTTTTGAGAAAGCGATACCGTTTATTATTAAACGGGTTAGAGAGGATGTAGTAGAGATTATTGATGAGAAGATAGACCGCGTGCTCGCGGAGAAAGAATTGAAGCAGAAAGAGAAAGAAGATTCGGGAAGTGAGGGTGATAATATTGTTCATCAAGAAGAACCCAAAGAAGGCTATAAGAAGGGGTGCACGTATAAAGACTTCGCAAGCTGTAATCCACCACTCTTTCTTGGAGAGATTGACCCCATTGTTAGTATGCGATGGGTTATGGAGGTAGAAGGTGCATTCCTAACTTGCAAGTGTGCGGATAGAGATAAGGTGATTTATGCATCAAATCTACTTCGAAATCAAGCAAAAGGTTGGTGGGAATCAATAGTGAGGTTATTCCCGGCTGAAGGGATTGTGAAGATGACTTGGGGAGACTTTAAAAAGAGATTTATGGAGTATTACTGTCCACCTTCGGCAGTGAATAAAATTACTCGAGAATTTTTATCATTACAACAAGGAAGCAGAACTGTGAACGAGATTACTAATGAATTCCTAGATAGAGCAGGGTTTTGCCCAGACTATGTTGTGAACGAACGAATGAAGATGGATCGTTATTTATGTTGTTTAAGTTCCGACATCAGAGAACATGTTTCCACTAATAATCCTAAGACTTTTGAGGATATGGTGGAAGCGGCAAGAAGGAGAGAATTAGATCTTTTGAATAGAACTGAAGAAGAGAAAAGAAAACGCAAGGTTGAATACGTGCAAGAACCGTACAAAAGGCAAAGGTTTGAACAAAGGGGTAGAAGTTCGGGGAGAAAATTTGAAAAGAAAGAGTCATCAAGGAGAGATTATGTTTGTAGAAAGTGTGGTAAAAATCATCAGGGAGAATGCAAATTCGGGCTAATGGGTTGTTATACATGTGGTAAGCCGGGACATATTAGTAGTGAATGTCCTAATCCGATTAGGATTTGCTACTATTGTAAGGATCCGGGGCATATTAAAAGCGAATGCCCAAAGTTGCCGCAGAATCAGAAGTTGTTGGTAGGACCGAAAGCTCCTTTGCTTCTTGAAGGAGGAGGTAGTGGAAAGAAGGTTGAAGATAATAAAGGCCGTGGTCGTGCCTTTCAAATCACAACCGTGGAAGCAAAAGAATCGACTGATGTCGTTTCAGGTATTTTTATTGTAAACTCTCAACCTGCTTATGTGTTGTTTGATTCGGGGGCAAATAGATCTTTTGTATCAAGTAAATTTTGTGAAAAGTTTTCTAAGCCCCTTAGTAAGCTAGAACATCCTTTAGAAGTAGAAGTGGCGGATAATCGAATTGTTCTTGTATCAGATGTTTATCACGAAAATCAACTAGAGATAGGGTCAACAAAATTTACGATAGACTTGATTCCAATGGTCATGGGAGAATTTGATGTTATAGTAGGTATGGATTGGTTAGAAAAGAATAATGCTATTATTTTATGTAAGATTAAAATTATTAAAGTTACCGACTTAGAAGGAAAAGAAATTGTTATTTATGGGGAGAAAAAGAGTGGTGAAATTTCGGTTTGTTCTTTAATGAAAGCAAGAAGATATATGTCCCGAGGGTGTCAAGCATACCTTGCGTATGTGGTAGATAAAGAGAAAGATAAGAAGGAATTAAAAGAAGTAGATGTAGTGAATGAATATGTAGATGTATTTCCCGAAGATCTTCCGGGTTTGCCGCCAGAAAGAGAAGTAGAATTTAGAATAGAATTGATTCCCGGTGCTGCACCTGTAGCAAAAGCTCCATATAGATTAGCTCCAGCCGAAATGAAAGAATTAATGAGTCAATTACAAGAATTATTGGACAAGGGTTTTATCCGTCCCAGTTCTTCTCCGTGGGGTGCACCGATTTTATTTGTGAAAAAGAAAGATGGTAGTATGCGTATGTGTATAGACTATCGAGAACTTAATAAGTTAACAGTCAAGAATAAATACCCGTTACCGAGGATAGATGATTTGTTTGATCAGTTACAAGGGGCGAAATTCTTTTCAAAGATAGATTTAAGGTCGGGTTACCATCAGTTGAAGGTAAAGGAAGAAGATGTACCGAAAACAGCTTTTCGCACGAGGTATGGTCATTATGAATTTTTGGTTATGCCTTTCGGTTTGACAAATGCCCCCGCTGCTTTTATGGATTTGATGAATAGAGTTTGTAGAACAATGTTAGATAAATCGGTTATAGTCTTTATTGATGATATTTTAATATATTCGAAGAGTAAAGAAGAACATGCGGATCATCTACGACAATTGTTGGAGATTCTTAGACGAGAAAGATTATATGCGAAATTTTCTAAATGTGAATTTTGGTTAGAAGAAGTTCAATTTTTGGGTCACGTAGTAAATGCAGAAGGTATAAAAGTAGATCCGGCGAAAATTGAAGCAATTGTCAATTGGAATTCTCCGAAAAATGTGAAGGAAATTCGTAGTTTCCTTGGTCTTGCGGGGTATTATCGAAGATTTATTCAAGACTTTTCTAAGATAGCCTCGAGCTTAACCGAGTTAACCAGAAAGAATAAGAAGTTTGAATGGAAAGAAAAACAAGAAGAAGCCTTCCAGATTTTAAAGAAGAAACTAAGTGAAGCACCGGTGTTAGTATTACCGGATGGAACGAAAGATTTAGTAGTTTATAGTGATGCTTCATACACCGGTTTAGGATGTGTTTTGATGCAACATGGAAGGGTTATTGCTTATGCTTCGAGACAATTGAAAGAAAATGAAAAGAAATACCCGGTACGAGATTTGGAATTAGCGGCGGTGGTGTTTGCATTAAAGATATGGAGGCATTACCTCTATGGAGAAAGATGTACAATTTATACGGATCATAAAAGTTTACAATATTTCTTTACTCAAAATGATCTTAGTATGAGACAACGTAGATGGTTAGACTTGGTGAAGGATTACGATTGTGATATACGATACCACCCCGGAAAAGCAAATGTTGTTGCGGATGCATTGAGTAGAAAGAGTTCACAACCGGAAATGAAACTTTACTCCTTAGCTTTGATTATTAATGCTAATTTCTTGGATTCGGTTAAAGAAGCTCAATTAGAGGCAATTAAGGAGGAAAATTGGAAAAGAGAAAGAATTGTGGGTCAAGTGCAAAACTTAATGGAAGATAGCCGGGGTTTAAAGACTAGATTTGGAAGAATTTGGATTCCGAATACATCGGATTGTAAGAAAGTTTTACTAGACGGAGCTCATAAGTCAAAATATTCTATTCATCCCGGTAGTACGAAAATGTATAGGGATCTCAAAGAAGACTATTGGTGGCCGGGTATGAAAAGAGATATAGTGAAATATGTAGAAAAATGTTTGACATGTTTACAAGTTAAAGCGGAACACCAAAAGCCTTATGGAAAGATGCAACCATTAGAAATACCGGTATGGAAATGGGAGAATATTACCATGGATTTGGTGACGAAACTACCAAAGTCTAAAAGAAAGAATGATACTATTTGGGTAATGGTGGATAGATTGACTAAAAGTGCTCATTTCTTACCAATTAAAGAAGCTATTTCTTCGGAGAAAATGGCGGAGTTATTTTTGAAGGAGATTGTGGTAAGACATGGAGTTCCAATTTCGATAGTTTCGGATAGAGATACACGATTTACTTCTCATTTTTGGAGAGGTTTTCAAGAAGAATTAGGGGTGAAACTCAATATTAGCACGGCTTATCATCCTCAAACCGATGGGCAAAGTGAAAGAACAATTCAAACCTTGGTTGATTTACTCCGTGCATGTGTAATAGATTTTGGAGGTAATTGGGATGATCATTTACCGTTAGTAGAATTTTCTTACAACAATAGCTATCAAGCGAGTATAGATTGTGCACCGTATACAATGTTGTATGGGAGAAAATGTAGAACGCCAATATGTTGGGGTGAGATTGGACAACGAGAATTGGGAGAAAAGGAAATAGTACAAATTACAACGGAAAAGATAGATCAAATAAAAGAACGACTTAAGATGGCTCAAGATCGACAAAAGAGTTATGCCGATAAAAGGAGAAGACCGATAGAATTTGAAGTTGGTGATTTTGTGATGTTGAAAGTTTCCCCATGGAAAGGAGTGATCCGATTTAGAAAAAGAGGAAAATTAAGTCCGAGATTTATTGGGCCATTTAAAATTTTAGAGAGGATTGGAAAAGTTGCTTAATTCTAAGTAAGATTCATCCTACCTTTCACGTGTCAAATTTAAGAAAGTGTCTTGCGGATGAAACAACATTTGTCCCACTAGATGATATAGAAATCGATGAGAAGTTAAATTATGTAGAAGAACCGATAGCCATTCTTGATAGGAAAATAAAGCAACTTAGAAATAAACAAATTAGCATGGTTAAGGTTCAATGGAAGCATAGAAAAGGGTCGGAATTTACTTGGGAGCCGGAGAGTGAAATGAAGAAATTATACCCTAAGTTGTTTGAAGAATAGATTTCGGGGACGAAATCTTTAGAAGGAGGGAAGATTTGTAACATCCCGGTTCTCGGAAATTAGAATATTTTTGTAAGTATTTATTTGTTTATAAAATAAATGTTTATATTTATGTTATTTGAGAACTTACATAAGTAAAGGACTAGAATTGTAAGAAAGATAGTTGCTTTTAGTTAGAAAGGACTTATTTAGTTAATAATTTAAACAATAGTTGTAAATTAAAAAGGTGTAAAATTCGAAATGTGATGAGTAAGCCTTTGAGGTGTCAAATGCAGAATTTTTCCAAAAAAAATTTGAAAGGGTTTTGAGTGTATGTGTGTGTGTTCTTGAGAGTAAGAAAAGGATAATTAGAAATTTCTCAAATCAATTGTGTTGGATTAGTGAAGATTACAAGAGAATCAAGAATAGAAGATAGAGTAACTTAGCTAATTTGGTGTTGGAATAAAGAAGGTAAATTTATGTTTATCTTTGTTATTATTTGATGAATTTGAGTTATGTTAATATGTTATAATATTAATTGGATGTTTAATTGAAGAGTAGAAATGCTTAATTGGTTAAATTAGGTTTTTATAATTTGGGGATAATCTTGAGAATTGTTAAATTGAGCAATTGTATATGTTAATTTAATGTTAGAATTGTATGTTTTAGTCCTATGAAAGAGATAGAATATGGTATAATGATTTCTCTAGTTGGTGTTGCCAAATGGGTCAAATGACCCAAGGAGTGGCAATTGGGTAGAAATTTGATTAAAGAGAAAGAAATGGTCATTTGTATGTATTGTTGATGTGTATGTATAAAATGAATAGAAATTTGATATACTTTCATGTATGTGTAAAAGTTAACGGGTCAAAAACCTTAGAAGTGACATGATGGGTAGAAAATGATTTAACCAAGTAATGTTAAGTGGGTAGAAGAAAATGTATGATAAAGTTGTTGGTTATGTGATTATGAGTATTGAAGTTTTAGTATTTTGACCTTGTAATCAGATTTGAAAGATAAGGGCAAAGGGAAGGCAACATAAAGATAGTGAACGTAATTCGACATCAAGGTGAGTATACTAGACTCATTTTCATATGGTTTCTTGTGTTTAAAGTTTGTATTAATGTATTAAAGATTGTTAGGTAAGTTGTTCCAAGTTATAGTCAGTGTTGTTAGCGGAAATAAGGAGTTAAAGTAGCATAAACTAACATGTAAGTGCAGGAAACGTTTGAAAAACGAAACTCAGCCAGAAATTGCCCGAATGCGCCGCCTGTGGGTTGAATGGCGGCGCATTCCGAGGTCCGAGGCTGATTTTGAATTTTGTCATGTTGAATGCGCCGCCTGTGTGTCCGAATGCGCCGCATTCGACCCCTAGACCAGTTTTTAGTACATTTTAAGGTAGTTTTGGTAGAGAAATGATATATAAACTTATCATTATGATAGAGAAGAATAGAGAAGACATTTATGTGTCATGGAGAAGTAGAATCGACTTTCATTAGTCGGGAAAGAGTAAAGTTAGCAAGAAGGTTATACCGTGAGGGTATGTAGCAAGACTTTGAATAGTCTTGGAGATGTATCATTATATTATTAAGTATGCTCACTAGCTTAATGCTAATGTACATTGTTGATTGTTATGTTTGTAGGTAAAAAGGGATCTCGAATTTGCAAGGCAAGCATAGGAAGGATAGATGGGGACCTAAAATGAAGTTAACCTTTTGTAATGAGCTTCCGCTCTAAACATTTTAAATGTTATGTTAGTAGAAGTAAAACAATCACTTTTATTTTGGTGAAGTTATGTAAATATTGTTGAATGTTTTCTTTAAAAAAAAAAAAAATTTAGTGTGTTTTAGATCCAAGTGTTACACAGAAACTATATAAAAACATTGCAGGATGTTCACTATGTTCCTCATGTTATCATTAGACCATTCTCCAAAAAAGATTGCGTCATCCGCGTAAAAAAGATGTGAGATGGATAATTGATCTATTTTCAATCCTTTAAAAAGACCTTGCTCCTCAGCTTTAACAAACGAGACATGAAGCGATTCCATCACCAATATAAAAAGAAAAGGAGATAACGAGTCTCCTTGACGTAAACCTTTTCGAAAACTAAATTCCTTTGTCGGACTCCCATTTATTAAAATCGATGCAGTAGCCGAACTTAACAAGCCTTTAATCCATTTCCGCCAAGTACAACCGAACTCAAATTGTTTAAGAACTAACTCCAAGAAATCCCATCTAATTGAGTCAAATGCCTTCTCAAAATCAACTTTGAAAATCATGGATTTCTTCTTTTTAAGATTACACCAATTAATAACCTCGCTAAGAATCAAAGGTTGATCTAGAACTTGGCGGTCTCGTATGAAAGCAGATTGTTCTTTGCTTATTAAACTGTCAATAACCATACCAAGTCTATTAGCAAGGATTTTCCAAACGATTTTCGATTGACATCCTATTAAACTAATAGGCCTAAAATCTTTTATCACCTTTGCATCTTTAACTTTCGGGATTAACGTTATAAAAGAAGGATTGCAACCATGTTTGAAAACACTAGTTTCAAAGAAGTTAGAAACAGCCCTACACACGTCGTTACCCACAACATCCCAATATTTCCGGAAAAATTCAAACGTAAAGCCATCCGGACCCGGTGACTTATTTGAACCGCACTCCCAAACGACATTTTTTATTTCCATATTCGAAACCTCCATTTCAAGTGCACTAATCTGTGAAGAAGAAAGTGTATTTGGAAAAGAAAAATGTTCATTAAATTGTACCTGATGTCGCGAATTCAAATCAAAGTGAGATTTAAAATGAGAGTAAAATTCATCTTTGATTCGATTAGGTTCCGTAATCCATGCTCCATTGATCCACACACCCCTTATAGTTCGTTGAAACCTTTTTTTGTTGACGATACCATGGAAAAAGCTTGAGTTCTCGTCACCCTCGACCGCCCATTTTACTTTAGCTTTTTGGATTAGATCATTTCCAAGCGGGATTTCAATGTCTTGTAATTCCTTCCACCGTTCTCTTCTTTCAACTTGCATCGCTTCATTATAGCCTTCTTGATCAAGCTTCTTGTCAAGCAATTCGAGTATCTGTGTTAACTCTTTCTTTTTTATAGCATTCACATCCTTATTGTTTTTATTCCAAATTTTAATAGCTTCTTTTAGACCTTGCAGTTTCTTTTTCAAAACTACCATACTGCTAGAAACATGAAATGTCTCCTTTTCCCAACATTCCTCCACCAATTTATCAAAACCTTTCATGTTCAACCAAGAATTGTAAAGTTTGAACGGAACCGGACCAAAGTCGCATAAAGAATTTTTAAGGATAATTGGTCTATGATCATAGTACTTTTTAGATAAAATCAAGCCCGATAGCCCCGAATACTTACTTATAACTCCTCCCGAAACTAAAAAGCGATCAAGCTTACTCATTTTGCTTCCATTGGATAAAGCCCAAGTGAACGAATATCCTCCCAAAGGAACATCAATAAGGTTAGAACGAGCTATAAACGAGTTGAAATAACTAGCGGTTTTAGGGTTGAAGTTAGATCCAAAACGTTCACTTTGATTTCGCACCTCATTAAAGTCACCCATTACTATCACATCACCTTCCCATCTTGAAATAACCATACATAAATATTCCCATAAACTGCACTTCTCTCTTACATCTTGAGGAGCATAAACACAAATCAATAAAGTCTTAGATTTAGTATTGTTCCAAGTGCCTTCTATTAAAACAAAAAATATGAAATTGTAACATTCACTTTCGTAAACGAATCCTTGTCCCATATACAAAGGATACCCCCCGAAGAGCCAACGGTCGGGCTAAAGACATGATCAAAAAACATATTCCCCCATAAATAACGAACTAAAACATCATCTATACATTCCAATTTCGTTTCTTGTAAAGAAAGAAAATTGGTGTTATGAAACTTACATAGCTCCTTGATCCATTTTCGCTTTGTCTTGGATCCAAGACCCTGAGAATTTAAGGACATAATATTCATTTGAGAAACGTTTCGCCTTGCTTCGAAATAAGCTTCTCAAAATCTTTTTCACAACCTTCCATAGAAAATCCCATTGCTTGACCAATTTCTACTAACTCATTCATCTTCTCTATTAAAGACGATTCAATTCGAACTGGGCGAACTCCTTTAGGCACTGAATGTAAGCTAAAACCAGTAACTTCTGTCGACAGAGACTTATTACTATCTTGCCAATGAACCTCGACATTGTTGCAATCATCACTTTTGCTCTTCCCCACCTTTACATCTTGTACCATTTTAGTGTCTATGATCTTTGAAAAACCTGGAGGTTTTGAAAGGTCAAGACTTTCTTCTTTATTTGAAACGGCGTTCCCCATATCCGAAAAACCCGGGGGTTTGGAATGATCAAGACTCTGTTCCATCACCTTATCACTCTTACAATCTGAAATCAAACCTTCATTGACATTTTTATCGGCTTCAATATTGGCTTCGTTGTTAACTTCCTCTAAAGTTTGGTATATATTAAACGGGTCAGGGGAGTCTTTTGTAGCAGCCTTCGTTAAAACAAATGGGGAATGATCTTGAACTTCGTCATTAAAACTTTGTACTTCTGAACAGGCATCTTTGATTGAGTCCGAATCATGACTTTCCTCCTCCGAAGACGAATCTCTATCCATATTGTTGAACTCCGGGCTCCAACCTATTATCTCCCTTATACGAATTACATACACCTTGCCTTTCACTATTATTTTCATTGTCTCCATAACGAAATTGGGTTTAGATGTTGCAACGCATAATCTTCTCCTCCACATATTGTTGTCAGGCGATTCTTCAAGATAACAAAGCTTACCCCATTTGCTAACTATTTGCTCGAAAGATTTGTAGGACCATGCTATAGGGGGAACACCCTCAACATCTAACCAAACTACCCTTTCCTCGACCATAAAATCATCCCTCCAATGTTGAATAATAGAGAACCAATTCAGGGCAATGTCATGCGTTTTAAACTTGTTACATGCTTCTGCATCCCGAAATTCTAATTCAACCCAAAAACCACCCAAATAACTAATCTTTAGATTTTAAAAACCCTCATCTTGACAAGTAATGCAAAGATTCGGCAATGTGTCAAAGTTCTTCACTTTCGCCATAAGCGTAATTTCGATATTCTTGGTGATCAGTCCCTCATCCTTAATCACCAATGTCGGGCTTGACGTCTCCTCCAAAGGTTTGGAAACATTAGAATTACACTTAGAAACAACATCAACAAAAGATCGTTGAAACCCTGCATGAAGCACCTTGTCTTTTACTACTTCCTCCTGCTGCTTATAGTGTGATTCTTTAAACATTGAAACATTCGGTTTTCTACGTTCGAAACGTGATAGGTTAAATCGTAGTTTGAATTTACCTATCCATATAGTATTAAGGTTATCGATAAGAGCATGGATATCCTTAACTTTTATAAAACGAATGAATCCAAATCGTTTATTTTCCTTCGAAACCCTAGATGGAATAAACACGTCCACAACCCTACCGTATTGTTCGCTGATGTCCCATAATTGTGTTGCAGTAGATCCCGAAGGAAAGTTCGTCACAAAAATAGAGTGCGATACCTGAGTTCGATCTGCTCCTTCTCTTCTTCTTCTCGTCGCCGCCATTAAACTTGGAACATTAAGGTTTGATACAAACGTTCCATCTTTATACAAACGTTTATCTAAGAGTCCCAACACAAGATGATGTTAATCGTTTATATCAAAAACACGATGAGGTTCACGGGTTTAAGGGTATGCTTGGTAGCATCGATTGAATGCATTGGCGTTGGGATCAATGTCCAAATGCATACAAAGGCCAATACACACGAGGTGACCATGGTTATCCAACGGTTATGTTGGAAGTTGTTGCCTCGTACGATTTATGGATATGGCATGCTTACTTCGGTGTCGCGGGGTGGAACAACGACATCAACGTGCTTAAACAATCGTCGTTGTTTCATGATATGCTCAACGACTCATCCCCGGACTACATATTCACCGTCAACGGCCACGAGTACAATAAACGATATTACCTTACAGACGGTATATATCCGGAGTGGTCAAGATTTGTTAAAGCTTTCTTGTACCCATTTGACGAACCTCGTCAAAAATTCAAACGTTTTCAAGAGTGTGCGAGAAACGATATCGAACGGGCATTCGGTGTTCTTCAAGGTCGTTGGGGGATTATAAAACATGCAGCGAGATTTTACAAGATGAACAAGTTAAAAAGAGTTATGTAGGGGCTATCATATTACACAACATGATTGTTGAAGACAACAGACGGTCGATTTGTGATGCCCAAGAATGGTGTGCTCCTCCGGTTACGGGTGTTCCGAGAACTTATAACGATAGAGTCAATGAACGTATCCAGATTAACAGAGAGATTAGAGACAAGACCACACACAACATACTCCGGGAGGATCTCGTGGCCTACATTTCGACACTTCCGGATAACTATCGACAGCGTTAGCTTTTTTTAATTATTGTATTGTATTCTTTTTAATTATTGTATTGTATTTTTTTTATTGTATGTTTTTGTATTTTTATTTTAATTATTGTAGTTTTGTTTTTTATTTTAATAAAATGTTATATTTATCTTATTTAAATGTTTTAAAAAAAAAATTGGGTCTCACAACTCCCACAATCACCCACAATCCTCATTATCATACCACCCAAAATCTGAGAATCATGATTTTCACTGCCACGTCAGGAAAAGTAATCCCAGAATCACCAGAATCGTGATTATCATACCGGATGCTCTAAGTGACGTAGGAGCAGGTTTCGAACGTCTAAACAACTCAATACGATTATGTTTTAACATACATACTATAGCACACTCCCATTAAAGGTGAAATTTGTTTTAGGGAGGTGATTTTTTCACTTGGAGTATTTATTAATTCACTTAAATTTAAACTGAATTGACAATTATACCCTTAACTCTATTTTAATTATTTGGCCCACTTTTTTCTTTATACACTTAAACCATTTTACCCTATTTTTTAGCCTATTTTTTTTTTCTGAATTGACAGATGAATTCTGCTTTAAAAGATAGTAAACATGGATGGATTTTGCGGACTAAGAGCAGCTCCTACATATGGATACAAAAGATATAGGATCTTACATATCGATGTGATCCATTGCGGAGGTGATAACTGAAGAAAACTCTAATGGTAAGGAAGAAATAGAGTATGGAGATTTGTTCCATTCTAAAACAGTCACTGGGACCCGCAATCCATTTCTTGATATTTCTTCAATTGAAGTTCTCATCCATGAACAAAGCCTTAGTATATAAATTTTTGTGCTCTCAAACATTAGTGCTCGCAACGTTTCAACTGTAGTCATGGAAAGTAGTTAGCAGTAAGGCCGTAGAAGACAGATTAAACTCATTTACCTATGAATAAACTAACGTCTTATAAAAATCTGAAATTTTTTCTATAAAAAAGTGTTTTCTATCAACCCAACCTGACAAGTACAAAAACATACTAATCATTTTGACTCGTTACCATGCCTGAAAGAAAATAAAAAGGCGGAACAGCAAAAGGTGAAGAACCTGTCATTGTCGGCGCTGCTTCTTTTGCTTCAAAAGCTTGACATAAATTAGATATATCCGTTATTGCATCACTCATATTTTGCGGATTAGTCATATTCCAATGACAAATAATCTCAAAACTCCCTGATTCTGGGAGCTTCAAAACACGGTTACCACCGCCTTCCCAAACCATGCTTTTATCCATTTGCTCAACCACAAATTTAAAGTCAATAGTCTCACCCCCTTTACATTCCATGTCACAAACCCAACCCGTCTCAGTCCAATTTAACTGTTTTTTCTTTTCCATGATCCAAACTCTTTAGAAGACCCAAATACTCCAACATGCTCACCGAATCTCACTTGATGGTCTAGCCGAAGACTCACCTGGACCTTTCCACGAGCTGCCTTTGCCTTCGATGACATCTCTGTTTCTCCCATCTCTTCTTCTCTAAAAATTAAACAAAAATATTATCAAAAAACAACCCTTTTTCTATCACCATAAACACCTTCTCATCATCAAATTTCATCAACAAAGAAATAAGAAAATACGTAAACTTTATGTGTAAGATGAAATACGAAACTATAAATTCATTAGTTTTAGAGCAAAATTCTATGAATCGAAACATAATTTTTTTTTTTTTTTTTACAATGTGGGGTACATAATATATTTTTGTATATCCAAAGATTATTTACCAGAAAATCGGTTAAAATGGACAAATTTATGTGATGAAGATGAAATGGTTTGAAGAATTGGGTTTTAATATTAAAAGGAGGGTATAAATGTCAATTCAATTTAAACTTTAAGTAAATGAATAAAAATCTAAAGTGAAAAAATCACCTTCCTTTGTTTTAACATTAATCACCACATTGTAATTAGCTTTAAAAATGAGTTATTAAGATAACCTACCCCCTTCCATAACATATAATTATAGTAATTTAATAGTGGGTTAATTATCTATAAATTATATATACATTCTGTTTTGTTCGTTCCAGACCATCGAACTATTTTATTCCCTTCCTGGTCATTATAAATTATCAAGTCGTCTTTTATAGACTAATTTACAAAACAGCCCTTGTAGTTTGTATAATTACAAATCCCGTCTCTAGTTTATTTCACTTTTACGAATATCATCCTTTATTTCACTTTTTTTTTTAATGATTTTAGTCCCTCGATTGTTAAGCTTAACAATTAGTATGTTAAAATAACCAAATTACTTTTTTTTCCTTTAATATAAAACACTATCAACGAACGCATTACCCTCTTCCCCGTTACATCTTCGAATCCTGTTAGATTTTGTAGAATCCAAAGTTTTGTTTCATAATCTTCGTTGGATTTTAGCCAAATGTAACCGTCATGGTCTTCCATTTCTAGGAATTCTGAGTTTTTGTTTCACATTTTTTTTATTAGATCTTATGGTTTTCGTTAATGAAAGACAATGACGGTTACGGTCGCGGTTGGTTGGAATACGACAAAAATGATGAAACAAAACTTTGGATACTACATCTAAAAGGATTTAAAGATGTAGCGGGAAAAAAGATGATGTGTTTGTTCATTGTGTTATATATTAAGGAAGAAATACTAATTTTGTTATTTTAACATAATAATTGTTAAGTTTGACAAAGAAGAGACTAAAATCATAGAAATAGTGAAAAAATGACGATATATGTAAAAGGAAATTGGATATTTGCCAAGAATTTGTAGTATCCAAAGTTTAAGTGCATTTAAGAATAGAAAACAAATTCTTTATTTAAGATGCACTTAAACTCGTCGATTTTGCGATAACTCCCATTTTTATTTTACTTTCTACTATTTAGCAGGACGTCAACAGGCGAAGAAAGATAAGAGAACAATATGGGAATAGTTTAAAAGATGTTCATAAAATAGAAGTAACCATGTTACTCGGAACTCCAAGATATGTAGAATGTAACCAACAATCTATGTGATATACATTTCAAACTCCTTGAAGCAATATTAGCAAGATACTGCTAAATTCGTTACAAAATTATAGTGGTTTCAAGTATAATGAAGCAACAAGGGAAGTTGCTTTGTCTTTCTCACGTAAGGGTCCTCTTATTGAACGACTCAACTGTCAAATTTGCGGTGAAAGCTGGAATTGAGTTCAGTTTTTGAATGAAGACCTCAACCTGAAAAAAGCAGTTGCTCTTCTTTAAATTGGTCACTCGTAAATAATTATAACACTAAATGCTAATTTCAATAAATAAAACAATGAAATGGCTCTTTACTATTAGGTGACGATTTTGACCCATTTACTAATTAATGGGTCAAAAGAGGTTGTGTTTTCGGATAGAATAACAATTAGCTATAAAAAGGAACGAGTCTAATAATTTGAAAGCCACCCATAGTCTATTAGAAAAGCATTCAGCTTCCTACATCATTTTATTCAAAGATTCAGATATTATTGTAGTTAAAATTTTAGTAATCAATATTAACACATTGTTGAACAAAACTTTTAGAATTGAGCAAGTGTATAGAATTCATAAAGACATCGAAAAGTGAAGAAACAGTGTTATGAGTCAACCTAACTTGACACGATTCATACCAAACCTGTTTTGACCCATCACCCACCCCGCCCGACTTTCACCACTATTTAACAACTCAGTACGAAAGTAAAAACTAGCACATATTCCACAAACAGTAGATGTTATATACTCTGTCCATGTGAGGAGTTGAATAGGATGTCATTTATCTGATAACTTCTAATTATATGGTAGATAACGGAATATATGTTTAACTCAGAAAGCTACCACTTCTGATTACAATGCATGACAAAATATAGGGTTATACCTGACAGGATATCTCACGCTGCTTCGTGTAGTTATTTCCCTGAAAAATTATAGAAATAAATCTGCATTGTCAGGCTTGTGGCTGAACAATTTGATTCAATTTCTCTTAAAACTTGTTGACAATTTGAAATATAACATAAATACCATCTTACCAGAATTTTTGTGTTCCCTGATTCGTACTCAAATTGAAGTTTTTCATCATCACTTTGAGCATATATTGACTGAAGGGTAAACCGTGTAACAGGGATCCCATCTGATCGTTGGTGGTCATCCATGACAATCTGTACAAAAGTTTATTATAGGATTATAAACTGAACTACTGATGTTGATACAAATCTTATCGACCGCTTTATGTACATAATAAACCGCCTAATCACCTATATGCCATTAATCAGCTTTATTAAGTATCAAATTTAACACCTTGGAACTTCTAAGGTCTGATGTAGGGAGAACTAGATGTATTAAGAATATATGCAATTCCATGGGTACCTTGTAGCCAAATAGTTCACAGCAAGCCCTTCGGAAAATTGAGATCCTATCTGCAAAAACTGCCTTATACCTGTATCATGCACCCTCTTTAACTAAAACGTTTAAAGAGCCAAAACAGTTCCAGATATCAACAGAATGAAATGAACATTTCACTAACCTTTCCTCACGTTTCTCGAGGGTAGCGATTTGCTCTTTTAATTGAACTAATTTTCCAGAAACGTACGAGTCTACCAATGTCCCAGCATCACCTGAAAAACGCAAAAGCAATGAGCAACAAAGAAGAAGATACACACACTGCTTAGATTTTTAAGTCCAACATTTTTCAAGAGAGATTGTAAAATAATAAACTATAAAAGTTCACTGAAATGGTACCGTTGAATTAGTATAAGATATGTGCATCCTCTGCTTGCACACTGACTTAACTAGTTTAGAGTAAAATTACTTGGCTTGAATCAGCTTATAGTTTCTATTCTTTTGTAGTTGTTAGATTTGAACAAGTGTCACAGTCATGCGTTTAAATTAAGATATTCACTAGCCATATAAATGTTAATATTTGCACAAAACATAAAAGTAAACAAGCATAATTATTCCTATACCTATTTCAACAATGAAACCTTAACAACTAAACGAGAGAACAAGGCATGAACGCACAACAAAATGGATCCAAGTCACTTCTGCATATATGAACAACAGAACAAGACTGCACATGTATATATGTCACAGGAAACACCAAACCACCCACAATCTGTGTTCCAGATCACTCCTACCTAATAATATTTCAGTCGGTACCCGACACATTATAGTTCCCGATTTCAATCTACACTGGAGTTCTCATTTTCTATTCAGCTGCACTCCCAGATTCTTTATTTGTTTAAAAGGGGTGGAACAGAATATATGCAAAAATCTTTAATTCAACTTTAACATATATAAATAACAGGCATCAGTCAATTAAAAATCCATTTATTGACAACAAAACGACCATCAGTTAATCACTGATATTCGAGTAATATTAACAATGACATCATTAAACACTGAAACTCAAATAAACTCACGCCCAAATCAAATCATCCAAGAAGAGGCTCTACCACAGAGAAACAATGAGCCAATGAGGTATGCCCAAAGCAAATCAATCGTGATGTAAATGTTCAAATCCTTTCCGTTAACTTTGCCCAGTATAAAAAGATGCTCACTTAAGATGAAGGGATCAAACAATAAGCACATAGAGTTAAATGAACCTCATATTTACAATGTCGAGCTCAGGCAGTCTGGCTATGCTCCTTATATTAAGGTTATATTTTTAAGTTTTAACATATAAGGCATTATAGTGTTGGTTGAGTTTTTATGATGGTAGTACTTATTCATGGCACAACTCAAATAAAATCAAAGAATGCTAATTTATTTGAAAAGCATACTATGTGACAACAAAACTTTTAACTTGTTAGTAAATAGATAGCACAAACACCTGACTGCTTTTTTAACTCCTCGATAGCTTGTAATTTCTCTTTTGCCTTCTGTAATTCATTCTGCAAAGCCTCTATTGTCTGTTTTGCCTCACTGTCAACAGCCAAGCTGTTCACCATACGCAGTACTTTTGTACTTGCAGATGAAAAATCACCATGACCCAGCTGCAAATGAAAGGATTTAAATTTATAAACAAGTGAGAAAAATAATTGAAAGAAAAGATCATAAGTTCATAACAGAATATAATACAAAAATTCACACTTCAATCTTATATGAATATCATGTGTACTTCATTAGATGACCTTGCTGTATGTTTCAATAATGCTCAGTAATTGTACAACAAGCCATTAAGAAATATCTTTGTACACAACTGTTGAAGTATGTACGTGAAATAACTCAGAAGCAACTAACTATAAATGTAAAGTAATATATATGAAATGGGAACAGGAAACTACTACAAATATGCCAAAACATAAAAGATATTTTGTAGTTATGAACTGTTACCTTAGACTCCAATATAGCTATCTCTGAGCGAAGACGATCATCCTCCCTCTCCAATGATTTTATTCTTCTTGACTCACTATTCAACCTCTCATTAAGTAACTGTATTTCATTATACTGACGAGCATTAACATCTTTTTGCTCGAGTATAGAGCTCTCAAGTTTCTTTATATAATCTTCTTTCTTGGCAAGAGATGACTCAAGCTCCTGTCCTTGCAAATAAAGTAGCAAAACTACATTAGCAGTTTAGCACAAACAACAAACTAAGTGAAACTTAAAACGGGACCTCTGATCCACAACCTGAACTATTTCTTCCGTTTTTGCAGACCCTGTTTCGCCATTCTTCTGCTGCCTTAGTTGATCAACAACAACTTTTAAGTGATCTCTTTCTTGTGTAGCAGAAGATAGCTGCAAAACGATTAATTTTAAACAAAATAAAAAACAATAGCACAAATTTGTAAAATATACACATAAAACAAGGACGCAACGAACGTTGAGAGTTATATCATCTAGCAGAGATGGAGAGTAAGCAACAGAGATCATAATGACATATGGGACCAAAATTTTTGGGTACAACAATAAATCATAATAGGTCATACTGGTTTCTTATCAATAAATACTAAGATATATAAAACCTGTTATCAACCAAAGATACAAAAGTTTTAAACAAAATCAAAGAGTAAGAGGTTAAAGAAATCCAAGAATAACTTGGTTTAAATAACTTGTATTACAAGTTGGGCAATTTTGTAATTTCATTTCATTTCTGGATGCAATAAAAATAAATCCCAACTTACCAGTAATTCAGTTCGCTTGAGCTCCAATTTCAAAAGTTCGACCTTCTCTTTAGTCAATGCACACTCGGTTTCAGCATCCTGTCTAGCACTTTCAGCAGTATCGAGATTAACCTCTACTTGTTTCAAGCGTGCACTAATCTCTCCCATCTTCATCATGCCTTCAAGAACCTCCCTATAATGCAAAATATCAATTTATGGAGGGGTGTATCCGTTAATACTATCAAATAAATGTACAAAAAGTTTGGCATGACAACTCAACTGAAATTATATGAAACAAAACTAAATAGAGAAAGATAAATTGAAGATTTTCTCGGAAACACAAAAAGTGATGGTGAAAGCCAATAATTATATTAATGCTTGATTGTTTTTATCAAAAAGTAAGTTGAACAAATGAGCTACGCAATTATAGAGTGAAGTTGGTACCGACTTGTGCAATGCTTCAAACTTGAGAGGTATGTCAGCAGCAGATGTCACTCCAGGAATCTCCTTCATCATTGATTCCCAAGAGGATAATTCATCTTCCAGCTTCTTTCCGTTAACCTGAGCCTCTGACAGTTTAGAAATCTCTGACTCCGCTCTCTCTCTGCGGCTCTTTTCTTCCAACAATTTCTCCCTAAGTAACTCAATGTCCTCATGAGAGGATTTCCATTTCCTAGCTTCACGCACCTCTGATTCCTGATGACATAGAGAAAACGACAATCAAAGTTTCTGTTACTGCAATTAATGTTACAGAATCTGGTTTTACTCTATTTTAAAATTGATGACATGAATTTGTATACATGAAAATTGGAATGAGGAAGAATTAACCGTACATAGTTTCTGAGCTCTTCCCTCAAATACTTCACCAAAATACTGTCATCTGAAGAAGGAGATTCTTGACATGTTAAAGTGTTCAGTTTTTTCTCTACTTCACTCTTCTCATGCAAACACTGGGGATAAGAGTGTAAAACCAAATACTATTAGTTCCATAGAATTAAAATAAGCTAGAAATGTTAATAAGAAACATCTAATCGACTTAAAAGAAAAGAATCAAATGTACACATATGTTGTCCTATTCAACATATATGCTAGATGTTTTGAAGAAAAATATTACAAATTCCAAACAAGTAAAGTTAAAAACGATGTAACCTCATTATATTTTGTTTGAATGTTCTCCAGTTGTTCCTTCAGCAGAAGTGCTTCTTGCTCAGAATTATTAGCTTTGCATTCCATCCTTTCAAGCTAAATATTAAAAAACAATTTTAGTTTCATATCATGTAAAAAAATATATTCATCATTACTTAAGACTACTCACATCTGCACTAATTCTAGAAATGGAAAGTTTGGATTCTTGTTTAAGCTGTGTAAGTTCCTTCTGAAGACGGACTTTTTCCCTCTCGATGCTTTCAGAGACATGACTCAGTTTCCCCTCTAAAAGGCTTGCTTTTTCTTCAGCTGAGGCTAGCACAGATTCTGCCTTTTTGCGAAGATCCATTTCTTTTCTAAATTTCACCTAAAGAGTGAGCGATAATTATTAAACAAATATTCAAAAAATTAATGTGACAAATGAAAAAGAGAAAAGTAATAAAAGAAAGTGAAATAATAACTCAGGCCATTACAACAACTCATAGTAGGTTCATCAGTAGGAGCAAACTATTTAAAACCTCCAACTATGGAACCCTAAAGCTTTACCAGAAAAACTAAAAAAAACTAAAAAAGTAAAGTTTTGAAGGGCTGCCATTTATCCTCATTATAAACAGCTTCAAGACTCACTGAACAAGTCTGCAATACAGACAAGATTTCCTAAGTTTTCAGAATTATATGTATTAGTTCCACGAGAACAGCTTGATGTAAAGTAAACCTAACTTTATAAATACAGATTTTACCATATTCATGCGCTCACTAAGCCTTGAAATAACATCAAAATTAAAGTTTAATAGTCTAAATCTACAAAACCCTAAGAAAAAAACGGAAAAAAGTAGCTTGAAATAAATAGATATGGTTAATATTAAACCTCAAGTTCACTATGGATTTGAATTTGGTTTTTTAGTCGATCTCGGGATTCATTGACCTCTTTCAAGAGCTGGTCTTGCAAAGCCTGTTCACGTCCGTTGGCAGCAGCTAGTTCTTGTTCTGAATATAAAAGCTGATCTCGAGATTTCATCCTCTCAGCTTCTGCGGTAAATGAAAGTCAAGTTTAACTAAAGCTATAAATTATAGTCTTACATAAAAACAATAAAGAAAGAAGGCGAAGAATAAGTATCATTATAAGTAAAAACCCTACATAAATGGCATCCACAACCTATGACACTAGCAGTGAAGTTCTAAATTTACTATGACTGCTGGTGTGCCAACTCATATGTCATTGCAATTCGAGATTGACCATTGGAGATATTACATTTCCATGTCACCAAAAAGCAAGAAAGAGGTGGTATAATAAACAACGCTATTGACTGATGCCTGTCGCACTCACCAGATTTGCGCAAGTCAACATCTATGGTCTCAACTTTGGATTGATACTCGTGTACTTTCTTCTCTGCACTGCTTAAAGCATCCAAGAAATCTGCCTTGACCTGTGATGGCAATATGTATGTCACTCAAAAGATGAAAACTAGCAAATGCATAAGCCGCACATAAAGGTTTGGATCTTCAGGAATCAGGAGGCAAGCAATATTATATAAATTCAGTCATCCTCTCTTACGCACATATAATATTCCATCAAACCAAATTTAAGTGTGAGATAGTTGATATCACATCCCCTGCCTTACCGACAAAGAGGAAACATTGATTCAGGGCCTGTTTGGAAGCATCAAGGACTCGGACTACAGACACGGACTCGGTCCATGGTCCGAGCGTTTGATAAGTTCATGAAAAGCTCGGACTCGGTCCGTTTAGAAAAACCGCAGACTAAGAACAAGGCAAAATCACGGACTCGGTCCGTGGTCCGAGCTTTTCATGAACTTATCAAACGCTCGGACCACGGACCGAGTCCGATTCCGAGTCTGATGCTTGCAAACAGGCCCTCACAAGTGTGTGCAAAGTAAGTTAGGCATAGGTTATTATGAAATGTACCAGTTGACGGCATTGGTAGGTACAAAGCATCTGACCGGATTCGTGTTGGTGAGATGGTTCGGGGACCGGGAGGTCTTCGAAGATAACAAACTGACCATCGGAATTAGGGCTTTCTTCTCCGTCAGGCTTTCGTTTCTTATTAGGTAAAGGTGTTCTTAGAATCATTTTTATTTCTCACTGCTTACAAAACCTAACCCTACTGGTATAGATGGATTGATTGATTGATTGAAAAAAAATGAAATTTCAAATCAAAGGCGCCATGCTTTTCTTTTGTGTTAAACCATCCGCTGCTAAAACATAAAGGAAGGCTATCAGATTTTTTTATACTAGTTTTTTTTTTCCGTTGTAATGTAATATTATGTTATGCTAAATCTTTAGGACCATACGAATTTTCCATTCATAGGAAATGTCTCAAAATGTTTATTCTAATAACTTTTGGTTTTTATTGAATTCTTGATTTAAGTGTACAATTATTTAAAAAAAGAAACCAATGATATTTTATATATTATTTTACTTATACGTTATGGTATTATTTACTGTCATAATTTTTTATTTTTCTTGAACAACACCAATTTTATTAAGGCCACTAATAAAACAAATAAAGCTAAAGAAAATAAGAGCATACAACAAATACCTAGCCAAATGCCAACTAAACGACAAAAAATAATCCATCAAAAATAGACGTCAAAAAGTAGGATAATAATATAGGCAAAAACCAAACAAAAATAAAAGAGTTTAGTAGACCACATTCTAGAGTGTCCGGTGATCTCACAAGTCTGATTTGTATCAATATAAGATTATCCACTTAAGAAAGAGAATAAAATTAATGATGTCATAATTTAAATTGTATTAATATAGTGTTTATTTAATTAAATTATATTTTTTTTATTTTAAAATCTTATATGCTTCGTTTTTAAAACCTCAAAATCGTCATTCTATAGGAATGTATCCCTGCCAATCTCCCTTCATGTTATCTTCCACGTATTTCAAATATCAAACAAATTATTTGAAATTTAAATTTTATTTCATCTTCAAATGATTGCTATAAGTTGATTATTTTACTTCATTTTGCATGTTCATTTCTTTAATTTCCTTAGCAAACGAAGATGATGACAAGAAAAGAAGACAAATGTTTTAGTTTTACGGTACTTTGAAGATTAAATTGATTATCTAGACCTTTTATTTGTGAAATATGTGTGTTTTTATTCTAAAAAAAAAAATATGTTGGTGAATTTTTGTTGAGTGGGTGGAATGTTTCTTCTAGGTTTTAAGTTTATTGATTAATAGATTATAAATCTAGTTAAGTATTTGTGTGAATTGTTAAGCTTGTAATTATGAGTGACTAATTTTATATTTGAAGTAATTGGTTTTTTTTATTATTATTAACATTTAATCGTAATCCATCTTTATTAAAAGTTATTAGGTTAACTACTTAGCGTGATTGTTAACTTATATCATAACTATCGTTCATATAGGTTTATTAGTTATTTACAATTGTTTAAGTTGTTGAATAATTGTAGTTTGAGACTTAATTGAGATAGACTAAGAACAATAGTAACCTAATAAATTAAACGAACATGACAATTATATCGAAATCGAGTAATGAGATTACAGTTAATTCGTAGTCGACAGATTAAATTGTTAATATTAGTGAACTTAATGCACAAATTAGGGTGATAAATCTAAGATAACTCTTAATGTACGACTAGGTTCGTGCGTTCTTTCTTTAATTTGAAGGATTAGACGACTCTAACAGAAAATGTAGTTAATAAAGAAAGCATAGTTAAACCAATTAAAACATAGTCTTATTATTCATAATTTAAGTAAAACTTAAATCCAAGTGAACACTTCTTTCAAACATCTTATTACATCTAAAAAACCTTTTCGAACATATTTTCTTTCACCATTCACCTTAATTAATTGTTTCGTAGTTTGCTTTAATTAATTACTTCCTCCAAATACGTTCTCTCATAACTAAAACGCCTCCCATGTTTAATTAATTTTATTTAGTTTAATTAATAATTTAGAATAACGAATATTATTTCATGCTTCATGAGTTCATCCGGACTTACTAGAACTATACTACCATACGATCAGGTATACTGCTTGTATTGTATGATATTCTACTTCGGTAATATCCAGTTTTTTTAATAAATAAATTTAACTCAGATTTTACACATTACTAATTCTCGTAGAAAACTTCTCCAAAAGTTCGATATGAACCTTGTATCCCTATCAGAAACGATGGATAGTGGTATAACATGTCTAGATACAATCTCGTCGACATAAGTTTTTGTCAGCTTCTCTAGCGTGCACGTTTGTTTGATAGGTTAACAGTGTGCAGCTTCTCTAGCATGCACGTTTGTTTGATAGGTTAACAGTGTCACACCCCGCTAAAGCGGAAACACAGGATGTGAAGAGCAATAGCATTCGATACACAAGATATAGATAAACGCCAAATTATATTAAAGAAAAAGTTACATCATAGTTTACATAATAGTTTAAAACAAAGTTTACATATCCGAAAATACAAAATGGGGTGTCCAACCAAACCACCCAAACCCTTCCCGTTCTTGAAGTCATTCGCCCAAAAGCATAGAGTCATCAGCTAGCTTACTCGTTACCTGAAAATACGAGTCAAGTGTTAACTACGGGAGACGTAGTTAGTGAGCTACAAGTTTAAGTAAAGCATAAGTTCCAACGCACAAGAAAACAGCGTAAAGTATGGTTTTCAAATTGTAGTTGCATAACCATGCATAGAGTATCGCATTCAAAATAGTTGTCACATAAAATGTATAAAGTATAGCATTCGTGTTTGTAGGCATTGACCACATAGCGCGACTATGTGACAATCCTAAGTATTGCCCAATGATCGTTGCTAAGCCTAAAGCCTACCCATTTAGTATTATGCACCATCGTTATAAGTCGTTGTGGTGAGGGTTAATCTACCGTAATAGCGCTATCCATATCTACTAACGGTCCTTTCCAAAGGGATTAATAGCAACTAATGTCCTTGGTAGTATCGGGAGTTTTAATGGTTTCTCACGTCCATGTTGTACAAAGTCCGCAACATGACGATCGATTGTTTTAGTCATTGGCAAATATAGCTTTCGTGTCCTCGTCATTGTTGGCAAAACCATCAACAATGCCGACAAAATAGTCTTTCATAAAAGTATTCAAAGTATATAAGTGTTTTCGTAATAGCATTGAGTATCAAATCGTTTTCGTTTAGCATTCAAGTAATAACGTGTTTTTCAGCTTAAATAATAGTTAAGCCTAAGATTCGCATTTCACCCCAAAAAGTATTAAAAGCGTTTAAAAGAGTAGGGGTTTGTAACTCACTGGTTGCGAAGATAATCGTAAGCGGGGAGGGTCGGAAAGCGTGCCGGGAATCACCGAAAGCCTAGCGAACACCAAGGTTTATTAAGTGCTTTGATCTCATTATGTTATAATATAAAATATAATGTAGATGAGTTTTAGTTAAACTTTAAGTGTCAAGGTTAAGTTGTTCCAAAAATAGTTCAAAACGGTTATCGTTATGTTTAGTCCGAAAGTCCAAGTTTAGCGTTTTTATTAATATGATACGTATAATCTGGTCGCTGAAGTGGTTTGGTATTTCCAACGAAATTTGGGCAGCGCTTCCGCGCCCAAATTTCATTTCCAAAATTCCAAAGTCACTTTCCCGCTCACAATTCACATATATCACATAATCATAATAAACGAGTTCGTTTTAGTCCAAATAGTCCAATACGAGTCATTAATATATTTATTTTTATCAATCTCAGTCATATATATTTAGCCTCGAAAAGTCAGAATGCGTACTCATGTTTTAAACGGCCAAAACGACAATTTTCGGGAAAGCAAGCAAACCTGTGCGCCGTCCTGGCCTTAGGTTCGACGCACAGAGTGCCTCAGAGCCACGCTGCGTCGTCGTAGCCTTAGGGACGGCGCACAGCTCGTGGTTTTCGGGTTTTTCTTGCAAAATCGTTTATTCAAACCTTAGATTTCGACATGCAATCGGTTTAAACTTCATAATATGTCATTTTAATAGTTTATACATAACTTTTAACCACAAATATATAGATCTAGGCATCTTTTATTATAAACCCGTTTTTGTATAAAAATGGTTATAAAGCTTCATCAAAAACTTGTTTTTATAGTTTAGATCATACCTGCAATGAGTTATATTAGTAATATAAGTAAAAAGGAAGAGTTTCTATCGAAAGAAAAGCTTGGATGATATTTTAGATGAGTTTTGAGCTCCAAAAACGGTGAAAATGCTTTGTAACCGAAATAGCTTTGATCCCCTTGCTTCCTCTTGTTTAGAACGATTTTTGTGTGTGTTTTAATGTATTTTAGGGGCTGAATATTACTGGATGTGTGAGTATTTTAGATAGGAGTTAGAGAGAAGGTAGAGAGATGTGACAACCGTCTAAATTTCAGGTGATTTTCAGTTACTTAATCGGTTCAAAACTCTAGTTCTCTTTTATCGTGTTCATATTGTTCGGGTTCGTACTTATTGTGTCTTTTATCGTCGGAACTAATGTCACACCCCGCTAAAGCGGAAACACAGAATGTGAAGAGCAAAGATATCATCACACGAGTTATGATTAAAACATACGGTTTCAAGTCATTACGAATAAAACATGAGTTTACAGTTTAAAGATAACCAAGCATTTGACAAGTACATAACATAAGATCATAGTAATTGTTTAACAAAATTCCCATAATATAAGCAAAATAGGTCTTCTCCCGATTCATGACTTCACGTGATATGCCAGACCCATCCACATAATGCACTTCGTATCTTACATTTGGTTTCCTGAAACAAGAGATAAAGTGTCAACTACAATAAAGTAGTGAGTGAGTTACAGTTTTCTAGTCCTCGACTAAAAAGTTTGAATTAAGTATATCTATACTTAGAAGTTTCTAAAAAGTAGAACAATACTTAAAGAATAGTTCGAACCAAAACAGTTGATTAAATGATAGTTGCGGAAGTCGTATAACTCTATACGCGCAATGTAAGTAAACCATTGATTGAATTCATGTATAACGACTACTTGGCATAATATAACTTAAGTGTTCACACTAAACCGAATTACCAACCGTGAGGCCCCTTACCCCGACTACTTACGGGGAGTCATTTCTGATCAAGTAATATGTACTTAAGCTGCCGCCTAAGCAAGGAACGGTTATTTCCTAAGTATCGATACCCATAATTACTAAACGGCTTAACAAAGCTAATAGTGTGTTACGAAAATTAGGCACTAATGTTATTTTTAAACTAGTAGTAGTCACTTATGGTTAGTTATATCCCTCAAGAGTCACGATAGTTATACGATCAATCAAAGTTCCACGAGTGCCGAGTGTGGCAATAAATGAATTAAATACGGTGCCGGGTGTGGCAAAAGTAATAAATTTATAAGAGATTTGAACTAGCCAGCCGATTTAAAGGGGGGCAAGCCATTAAGCCGAATAAGGGTGGCAAACCATTTAGTTTATTGTATGCCAAATGGGCAAATAAAACTGTTTTCGCATGTAAGTTCCACAAAACGTTCAATAAGAGTTCGATAGTAATAAGAGTTCATAACAGTTCCAAGTTCGTTTAGATCTCTTGTTTCCCCCAAAAGTTATTTGAAAACAGTAAATAAGTGGGGTTGTAACTCACAATTTGCGAAGGATTGCACAAAAGAGAGAGCGGTCGGAACGGGTCGAAACGGGTAGGAATCACGGAACTCCTAAAGAAATACCAAGATTTAATAAGTATCCATGTTTATAATCTTGTTAGGTAACGAAATGTTTTTATTAAAAGTGTTGGTTTTTGGTCTACCGAAAATCGGGCAGCGCTTCCGCGCCAAAATCATTAAGTCCAATTTAACACTTTCCCGCTTAACAATTTTTATAGCCAAAATTCATATATTTATACCAACATAAAATGATGAAAACTTGTTCAATTAGCCCCTTTACATGTAAGTTTAGCTCTTTACAGGTTATGTGACTCGGTTTGAAGAAATAAGCTCAAGATCACGTCTTATACCGAAAATTGCAAATTTTTCTGGCTGCTGATCTAGGAATGCGCCGCATTCACTGGACTTACAGCTTTATGGTAAAATCGTTTTTGTGCTAAAAATGGTATTTTGGTGGTGGATTTCGACATGCATTCATAGATTCATATATTTACATGATGTTTTATAGTTGCTTTAGAGTTTTTAGCCACCAATTCATGGATCTTAATATGCATCACATAAAAATTCGTTTTTGTTCATAAATAGTCACCAATCTTTGTAAAAACCCATTTTTAATGGATGGATTGCACATGCAATGAGTAAAAATAAAAAAAGACAGAGGATTAAAAGGGTTTATACCGAGTAGATAATGATTTGAAGATGGTGGAAGTGAATCCTTGATGATTTTGACCCCAAACAAGCTTAGAACTCGATTTTGAACCCAAGAAAAGCTAACCCCTTTCTTCCTCCTTGATTGATGACGATTTTTGTGTGTTTTATGTGGCTTAAATTCTGTATTTTTGGTGTGAAAATCTCTGGAAATAAATGGTGTGTGTGTGTGTTCTTGAGCTAAAGAGAGGGAGAGAGTGAGAGCTTAGAAATAGAGTGTGATTGTGTGTGTTTGTGATGGTGTGTTTGTTTTAAGTTTATATGGTGTAAGAGGGGTGTTTGCTGGACTTTTAAAAGGGTTATGGGCTCTAAAAACCTGGACCAAATCGTTGGTTTGGGTTTTAGTCCGTTTAGTTAAATTTTACAAAAACACAAACATTGCTGAACTAGCCCCGAATGCGGCGCATTGGGACAACAGGCGGCGCATTCGGGCTTGTTTCAGTTTTGTTTGTTTTTCGTTTGTTCCTTTGTTAAGCGTTTTTGTTAGTTGAAGGTTTCCGGTTATTTTAGATAGGAACTTAGACAAGTTCACTAAGTGTTTACTTGGTATTAGGATTCGTTTAAGTGATTCCAATTTCGATTCCGACACACCCGAGCTTACGGGACAAGTATTAAAAGATCAATTCGAGTTAAGACATAGATAGAGAATGCGGGTTTTCACCTGAAATAAGACGGTTGTCACATTCTCCCCGGGTTGAAAAGAATTTCGTCCCGAAATTTAGTTCGTCTCATTGGGAGGAAGGATCTCTGAACAGATGTGGATACTTCTGGCGAATCTGGTCCTCACGTTCCCAAGTGAATTCGTGACCTCGTCGGGAATTCCACCGAACCTTGACAATAGGGATACGACTTTGCTTGAGTTGTTTGACCTCTCGATCTACAACCTCAAGCGGTTCTTCAATGAAGTTAAGCTTGTTGTCGATCTGGACCTCGTCCAGTGGGATGACAATGGTCTCGTCCGATAAGCACTTTTTCAAGTGCGAGACATGAAAGACGTTGTGAATGTTAGAAGGAGTTTGCGGAAGTTGGAGTCGATATGCCACTGGGCCGTTTCGCTCTATTACCTCGAATGGGCCGGTGTACCTCGGGCTTAGCTTGCCACGTTTCCCGAAACGGATCACCCCTTTCCATGGCAATATCTTGAGGAGTACTCTATCACCCACTTGGACTATAGGGGTTTCCTTCGGTTGTCGGCATAGCCCTTATGCCGGGTACGGGATGTCTTCAGTCTTTCCCGAATGGTAGTGATTTTGTCGATGGTTTCCTGGATGATATCGAGCCTTGTGAGTTGTCGATCGACAGCTTCTAGCCAACAAAGCGGTGGCTGACACTTACGTCCGTGTAAGGCCTCGAACGGTGCGCACTTGATGCTAGTGTGGTAGTTGTTGATATAGGAGAACTCGACCAAGGGGAGGTGAGCGTCCCAACTTCCTTCGAAGTCAACTACACACGCTCTCAGCATATCTTCAAGCGTTTGGATAGTCCGTTCACTCTGACCATCGGTATGAGGGTGGTATGCGGTGCTGAGGTCTAGTCGCGTCCCTAACGATTTCTGAAGGGCATTCCTAAAACGGGACGTGAGTCGACTATCCCTATCGGAGATGGTGGAGGGAGGTGTTCCGTGACGAGAGACGATCTCGTTGATGTAGATTTGAGCGAATTTCTCCATCGAGTGGTTTTCTCGTACCGGGAGGAAATGAGTGGATCTTGTCAAACGGTCCACGATGACCCAAATCGTGTCGTTACCTCTTGCCGTACGGGGCAATCTGGTGATGAAGTTCATGGAGATTTGTTCCCACTTCCACATGGAATCTCTGGCTGCTGAAGTAGACAGGAGGGCTTCTGATATTCCGCCTTGACCTTTGAGCGAGTAAAGCACTTGGTTACATACAAGGCGATATCCTTCTTCATGCCCGACCACCATTAGTATTCCCGTAGATCCTTATACAACTTGTCGGATGCCGGATGAATAGAGTATCGGGATCGGTGGCCCTCGTCCAAAATAAGATTACGAAGGTCTTCGACTCTCGGAATCCATGCTTGATTCTTGAAATAATGGATTCCATCCGGTTTGAGCTCAAATTCCTTTTCATGATTGTGAATGGTTTCGTCCTTAAGGTTCTCGGGTTTCAATGCTTCGCTCTGTATGCTA
>CAJVGC010000065.1:34591903-34625952 GCA_910822075.1 Senecio squalidus | reverse complement strand
TGAAAAGTACAACTTGTATGCATATTTTCGTTTTTCAAGTCGATCAAATCCATGTGTTCATAGAGTTGTTTACTTGATCCCACAAATTTCTGACCTTTAACAGAGGGGCAAATTTTTTTACATATTAAACTTTATCGAAATCAAAATTATTGTATTAAGCTTAATTGTTTTATTCCTCTTGGTATTAAATTATATTTGTACGGTTGAGTTCATTTAAAACCATAAAAAGTTTGAGCATAAAAAAATCAATCACAACACTCCATTTCAACCCTCACTTTAATTTTTCTTTTGTTTAAAAATTCATTATCTTAAAAACCGTACATGTATTAAACGAATAAATTACACCATTTAAACAAACATTATCTCATCTTTCTATAGAGCAGCCACTTGATATTGACGAAATTTTTTACGGGTTTTTTTTTTCGGATTTTGGAAAGTTTATATTATCAAATCACAATTTTATCACATGTGATAAAATAGTTTGATTTCAAATTTTTATGTTTTTGTTTTTGGATCTAGTTAAATATACACCATATAACATATCTATGTTTTGAAATTTACAAAGTGTTCAAATCATATGTGATATTATCTTACGAATATCAACATTTGAGAAAAATTGAAAAAATAAAAAATAGTCAAAATTCGATTTTTTTTTTGCGGGGTTCATAGTTGATTATAGCTCATATAATATTTTTGTGCTTTAAAATTTACATTTAAAATTCAAATCATGTGAGTTATTGTCTTATTAGTTTTGAAATACTACGTATATTATAAAATTACATATTATTTACATTAATATCACATGTGACCTATGCAGTTATCTCGGTCAGATTTCGAATCTCGTTCGAGGTCCGAGATCCGAGATTTCGATTATCTCGGTGAGATCTCGGTTTTTTATATTATTTTGAATATTATATATATAAATAATATATTAAAATCGCAAAAGATTAAACATAAAACATAGCATAAAAGATAAAGATAAAGTAGGTTTAAATCACAAAAAAGGTTATTGGGCTGGCAGAAAAAGCTGGAAAAGTTATTGGGCTGGCAGAAAAGCTGGAAAAGTTATTGGGCTGGCAGAAAAAGCTGGAAAAGTTATTGTGCTGGCAGAAAAAGCTGGAAAAGTCAACAAAAAAAGTCAAAAAAACGAGATTTTCATCTTGCCGAGATCAAAATCTCGCCGATTTATCGCTAAATATCGCCGAGAATCTCGTTTCCGAGATTTTGGACCGAATTTTTGGACCGAGATTTTTTTTTACCCCGAGATCCGAGATCTCGACGAGATCTCGCCGAGATTAACTGCATAGCATGTGATATTAAAACTATCCCATGTATTTTCGTGAAACTTTTTTATCCGTTTAATTGAATTATATATTATATGATGATTTTAGGTCTTTAAATCCATATTTGATGTTAAAATCACATTTGATATAACATTAAGAGTTTAAATATTTGTCCAAAAATGGGAAGAAAGAAAAGTTTATAATTTCAATACCCACTTAAACCTCAACAATAAAAGTGGTCGAAAGTATATATATGATCGCTGCTCAAATTAAAGAGGAGAACATGACGGTCGCAATGGCGTAATTTGTTTTGTCTAACGACTAACGATTTGCGAGATAAATTAATTAAAAAAAATAGTTGAAATTGGGTTTTGATTTTAATCTAAATCATCGGATTGAGATTAAATGATTGGTGTAGATTAAGTCTTTTATATCTTAGAAAATAAATGGTAACTTTTCCTTATATTTATAAATATAAATCTACAATACCTAAAAATTTAAACAATTGAAATTAATAAAATAATAATATTAATCCCTTGATATTGACTGGAATTACTTTTGTGGGTTAATTAAGATTAACAAAATAATATAATTAGTTATAATAATGATAATTAAGTTTAACAATTTCTAATTTATTATAATTTGCCTTTTCATTTCGTAATCTTTAATATATAATAAAAGAGAGGCCTTAAATGCCACATGGCAAAGGGAGTGCCGTTGGATGGATAAGTTTTTTGATTTCAACCGTTGGATTAAATTGATGATGTCATCAAATACTAATTTCATTTTACACCCTTTTGCAGTACATAATAACATTTTCTCTTTAATTCCTATCTCAACTAAAATAAAAACAAACTTCTAATTTACTTATAAAATCACTCAATTTGGACTATGATTTAACTAATTTTTATTTTAAAATCTCATAATAAAAAATATCAAAACATGTGTATAAACGTAAAGGTGTATATGTTATTATAATTATAAAAAACATGTGTATAAGGTATATATATTATTATACGTATAACATTGTTTTTTCATAATAACTTAAAATCTCGATAAACATAATGTTACAATTTAATTTTTATATATGTCCGCGCTATCGCGGGACTCTAATCTAGTTGGTTAGAAACGAGTGGAAAAGGATAGTTTTGTAGGAGCATACTATTTGTTAAAACTGGGTATCACCAACCACACCCTTAGCATAATAATTAATACCTACATATTAAAGAAGAAGAAAAAAATCTCCCTTTCGAATTGTTTGGAACAAGCAATATATTGTTTTTGGGAGTGAAGAATCAAGTTTAACAAAATTATTTGTGGTTCAAAGTTATATAAATATATTCATTTCATTTAATTATCATGTATAAGAAAATTACTGTATTATATATCTTTTTATACAAATAAAATAAACTGATTTTTGTTGATATTTAAAATAATATCGTATAATTATTTATTATACGCATAAAACATCTCCGTTAACAGAGTTCATTTACTCGATTTTCATGTAACCAAATAGAGTAATGATTAGTATGATACATTTTTTTCTACCAAATCTTTTAATTATATAATCACCTTTTAGTTTCAATATATTTTGACATAGCTAATGATGAAAGTTATTAAAGTTAAATAATGTTAACAGAATTAGTCATGATCTTATAATTAGTCATCATCTTATAATTAGTCATCACTCACTTTAAGGAATTAGACGAGGATGGGGTATATCAATATGTTTATGATCCGGTTAGGATGGAAACTTTCATTTTGCAAATAAAACTAATTGCGTCAAAACTGCGTGCTAAACGTGAAATAATCAAAGATCTTGAAACTAAAAATTCTAAATTTAATGAAGAAACTCAAAAATATGTTTTTGAATTTTCAAGAATGAAATGTCACATTAAACAACTTGAGGACAAAGTTTTGAGTCAAAAGGTGAATTAGAAAAACATGAATGAAAGTGTGTGTAAAGCAACTATCAAATGTTAACAATTGATAAATGATAGTAGCTTCCACCAAAGTGAAGTTGAATGTATTTCCAAAGAAAATTTGGAATTATGTTCAAAATTGAAGGATTTAGAATTGGAATTTGTCAAACTAGGAAAAACGGACCAAACGATCCATATAAACATGACCGAAACAATTAAACTTTTACATAAAAAAGATGGTCCTGGAGTTGATGAAAACACATTTGTTGAGAATCCAAAATTTCTTAAACGAGCCATATCAAAATGTTGATCCCTCTACGATTTTGATTTCATCAAATTAGGAAAAAACATTGATAGGTTAGTTTTTATTAATGCTTTAAATGAAGAAATTTCAGAAGATTAATCTTGTGAGGATGGAAAGAGAAAATGGGGGGACAAATGTCAAACACGGTTTGAATATTTGGAACTAATAAGAAATATTTTGAACAAGATTCTCCTGACACATTTAAACCTCAAACGCAAGATTGGAACCCGCAAATTCGATTCCTACGTTTTCTAAAGAACAAAATGTGAGTGTGCAACCTTCGAAAGTGTTATATTATACACCAACGTTGATTCTCAAACAACATTTAGAAGAGTTGCAGACTTATATTTTTTACAAGACGGTTTCAAATGAATTGGAAAGAACAATATTTCTTGAAAAATACGAAACTCACTTTGAAAATATTAATTGGAAAATTTTCAACTTGAAAGGAAAGCAAATACATATGTGAAACTACTTGCAAAAGAGAAATTAGCATATGAGAAATTGTGGGAAAAGTTTTGTATCCTACAAGAACACGTAATATCACTTTCAAATGTGTCTTCGTCAACAAACGCACATGTCCCAAAAAACACAATTTGATCAAAAAGTAATGTTTTATCAAAAGGCGTTAAATGAAAAAGAACAAACCATTGATCTTTTGCAAAAACGGATTGATTTGCTTATTGTGTCTAAACCAAGTCTTTCTAATGATAAATATTTTAAAACACTATCTCCAAAGATTCATTCCATGGAAAAATTAATGGAAAATGGCTAATTCAAAAGTTCACTCAAAAAGAAAGAGTCAGAATTGACAAATTTAACAAGTAAATCTCCGTAACATGTCAAATTTCAAGAAGTTAAGACCAAACAGGACATTAATAAATTGGCAACAAAACTTGATTTTAATTCAAAAGACATGGATGATTGGTTTGATTCGGATGAAACTTATAATACTTCGTTTGATCACTTCTTTACGAAAAACACGAAAGTAACTACCAAAGATGCAAACAATCTAAGGTAGTTACACCATCCAAAATGATTGCTAATAAAGTTTCTAGTGTTTCAGTGCAAAGGAAAGGGAGTGTAAAGGGAATTTGAAAAGAAAAAGGTGACGAGAAAGAAGTCAAGAACAAAGGGTTGCCGAAGAAGAAAAAGTCTAAATTTGAGAATAAAACTTGTAATAAAAGTGTCGTGAAAAACAATTTGTCATTCGATAATTCTAAACTTGTAAAAAAATGCTTAAAAACGATGTTTGAATTTGGTTTTCAATATAATGAAATTGTTGATGTTTCTTATAATTCCGCAATTACTAATAAAATAAGACCCCTTTTTAAGTAGGTACCTAAATCTTCTTAATCGTATTGTGCAGGCTCGTCATGTATGGTATTGGGATTCTGGATGTTCAAAACACATGACCGGGAGAGAGAATCTATTGACAAACTTTATGAAGAAATACATGGGCACGGTACGATTCGGAAATGATCATTTTGGAACAATTGAAGGCATTGGGGATTTGAAATACGACAAGATTACAATCAAGGATGTTGCTTATGTACGGGATTTGCATCATAATTTGTTCAGTATTGGTCAGTTTTGTGATAAAGATCTTGGAGGTGAATTTTCGAAAAATGGTGTGTGCGGTACGTGATTATGATGGGAACAATATGATAACGGGATCTAGAAAGACAAATCTCTATACAATAAATATGAAGCAATATAAAACCGACAAAACCGTGTGTCTTTTATCTCAAGCTGATTTTCAAGATACATGGTTATGGCATCGACGACTTTCTCACCAACAACATCACGAAACTTGCTGTTAAAGGTTTAGTCACCGGACTTCCTAAACTCAAGTTCGTCAAAGATACTCTTTGTGATGCGTGTGAAAAAAGAAAGTTGACAAAATTATCTCACCCTTCAAAGCAAGTTTGGGATACATCGCATGTCCTTCAACTAATCCATATGGATTTGTGCGGACCAATGCAAGTGGAGAGTCGAAGTAAGAAGAAATATATTCTTGTGATTGTCGACGATTAATCTCGTTTCACTTGGGTATATTTTCTCCATTTGAAGTCGGAACCTTCAGAAATTGTGATTTCTTTCATCAAGAATAAGCAATTTCATGCTCAACATTGTGTGAAGACTATTCGCTCGGATAATGGAATGGAGTTTAAAAATCACATTCTCAATGATTTTCTAGCAAAGGTGGGAATCACACATCAATATTCGGCGTCTCGAACTCCTCAACAAAATGGAGTCGTTGAAAGGCGTAATCGGACACTAGTGGAGGCTGCAAGAACAATGCTTTCCTATTCCAAATTGCCTCTTTCGTTTTGGGCCGAAGCAATTTCAACCGCATGCTTTACTCAAAACCGGTCAACAATACACAAACGATTCATCATCACCCCATATGAAATAATGAATGGCCGTCCTCCAAACCTCAAATTTCTACAAGTTTTTGCATGCAAGTGTTTTGTGTTAAATGACAAAGATCAATTGAGAAAATTTGATGATAAGACGGATGAAGCGGTGTTTTTCAGATATTTTACGGAGTCAAAGGCGTTTCGTGTTTACAACATTCGCACAAAGGTTATTGTGAAAAGTGTAAATGTTTCATTTGATGAGTTTCGAACAATGAGTTCAGATTATTTCAACTCGAAAAACAAAGTGCATACTTCTCAACCAATTTTGGAAAATTTCTTCGACACATTGTACTACTTCAACGATGGAAAATCACGTCATTCACAAACTCGTTTTTCAACTTCTACGCCAAATGAAAAAATCATTTTGGATGAACAACAATAAACCTGAATTCATGATGAATCTGAATCCTCACACAATGATGAAACAAAATTATAACCTGATGATGCACCAAAATCTTCACATGCTCAACAACAAGAAGATCAAACCGAAGAAACTTCAAATCCACAACAAAATTCAACCACCGTTCCGACTAATACAACAATTGTAACCAATCCAAATGTTCAACAACCATTATCATCAACTCAACGTGTCAAATGGTGGACGAAATCTCATCCTTTTAATCAAATCATTGGTGATGTTAATGAACGTGTTCGCCACTAGTAAGGCTACGACGAATGAATGACTTTTCTCAATCTTCTTAAGCTCCATTGAACCGAAAACTATCACAGAGGCTTTTAATGATCCAAATTGGACAAACTCGATGCAAGAAGAGTTAAATCAATTCAAGCATTTGGATGTTTGGGAAAAGCTATCTCGACCAAAGGATCGTTCAATTGTAGGTGTCAAATGGATACACAATTATAAAAAGGATGAAAATGGTTTTGTGGTACGTAATAAATCGCTACTAGTGGCTAAGGGGTATTCACAACATGAAGGAATTGATTATGATGAGATATTTGCCGCGGTTGGTAAGATTGAGGCGATTAGAATGTTTCTTGCATATGCGGCAACGAAGGATTTCATTGTTTATCAAATGGATGTAAAGACCGCATTTCTTAATGGAGATCTCAAAGAAGAAGTATACGTTGAACATTCGGAAGGATTTGTTGATCCACATCGACCAAATGATGTTTATAAGCTAAAGAAGGCGTTGTATGGTTTGAAACAAGCCCCTCAAGCATGGAATGAATAACTTTCGTATTTTCCCTTAGATGCAGGTTTCACTCGAGCTTTTATAAAGACTACACTTTTTAGTCGTAAAAAGGGTCAAGACGCAATTTTTGTACAAATCTATGTCGATGACATCATTTTCGGGTCAACAAGTCAACATTTATGCAAACAATTTTGTGCGTTAATGTTTAAACGCTATGAAATGAGCATGATGGGGGAAATGTCGTTCTTTTTGGGACTACAAGTAAAACAATTACCGGATAGAATTTTCATTAATCAATCAAAATATATTTTTGATATGCTTAAAAAGTATGTAATAGTCGATTTTTCTCCAATGTCCACACCAATGGCTCCTCGAACAAACTTACATGATGATCCAACGGGACTATCAACGGGTGTAACGTTGTATCGAGGAATGATTGGTTCTTTGATGTATTTGACCTCAAGTAGTTCGGACATTATGTTTGCTACTTATATGTGTGCTCGATTTCAATCAAACCCAAAAGTATCTCATTTTTTGGCTGTAAAAAGAATTTTTCGATACTTAAAAGATACTAGTGATTTGGGTTTATGGTATCCAAAGAATACGGGTTTTGATTTTATTGCTTATTCTGACGCGGATCATGGAGGATGTAAGTTAGACAAGACGAGTACTTCGGGTGGTGCTCACTTTCTAGGAAACAAGCTTATAAGTTGGACTTCGGAAAGAAAAATTGTGTTTCCATTTCCACAGCCGAGGCGGAATATGTGGCAACATCAGTGTCTTTTTCACAAGTACTATGGATACGCACACAACTTCGAGATTACGGTTATGAAGCGGACTCAATTCCAATTTATTGTGATTCAACAAGTGCAATCTCGATTTCTACAAATCCGGTTCAACATTCTCGTACTAAACATATTGACATTCGCTATCATTTCTTGAAAGATAACATTGAAAAAGAAATAACTGAATTATACTTTGTTGAAACCGATTTTCAAATTGCCGATGTTTTTACAAAAGCTTTGGATGAAAACCATTTCAAATTTCTTATCTCCAAGCTCGGCATGTTGAATCTAAAATATTAAATCGGTTACTTCAAGTTGTGACTTAGTCGTTTCTTTTTGTTACTTTTACTTATGAATATGTGTTTAGTTACGTGTTTCAATTTTTGAGGGGGAATCATCATTTGAGGGGGGAATCATATTTTGAGGGGGAATATTTGCATTGTGAATACGTGTTTGTGATTATGTGTTTTCGTGATCTTTGTGATAATGTGTTCATATTTTTCGTGTTTTCGCGGGGGAATATAGGTTAATAAGATTTTTATGAAAACATCAAAAATAAATAAAACTTTGAAAAAGAACATGTAAAACAACGAATTGAAAAACTTGAGGGTGAAAAGTGTAAATCTCAATATGGGTATCCACGGATAACCCATTGGGTTTTCGGATCCTATATAAGATCAAAATTGATTTATTTTCATAATTTACTTGTATTTTGACTATTCGATCTCTCTAGGTAAAACGTGTTTCCTAAAGAATTTGCAATTTTTTTGGATCAAAGAATACATTCTTACAAAGAACACTTGTGTTTAGGTAAATTTTTCTTCTAAGTGTTCTTAATGTTCTTCTTTTTCCTTTTGAAAAATTTTATGATAGGATAATCATGTATGTTAACTTGTGTTTTTGTGAAAAATTTGCTTGATTTTGTGCTGTGTTAGTAAAATTTGATTGGATTCGAATAGGTTTTGCTTGATAGGATTGTGTTATGCTTCTTTAGTATAGATTTGTGATCATTCGATTAAGGATTTATTGCATTCGAATAAGGTCATTCGAATAGGTTTTAAAAAGACACGAATAGGTTTAGTGTAGAAATAAATTTCCTAAGTCTTGGTTCGAACAAGTTTTTAAAGTGCACGAATAGTTTGATCCAAATGATTTTTTTTCTCACACGAATAAGATGTGATTCGGATGATTTTTACACTTACACGGATAGGATGTGACTTGACTTAAATTTACACACACACACGAGTAAGACTTGATTAGGATGATATTTTCACTTTCGAATAGGATTGATTGATTCGGATTGATTTTACAAAGTGTTCATTCGATTGAGATTTCAATGAAAACGAATAGGTTTATTCGAATGTTCTTTTTGTGCTTATACGAATAAGGTGGATTAGAATTTAAGTGCTTAAACGATTCGACCAGATAGAAAATTTTAAACAAAGTGTGCATTCGAATGCTTTTACAACTACACGAATAATATCATTCGACCAAATAGAAGCTTTTATACCAAGTGTGTATTCGGATGATTTTTCAACCTAAACGAATAATCTCATTCGACCAGACACGAGATTTTAAAACCAAGTGTGTTTTCGAATGATTTTTCAACTTACACGAATAATCTCATTCGACCAGATAGGAGATTTTAAATCAATTGTGTATTCGAATAACCTTTTCATCTATGCGAATTACATCATTCGACCAGATAGAAGTTTTTAAATAAACAGTACTCGAATAGGTTTTTCACACATGATTCAAAATGATTTTTCCAATACAACTTCCAATCACAGCGGATTGGGACTCGGTCTTCATGAGAAATTGAACTTAAAACGAAATGGTATCTAAACATTTTACGTGAAATCATTACGGATGATTTTTAGTAGCGGATCTCGAGTCTCGACTAGAACTAGTTCATTCGTTTTGTGTTCATTTAATATGTCTAGATCTCGTTACTTTTCTCAAACTTGAAGTTTCACAAATGTAGTTTTTATGGACTAGAGTTGATGTATTTTAGTAGCAGATTCTTGAGATCTCGACTAGAACTAGTATATTCATTCAACGTCTTCCTAAACGAACATTCATTGTTAATTCATGATAAATCAAATACTTTTAAAGAAGAATCAAAGTAGAAAATGTGACTTATGGGTTTATTTTTTTAAATATTGAGTTAATCACGTGAAATGTGAAATAGTAGCAAATCTTATTAACTACGACTAGAACATGCACATTTTTACATTGTTAGATGTGTTTTAGTAGCAAACCTTCGGGCCACGACTAGAACTAGCACATTTAAGTTTGTCGAGATGTGTCTAAGTAGCATATTGAATTGATCACGGCTAGAACTAATCACTTTTATAGTATTAATGAAAATATTTGTTAAAATTTTCACGTTTAAAGTGTGATCCAAATGATAAAATCTTCTCTAAATCACACTTTCAACAAGTTTTTGATTTACTGTAACGGTTTATTGTGTTTTCAAAGCTCAAATGGCGAGGACGAAGAAAACCGTTAAAACGGATTTTAAAATTCAAATGTATCACCGGATGGAAGGTTATATCGTGTCCGCTGCTCGAAGAATGCTTTCTCCGACCTTTCCTAGTGAAGAATCCATTCTTCCAACTCGGTTATGGCTTGATATGGTGGCAAATAATACGACAATTGATGTTGATGACTATAAATGTCCACTCCCCATTTTTATCTCGATCATTAAATACCATCCATAGGGAATCTTTCTTGCCAATCATCCACATGTGTCAAGAGTTTATCTACAAACTATGTGCCATCAGATGAAGTAACAAGAAGCGGATAATTATGATCCAGAGGAACTGATTAAGGAAGCTTTGATTTGTGATTTTCAAGTATTTCATCTAGAATTGACAGTTGACGAGCTTCGAAAAGTTCTATCTTTCCCGTCATATTCTGAATATGTACCGATTCCGCTAAAGGAAGAATATATATTTCCATATATTCTTGAATTGGGATATCAAGGAGAACTATCATCACTGAATTTAGATTCGGATTTAATTCCGAGACGTTGGCAATTTCTTCTTTAATTGATGGTTCACAATCTTACACCAAAGGACCGCGGAAAAGCTTATGCCAACAGAATCACAATTATCATGTGGATCAAGTTTATTTTTAACAAGAAATATGATATTGTGCGACTCATTATGTTGATGATTTAAGAGAGTTCGACGAGATAAGTATTTTGATCAAGAGAAAAAGAAAGATGAAGAATCATTGATCCCTCCGAAGAAGGACTAAAGCGGATGAAGAAGGCCTATATTCCTTATCAACGATTTCTTAAAACAATTGTTGCAAGGGTTCTTCGTGATGATCCATGGGATTTGAATAGACGTATTAGCGATCACGTGTATCCGGAGTTATTTACTCCTGTTTTTCGATCACATCAATTCGAAACGGAGGATGAAGGAATGAAAATTCCCGATTATTTGATTAATCATATACCAAATGGAGATTTTCGCTTAGTTGCCTATAGGGATTCATTAGCTCGTACGGATCAATCAGAGCCGATTGTTCCTACCCCACGAGCAATAGCTCCTACCCAAAGTGAGGTTTTAGATCTAGGAGAGCGAGATGATGAGGAGCTTAATCTTGGTGAGAATGATGATAACGATGATGATGGAAACGATAATGATAGAGGAAATGATGATGTAGGGGGTGACGAGAGAATTGTGGTTGTAAAAACACCATTATACACTCCGCAGGTACTTGTACTTGCGAGTCCTTCGGGCAAAAACGAGGGAGGAGTTGAAAAAATGTGAGTGTGGGTGAGCGAAAAAAGAGTGGGGAAAAAAAAACGAAAAGAGCCCCATCCGAGCCTAGGACTAGACACCGGGGCACCAATTTGTTTACTCTCCGTCCTGAGTCGACAAAGAGTATTGAAAAAGACGTCGACTCCCCACCGATGCAAACGGAGGATACCTCTCTTAACCACTCATTATCCCTACTGGGTAATGTTTTAAAAAGCACGGGATAAAACCCAAGTTTACTAACGTTCACTCCTTCGGAGCCGGATGTTATCAAGATCCCAGACTCTCGACATCTATCACACACGAGTCATCGAGTCCTTCTAACTTAGAAATTTTATCTAGGGTTGCACGATTCTAGTAGTCTTAGTGACACTAGCGGAACAATTATAGGACGTTCGCAATTCGAACACTTCCAAGGATTGACCGGAAACCCTGCCTCCGCCAACATTACGCCAGCGGTCGAAGCAGGTTCGTCTAGTGGTGCCTTTGTGTCATCACTAGATACGACAACGAGTAATCTAAGTGATCTCGGTTTTGAGCCATGGATGATCGATCTTGCTCGAAAGTCTATACATTACCCAAGTTCTGACAGGAAAAATAAAGAGGTGGATGAGCTACATCCGGTGAAAAGAATCCGTTATCATTTGGATGTGATTGCAATAAGGAATGCAATAAATAAGCGTACAATTCCGGTTGATGATCGTGAGCATAGGTTACTTCATCCAAGGCCAGAATTGTTTCCAATACTTCCCCCACCTTTTACAACAACGGTTTCGGTGATTACAAAGTCTCCAAGTTCAAAAAATTCAACAAAGAAAAGGAAGGTTAAGCGAAAATTGTGAACCATAATTGAAACTCCGGAAACCAAAGAAGAACTTTAGGGAACTCAACTAGAACTACCATCTATGGATCCTCGATCAAATTATGAAGTGGTTAAGGAATTTCTGAAGATTCTTCCTCGCGGGTCAATAGAAGAAACTTTACTTGAGAAGATTCTTTATAAGGAACCGCATTCGATTCAGGATGTAATGATTATGGATGCAATTGCTCTTGATTGTGATTATGAACCGAAAAGTTTAGAAGAGATATTTGATCGTGAACAGGAGGAGCTTTAATATGTTATAACCAAGTACAAAGCCTTGAAATCCAATTGTCGTGCTCAAGCCAAGGATACTAAACGTCGAAATTCGGATAATGACCCTGATGATCAACCGAATGAAGGGGAAAATGTGAGACGTTTAAAGAAGATTAAGTTAGAAAAGACGGCAGATTTGGAATCGATGAAAGAATCAGGATCAAATAAAGAAGGAAATAAAGATGTGGTAAAGCTTGATGAAAATGATGAATTGATTGATGAAGACATTGAGATGGAACATCCGGATCAAGTTCAAAACGAAGAAATAAATGAACAAGAAAAAGTGGTAAAAGAAGGTAGCAAAGATCGAGACGTTGAAGATCTTTACCACAATGCAATGATACTTGAAAAAGATGAAGATCTCAATCCATTGATTAGAGTAGTTATTTGTACAAGACTTAGAGAACAAAGAAAGTTTGATAAAAGCAAAAATGCCGATTGGAGATTGAGGAAGTATGACTTTGAGAATATATTGACGCAACGTGATGTAAAAGATCTTCATTATGAACACATGCAAAGAGAAGTAATGAGGTTGCAGAATGAGCACAAAGAACTTTACAAATAGGCTTTATCAGATGATTTTGGTCTTCCAAAGTATGATGATATTGATCTTGAAGAACAAAAGAGGTTACATAAAAGAATAAACAAACCGTTCATGGAGATCAAGTGAAAGATTTCTTTGTTCAAACTCCAAAAATGGCAGAACCAGCAATTCTACAAGGGCTTACAACAAAGGAAAAAGAGTTGTGGAGCAAGTTCAAGCACTTCATTCATGAAAAGCATAAAGGGTTTGACAAGGTATATTCGGTTCATGGAATCGCAAATGTTACCGATATTAGCTCAAAGTTTCATAATGGAATCGAATATGCGACATTCAAAGTTGCAAGAAGTAATGGAAAGGTCTACAACTTTACCGAAGCATATTTTAATGATCTTAGTCCAAATGATAGAGAGTGGCTCTTAATGTCGATGAAAAGATGGTCGAATAAAAGGGACGTTGAAAGATTTTCCGAATCAAGAGTAAAACGATCTACAGAAGGCAAAGTTAAGGAAGCAACATAATTTGACTTTCAAATTTCCCTTGAAAGCGGAAGAGGAAAAGCGAACTTGGTTGCTCCACAACAGAAATTCTCGATCAAACATGTAAGAAAATGGGCGATAGTGAATATTGGCGATAAAGGGATTATCTACTCCATCCCAAATTGGAGTGAAAATGTTGTGATGCTATTCAAGGAAGTACATCATTTCTCAACAGGCACACTACGTTTGATCAAAGGCGAGATAGAAACCTTTATCAAAAATGGTGATGAAAGTAACAACGCAAACTCTGATGGTTAAGCTAAGTAGAGAGCATAAAGAAGAGAATATGAGTTTCGAAGAGATGCTATTGAAAAGGTCTTGGGAAATAGAAGAGTTATTCAAATAATAAGAAATGTGTTTGAAGATTTGGGAAAATAAGTAATCCATATATGCAACAATCAAAGCTCGAAGACAATATAAGATGCAACAAGAAATAGATGAATGTGAAAAACTTTATCCCGAATTCAAAGAAAAGGAATCTTCAACAACTCAATCTCAAGCTCAACAAGATCAATCATCTCAAGGACAAGAAAATCCAAATCAAGAATCGAAGAAATGAAGCTTAGCATAAGATTTTGAAATGTATTGTAAAACGTTAATAGTTACTTTTCTAGAAACGATATTAAAGGGGGAAATTGAAGAGATTAGAATTAGTTAATATGGTTTCTAGAAGGTAATTGTATCATGTAATGAATGTTTACCCCTTACCTAGAATGTTTACCCCTTAACTATAAATAGGTAAGGGGTGTGATGTAATAATATGACTTTTGGTTGATTCTTATACCTAACACATAGGCCTAAAAATCAACCAAATGTAAGACATGTATGTTTGTATAAGAGTTTGTTTAAGTCTTGTCTTGAAATCATATTACTTTATTTTTATCATTTGGTGTACTAACGAGAATTTGTTATCATGACTAGATTTGGAAATGACTAAACTAAAAGTATTTTATGTGTCAAAAACCGTGTCTCAAAACCCCCTTCCGAAACAGTCCCTAAACAACCCCCAGACAACCCCTAAAATAACCCCAAAATTGTCCGGAAACAGCCCCAAAAATATCTCGAAACAGCTTGAAAGAAGACGTGTGAGTGTGACGATTGGTATGGTGATTCGTATTGAGTGTCCATCATTCCATGTGGCTTTACATGTCCCGATAAGGTTCCGTTTAAGTTGTTATTTTTTAAATCCTTAATAATCTTTTATGCTGACTCGTGACTTGAATTAGCCGAATGGTTGGATAGACACATACTTTTCAAACGAATGAAATGTCGCATTATAAAATAATATAAGTTTGTGGTTAAACTACAATATTTACGTATATTATAAATAACTTTAAACATATTTCGAAGTCCTCTAATCACATTGAAAATGTGCAAAAGTATTTGGAAATTTGGTAAGTCGGTTAAAACGGTTTCTAACAGGATTTGAATTATCTTAAATCGAAACACTAGGTGATTAGCTTAACTAGAAGATGGCGGAATCATGTTCTAGTTAATGAATTGAACATGTAATCTAACATAGAAATGCAAAATATTGTTTAGTATTTAAAGCTCTGTAGGTGCATTTGTTAGTTACTAGATTCATATGTAATTAACGTTTATTCTAATATCAGTCTTTGTATTGTTTGGATATTAATATTGAGTGTTTGATTAATTATATGCTTGAACGTTTACGTTATTATGAATTAATCAAATATATGTTTTGTGATGTTTAAATAATATTCAGATTCCATTCGCACAGATGAGGATGCATCCGTGCGTATGAAGGTTCTATTCGCACGTATGAAGCATATTAAACAAAGTGTTTATTGGAATGTTAATCTATAAGGATGAGTTCATATCCGTACGGTTAGAAAGTAACTGTTGTTCATACGTAAGGATGAAATCACATCCGTACGAATGAATATCTGGGCCTATATATACCCAGCTAGGTTTCTGCATTACGTAAGTTTTGCTAGGGTTTTCTGTGCGTACCGAACTGCTGCTGATGTGTTTCTTAGAGTTCCAAATCGAATATAACATATATTCAATCATCCGAATAGTCTTCCTAAGGTCTAATCTTATCAACAATCGTTGGTTTGATTTCGTTTCCGAAGGTTAAATATTCGCTAGATAATCGATAGCTTATTTTCGCTAGGTTATTGATATAACGTTGACGTATTAAGATCCATACAACCTCAACAAAGTGGTATCAGAGCGTTGGTTGTAGAAATCAACGTTCTTCTAGCGTTTTCTTTAAGATTTTTCGTTTTGATTGAAACTGAAATTTGGAATTTTACGTTTAAAAGGTTGTTTTTGTTGTTTAAAAACGTTTCTGGGTAGTTTTGTTTAAGATCTGGGCAAATAGGAAGCGTTTTGGTCTAGAAAATCGAGTTGTAGATCGAGTTTTTAAAAAAAAACCCTAAAGTTTCAGCGGCGCATACGGATCAAGTTCTTGAAAATTCTCATCCGCACGAATAGGTATTCATCCGTGCGGATCTAGTTTTTTGTTTTAAAAGTTTAACTCTTAGCTCATCCGTACGTATAGGTTTGTTCATCCGTGCGCATCAGTTTGTTCATCCGTGCAAATAACTCATTCGTATAGATTTTAGGTTATCTTTCTCGTTCGTACGAATCACTTTCATCCGTACGTATCAAAGCAGTTCATCCGCACGAATCAGTTTAAATTAAAATTTTCACATTTTAAAATGGAATACGCTATGGCTAGTAATAATTCTAAGATGTCGGAAATGTTAATCAATGACGCTGAAACAGGAAGTATAAATAAGGTCCCAAAACTAATTTCAATGGACGATTACCCACACTGGAAACCTCGATTCGAAATTCATATCCAAGGACTGGACTCAAAAATGTGGGATATGATTAAAGTGGGATATACTGAGCCAACTGGTGAAGATGGAGACCTTATTCCTATTCACAGATATACCGGTGAACAAAGGAAAAGTTATGATATTGAGAAAAAGGCGTACTCTTACTTGTGTCAGGCTATTCCTAGATCTGTGTTTCATCAGTACAAGACATACAAGTTATCGAAACAACTGCAGGATGCTTTTGAATTAGACTATGAGGGAAACAACAAGTTGAAGACTATGAAGGGACGAGCATTGAAAAAGGAGTTTGAAAATTTCACTTGCTTACATGGCGAATCACTGTTTGACCTTACCAGACGTTTTCAACATCTGATAAGTGAGATGCACGGATATTCAGTGGTTACAACTAGTCCAGAACGAGTGGAATGTTTTGCTGATGCTTTACCAGAAAGCTGGAATGGGTATATTGAGATGTTAAAGGAAAGTGGTTATCTTGCCCGTGCAACTTTGAATGATTTGTTTATTAAGCTGAGAGAAAAGGAGCAGGATGACAAGTTTCGTGCTCAGAGAAAGGCGCACACTCAAGATCCTTCGTTATACTACGCTGATCCCACTCCAGCCACCCCTACTCATGCTCCATTGAAGACAACTTTTTCTGCTAACACCTCGAGTAATACGCAAAAGTCAAATACAGGAAAGTATGGGTTTTCAAGCTCAAGTTCAAGTCAAGGCACTCCTGTTCAAAAGTCTCAAACTCAAGCTACTTCAGAATCGGTTTCTACAAGTTTGAAGATAGAGCACTTTCATAAAGGAAATGTGGATGGTGTAACCGAAGATATGGCTATGTTGACTACCTTAGTAGCATCCTATGATAACTTGCTGCATGGTAAAATTGGAAACCATAATTTAACTGGTGAAGATTATGAGCAGATTGATCGTGATGAGATGGAAAGAATCGATATTATGTGGGGTTTCGCTAATCTGGTTCGGAGGGCAAAAGAGTATGTGAAAAGGACTGGTAACTCAATCGGAGCCAACAAGGAAACTAAGTACGGTTTCGATATGTCTGCTATTACCTGTCACAACTGTGGAGAAAAGGGTCACTTTGCTCGTCAATGTGAGAAGCCAAAACGACCAAGGACCGTTCAGAACCCGTTCAGAGATCAGCAAAATAAGAATGTGAACAGAAATGCTCATGAGGCGAACAAGAATACTGCTATGGTGACAACTGGTACAAATATCCCTACTGGTACAGAGAATTCAGATGTTAAGGCTCTGGTTTTGCAATCTGACGAAGGTTTGGACTGGCAATTTCAAATTGATAACAATCAGTCTGACGCTGAAGTCAACATTGTGAAAATATTGAATCTCAACGAAGAAAGTGACGGGGAGGAGTCTATTACATCTGAAGAATCATCTGAGGAATCTTCAGAAGAATCAGAAGCACCAGAGACAAAAAGGGAGTTTGCAATGATGGCAGGTACTGAAGAGTCATCAAAGGTACATTCTGAAACTAAAATCACTTCCTGTTCTAGGCGTTTTGTTTTAGACGACCAAGTGAATGAGCTAAGAAAAGAAAATAACAATTTTGTTGAGGAACTTCGGAAAAATAAAATTGTCAAAGGAAATGAAAAACTGTTTTCTGAGAAAAATAAACTTTTGACAAAACAAGTCAGTGATCTGGAAATAGCGTTGTTAAACAAACAGGACTCCATTAACAAATATTTAAAAGATATTGATGCCCTTAAACGTGAAAATGCTTCTATAAAAATCAGCTTTGAAACTTTAAATCAACAGGTTAGAAGTTATTCCACTGCATCATACCTTTTAGATCACATTTTAAAGGAAAAACGTCCTGAAAATGGGGAAGGGAAATCAAAGGTTGATTACAAAGCATGTCCACCTCCAATTTTTAACAAATTGATTAAAGCACCAAAGGAGGAAGGGGACATTGAATTTATTGTTCAACAACCAGACCCAGTTGTCCAAACACCTATTGTCAATCCCAAAGCTAATTAAAATGCTCAAAGTGATAAAACCGAAAAATTCAAAGAAACGGTATTGGTTGAAGATTGGGTTTCCGACTCAGATGAGGAAGAATAGGGTTCGGGTTTGGGTCTTCAGTTACCAAATAAATCTTCGAGTAAACCTAAACAAGTTCAAATTTTGAAAAGACCTGAAGTTAAGGGACCAAAGTTTGTAAAAGCCGGGGAATCACCAGTGGAGGTTGAGAAAAAGGAAACTGAAAAAGTAAAATTCATACCACCTCACTTGAGACACACACACACCGGCCCCCAGAAACCACCAAATGTTCAACAAAATAATGGTTTCATGCGTCCCAATGCTATGTTCTCCAAACCTCATACACACCACCGGAGAATGACTCGAAATTCTCAAAACCTTAATGAATGGAGAACTTGTTTTGATTGTGGGGAGAAAGGCCATGTTAATTATAATTGTCCAAATTTGAAACAAAGGCCTAGGAAAAATTTTGACCAACATAAAATGTCTAATGAAAATCGTTTTTGTAGTCCAAATCGAAATCGATTTTCAAACAATCGGTCATCATTTCCAAAACAAAACAGTGAGTTGCTTCCTGCGGGTAAATCCAAACAACAACCTCCTGTTAAACATATTGAAAAACGGTCACCATCACCAACTCATAAATCAACTGTTTATATCAAAAGCTCTACTCATGAATCAAAGTCTTGGAAGCCTAAGGCTGATACTAAGGGTACTGGACCGTCAAATGTACCTGATGGTTCAACGGGAAAATGGGTGGACTTACAGGTTTTAGGTGGTGATGGTAAACCCACAGCCATTAAGGCTTGGATTTGCATCGCGAACTAATCTTTTCAATTTGATGTGCAGGTCGTCTATGATCCTATCAAGAATACCTGGATTGTTGATAGTGGGGCGTCTAGGCACATGACAGGAAATATGTCACTACTCTCAAATGTCAGATCTATTAAAGGAGGATATGTTTCTTTTGCTGGAGATAAGGGAGGTTTTATCAGAGCCCAGGGATTGGTTGCAAACAACAAGATTAGCTTTGATAAAGTGAATTTTGTTCAAGCACTGGTCAACAACCTTTTGTCTGTGTCTCAAATTTGTGACAAGAAATTTAAAGTGATTTTTGATGATCATCAATGTTACATTCTGAGGAAAGAATTCAAGATTCCAGAAGAGTTGGTTATTACAACTTCACCAAGAGTTGGAGATTTGTATGTGCTCGATATGTCGAAAACTACTGTGAATTCGACTGAACATCAAGCTTTTGTCTCGAAAGCTACTGAACGTGAATCGATATTGTGGCACAAACGCATGGGACACCTTAGTTTAAGAAAGATGAATCATCTGATGCATAAGGATTTGGTTATGGGAGTAAATGTGAAAGGTTTTCAGTTGCCAGAAGTTTGTATTTCATGCAAAAAGGGAAAGCAATCCAAAAAGTCTCACAAAGCGAAGAAGTTTCACACCATCGACACTCCACTTGAACTTCTACATATGGATCTTTTTGGACCTATCAAATATTCGAGTGTTGTAGGAGATAAATATTGTTTAGTGGTGACTGATGATTACTCTCGATTCTCTTGGGTCATGTTTTTACGGGAGAAATCTGAAACATTCGAGAATATCAAGCTGTTAGTTACAACGTTGGAAACACTGTACAAATTGAAAGTTCGACGATTTAGAACGGATAACGGTACAGAGTTTAAAAATCAGAGGATGGAAGATTTTTGCAAGGATCGAGGAATTCAACAGCAATTCAGTGCAGCCTATACTCCACAAATGAACGGGGTTGCAGAAAGGAAGAACAGAACGTTGATTGAAGCAGCTAGGTCTATGTTGGCTTCATCATCATTGCCAGTACGATTTTGGAATGAAGCGGTAGCTAATGCATGTTACACTTTAAACCGAGTGCTAGTAGTAAAGCGTCATGAGAAAACCTGTTATGAGTTGTTGCAGAAAAGAAAGCCAAAATTTCAGTACTTAGATCCCTTTGTAGCTCCTTGTACTATGCTCAAGCGTAAATCAGAGGGAAAGTTCGATGAAAAGGCAGTAAAAGGGATATTTCTGGGATACAGCACTCCTAACAAGAGAGTTTGGAATCCAACTACTAAAGCTATTGAAGAATGGTATGAGGTGGATGTTCAGAAGTATTCTAAACCTATTCCTTCCAAAGGATATCCGTGGATGTTTGACTATGATTCGTTATTTGAATCATTTAATCTTCCAGAGTTTTCCGATGAAGATGTTGCAAGGTATTATTCTCACAGAGAAGATTTGGAAGATCCTATTCCTCACGATCTAGTAACTCCAACAGCTGCTACTCCTCCTGGTACACAAGATCATACTGCAGAGTCCCACGCAAATGATGATGGTTCAGAATCTGATGGCTCAGTTACTGTTAATGAGCAAATTGAGAATGAAGAGGAAATTAAAACTCCTGATGTTAATAACTTGGGTCCTAATGTCGCAATTCCTCACACTCCGGCTACACGAACTGAACGTACCCACCCTGTTTCGAAAATAATAGGTGACCACACGGCAGGAGTTCGAACCAGAAGACAAATTCAAAGCGATGTTTACATTGACCTGTTTAAATTTGGGGATGTCACCTACTCTGCCCATGCATGTTTTATTTCCCAGATTGAACCGGAAAATATTGAAGAAGCTCTTTTGGATGACAACTGGATAAATTCGATGCAAGAGGAACTCCTACAATTTAAGAAGCTGGGTGTCTGGAGGCTTGTCGCTAAGCCAAAAGGTGCCAAGTCTCTTGGTTGCCGTTGGGTCCACCGTTGTAAAAGGGATGATCAGGGTATAGTTGTTAGAAACAAGTCAAGGCTAGTGGTTCAGGGTTTTCGACAAATACCTGAACTGGATTATAATGAAGTGTTTGCTCCGGTTGCGAGATTGGAGGCGATTCGAATTTTTCTAGCCTTCGCATCATATAAAAGATTCACCGTTTACCAGATGGATGTAAAGAGTGCTTTTCTTTTCGGGAATATTCGAGAAACAGTGTACGTTAATCAACCTCCAGGCTTTGTAGACCCACTACATCCGGATAAAGTGTATATTCTTGATAAAGCACTTTATGGTCTGCATCAAGCACCGCGCGCCTGGTATGAGACTCTTGCAAATCATCTGATCGAAAATGGTTTCCGTCGAGGGGTTATCGACTGTACGCTGTTTATTAAGGAAAGAGATGACGATATTCTGTTGGTGCAAGTGTATGTGACGATATCATTTTTGGTTCTACTAATCAAGATTTGTGTAAGGAATTTGAAGAGGTGATGACAAGCAAGTTTGAAATGAGTTCTATGGGTCCGATTAAGTTCTTTTTGGGGCTACAAGTAGATCAAACAGCAGAGGGAATCTTTATACATCATACTAAATATGTCAACGATATTTTGAAACGGTTTGAAATGTTGGCAACGAAGCCTGCCTCTACTCCCCTATCGGTGAATCACGAGATATCACCAGAAACTACGGGGGAGCCAATTGATCAGTATCTCTATCGCTCCATGATCGGATCTCTTATGTACCTTACCGCTTCTCGTCCGTATATTATGTTTCCTGTGTGCTTGTGTTCCCGATACCAAGCAGCACCAACTGTTGTTCATCTTCAAGCAGTGAAGCGGATTATGCAATATCTGAAGGGTACTCCAGATTTAGGTCTTTGGAATTCTAATGATGACAATTTCGAGTTATCTGCTTTCAATGATTCAGACTATGGAGGTTGCAAGAAGGATGCTAAATCAACTTCAGGAGGATGTCAGTTTCTCGGAACGCGTCTAATAACGAGGCAGTGCAAGAAACAGACCGCTGTAGCATTGTCCACATGTGAGGCTGAATACGTAGCTGCAGCTAGCTGCTGTTCTTAGGTTATCTGGATTCAGCAACAACTGCGTGATACGGTTTGCCTATCTCTACTACTCCTATTTATGTTGATAATTCTGCTGCCATCCTAAAACCAAACACATAGGCGTAAAATATCATTTCATTCGTGATTGCTTTGAAAAACATTTAATTGATGTCATTTATATCGAAATGATGTTTCAAAAAGCAGATATTTTTACAAAGGCATTTGATAAGTCTAGGTTTGGGTTTTTACTGCTGGAAAATGGTGTTGTTAAAAAGAGTGATGTGATTGAAGAGGTCAAGTCGGAAAAGTAACCGGATTTACTTTTGTACACTACGTTAAGGTCTTTTAACCTTTTTATTTTCTTTTTAGTTTTATAAAATTTCAAAAATACAAAAAGATTTTTATTTTTAGAATTTTAGGGGGAGTTTGTAGGTGCATTTGTTAGTTACTAGATTCATATGTAATTAACGTTTATTCTAATATCAGTCTTTGAATTGTTTGGATATTAATATTGAGTGTTTGATTAATTATATGCTTGAACGTTTACGTTATTATGAATTAATCAAATATATGTTTTGTGATGTTTAAATAATATTCTGATTCCATTCGCACGGATGAGGATGTATCCGTGCGTATGAAGGTTCTATTCGCACGTATGAAGCAGATTAAACAAAGTGTTTATTGGAATGTTAATCCGTACGGATGAGTTCATATCCGTACGGTTAGAAAGTAATTGTTGTTCATACGTACGGATGAAATCACATCCGTACGAATGAATATCTGGGCCTACATATACCCAGCTAGGTTTCTGCATTACGTAAGTTTTGCTAGGGTTTTCTGTGCGTACCGAACTGTTGTTGCTGTGTTTCTTAGAGTTCCAAATCGAATATAACATATATTCAATCATCCGAATAGTCTTCCTAAGGTCTAATCTTATCAACAATCGTTGGTTTGATTTCGTTTCCGAAGGTTAAATATTCGCTAGATAATCGATAGCTTATTTCCGCTAGGTTATTGATATAACGTTGACGTATTAAGATCCATACAACCCCAACAAGCTCAACTGAAGCGGGAAAGTTTGTTACAGAGTTAGAACACTCATTCAAGCACACTACAAATGTAGCTCTCTCTCTCTCTCTCTCTCTCTCTCTCTCTCTCTCTCTCTCTCTCTCTCTCTCTCTCTCTCTCTCTCCATCTCACACTATTTATAGCTATGAATATGGACTAAACTATTACATACAAACATCCTTATATTCATTTAAGAAAACTTTAGGATGAACTAAATAACTTCAGTCTTCATTTAACTTGACACACCCCGCTCAAAGCGGAAACACGAGGTGTTCCAGTTACGATATCAAGAGTCAAGGATTACAACATTACAACCAATAAACAAAACATCAAAATATTATTAATCATGCCAAAGGTTTATAAAGTACATTACAAAGTCAAAAGCGATCCAACGCCTAGTAAAAATACAATTCAAATGTCATAAAACAGATCATAAAGAAATTCCATCCAACATAGCGAATTCCAAATGCACAAAATAAACGATCCGAAAGCAAGCATGGCATAATCAATGAAATCCTCAAACTCCTAAAAGCGTTAAAAACGACATCAACAACATGTTGGTGAATTATTCGCAATTTTAAGTAAAAGTTGACCCAATGAGAAGATTTAACGAACATGGTAAGTTTCAAATATCATATCTTGTTTTACAACCAATAGTGAGAGGTACTATGCCTAGACTAGTCATACACATCCTTACCGCACATTTTAATCCCCTTCTCTTTGGCGTGTCAAACTAAAGGTAACAATAATCAACCGACCATAACATCCACTCATAGGAGCACCCTACCGAGCAATGAGGGTTAGGTCTATAACCCATATAGCTATATATATGCAACCTTGGACATGAAGCTCAACGAGTGTATAAGGGGGGCCACCAAGGCCTAATGACAGCTAATCTAAGGCATACCTAATCCACTAGGTAAACAAGATAATCATTAACGTCTCGCATACATGCAGGCAATTTAAAATACACTTTCCAGCCCAAAATAGTAAAGACAAGGGGTACGAATAACTCACAATGAAAGCTTTAGCAAAATATCGGGTACACAATCACGGAGCTAAAACGTCACCGTCTAAGTGCCCTAAAACAATAAATACCATAGTCTAAGTATCTCTATAAGTCTAGTCCGGTTTAGCCTTGTCGGTTAAGGTTAAGTTTATTAAAATATTCCAACGATTATTAAATCGAGTCTAGATGACGGATCTAGGAGACGATGTTCCGCGCCAATAAGGATGATGGGAAGATATCGATATTTCACGTTATAATTGACAATTGGAAAGGAATGATATTCTGAGTCGAAATTGACTAATAGGAACATCGATTGAAAGGAATAGTGTTACCAAGGTTTTATTGAGACCGACCAAGGTCAACGTCGAAGATGTTGACTTAGTCAAAGTAAAAAATGTTGACTTGGTTAAAGTCAAAGTCAACAATTTTTAAGGAAAGTCAAAGTCAATGTAAAATTCAACTTTGAAATTTTGAGAGTTTAAAGTCTTTACTTTTCAAAATAATAGAGTAATATGACTTTTAAAACGCTTTTATAAAAGTTTGTCGTAAAAACATTATTTGATGATCTTAGATTATGATCGTATTTTGTAACAAAGGTTTATTTAGCGAAAAGTAGTTAAGACATTCGTTTTAAATACATAGTATGACATTTATGATGGCGTTGGCGTCTTTGAGTCCAAAGACGATGTTCTTGCATAATATGTTACTTTTATATATTAGTTTGCTTATACAAGTGTTTAGAGTTGTTAAAAGTCATAACATGTAATTGAAGATTTTGCTGTGGCGCTTTACGGAACCAAGACGTCGCGACGGTTTAAAAGCAAAACTGAAAATTTGATGGAAATTAGCCCGGTGCCTCGCCCTGGGTATAGGGGGAGAAGCCTTGGCCTAATTACCGCCCTTTGATTTTTGTCGTTTTGTCGAAATCCGATTTATACGAAGTTTTAAGGTTAAAACGTAAACTGTTAAGAAGTTATTTTATGTTCCAAATACATTTACCAAACTTTATATATATATGTATATATGTCATTTTACATATTAATATAGATAATATGTTACATTTTCGGTTATAATTACATCTTAACATCTTTTAGTCCAAACTTAGTCCAAAATCCAAGAGTATTCAAAGTGTTGGTCTAATAGTTTTTCCTAACAATTTTTCAAGGCTAAAACCGAAATAAAAGGAAAATATATGAAAAAGAGGATTTAGAGAAAATAACGATTTTTACCGTTAACACCCGCAAGAAATGTCAAGAATGAACCCGTAACAAGAAGACTTCGGTGGTGTGGTGATGATATTTCCGACTCCAAAACACAATACACTCACCATTAATAAAGGTTCTTAACATGCGAGAAAGATAAGTAATTTTCGGAGAGATTTTTACCACAATTTCAAAGAAATGGTTCTTTGAGAAAACTAGTTGAATCCTCCAAAGTGAAAGGTAAAAATGAAGGAAAGGAGCTTGAAAGACACGTGAAATAGGTTGATGTTTGTCACACCCCCAAATCTCGTGTTCCCGAGACTCGAGGTGTTTACTTCATGGGTCCCAGATAGCAATGATATATAGACGAACGACCTCTATATGAGTCGTTTTAAAAGAAACATACATCCATTGATATTAAAAATCAGAGTTTTACATTAATAAGAAAAGTGATACAAGAGTTCACAAAATAAATATTTCAATTACATAACGTAAATGAAAATAAGTAATGCAAGGGAAATCTCCCAAAAGCGTGAGTTTGAAATATGCGACTCTGTCGTATCCCAAAATCCCTCCGTCGAAAGCACTTTCGACTAAGCACCTGAGACATACATGCTAAAGTCAACATAAAGTTGGTGAATTCATAGCTTTAGTTTAGTAACGAAGTGGACCACAAGATTTCCATTTATGTAAAAGTCTTACAGTTGTACCTAAGCTCATGACATCGAAGCGTAACAAAGTTTCTTACCCCATAAGTATTCCTATATTATAGCCAGTAACATATATATATAGTTTCAAAAGTAAAGCACCCTACTCGAGTCCACGAGTTATTTGTGGTAGACGTGGGTTACATCGTCTAGCCGTTGGGTGAGGGTTGTCAAACCCTAATAGATCTATCCAATACAATCGCGCTTAAGTCCCTAACTAACGATTCATGATAGGGGAATTTCTGTTGGCTTAGTGGTAACTTAGGGAACTAGTAAAGGTTTTAAGTACTTGTGTCCATAAGTAAAAGAACATGTATCTCACCCCAAGTATGTTATAAAAACAAGTAAAAGGCGGGGCTATGAACTCACCTTAAATCCGTGAGCGTATAAAAAGTACGTAAGCTAACGTATTTGAAATGCTCGAGCCAACTCGAGTATCCGAGTAAGTCTAGCCTTGACCTAGATTGTTTTGTAATTGAGTTTCATAATTCTAGTCCAATACACATGAAAGGGGAAAAGTAAATGTATGCATGATGTAGGTTTTGTTCGGTTTGGGACTTAATAGTAACTTGGTAACACCGTTCGGGCCATTATATAACAAAGATCATTCTATAATCGCATGCGGAGCTAGTGTGTCACCGTGCCCGAATCCGACCCGATATTTGACTTGTAACTTTAATTCGGACTTTGTAATTGTATACATTTGACGATTTATAAAAGTTCGATTTGAGTTATGTATATTTGGGTTATCTTAATTCTATTTAAACCTTGTTTATTATATCATGTAACATTATTAATGTGTTATCTTGCATGTGTACATTAATGTACACTAAAATGTGGTTAATACACATGGACTTATATAAATGCAAGTAATTCTAGTAATGTGTTAAGACAAGTAGTTTAATTAATACATGAATGTGATATGCTTAAAATAATTGACATTTTCTTAATCATATTTCTCTTTAATACTCTTGTTTTTCGCATTTTGTTATGATTTGGGTAATGTTTTCGTACATATATGTAGATAAGAGTTAAACTTGGATCATGGAACAAAAAGGAGTTAAAATCGGTAGAAAACGGAGCTTAAATGAAGAAAAACTATGAAGAATCAAAGTTGAAGATCATGCGAGAAAAGTGTTTTATACACCTCACTGTTTTGATCATAACTTCTTCATACGATGTCCGATTTAGGTGATTCAAATTGGAGAAGAAAGAGGAAAGAGAGAGCTACAATTTATATTTTGTAAGAAATTTCATCAGACCAATCCAGCCGGCGGCTGATTTATTTTAGCCGGCGGCTGGAAAGTCGGCCAGACCCCTATTTAAACAAACTTTAGGGTTACGAACTGGGGATCCTTTTTCCACTTTTCCACCATCATAGTCGACACAACAGCTGCAAGAAAAGGGTTTTTGGAGTCCTAGAAGTGTCTAGAAGCCACGATTAACATCGTTTAATCGTGTTTGAAGAATCGTTCATCTTGGTTTGTTAATTTTAGCTTAATCTTACAACAATATGTCTTTATTATTTGTTTGTTTTGTTGAATTCTTTCAATCCATCATGAACTAATTCCATTAGGTGTTTGCTTGGATTGTTTAGCTTGTTATTATGAATTACTAAGTTCTATGTTTGAAGTAATTGGTTTTTCCATTATTGTTATCGTTTAATCGTAATCCTTGTTTATTTGAAATTATTAGGTTAACTACTTAGCGTGATTAATAAACTTATATCATAACTAGCGTTCATATAGGTTTATTAATTATTTATAATTGTTTAACTTGTTGAATAATTATAGCTTGAGACTTAATTGAGATAGGCTAAGAGTAATAGTAACCTAATAAATTAAACGAACATGACAATTATATCGTAACTGAATAGTTGAGAATTTTGTTAATTCGTAGTCGTCAGGTTAAATTGTTAACAATAGTGAATTAAATGCACAAATTAGGGTGGATAAATCTAAGATAGCTCTTGATGTACGACGACGATGTTCGTACCATCCTTCCTTAATTTGTAGGATTAGACGACTCTAATAGGAAGTCTAGTTAATGAAGAAATCACAGTTAAACCAATTCATACATAAACTTATAATTCATAATGCAAGTGAAACGTTAAATCCAAGTAAACATTGCTTTTAAATATTTGATTAAACCTTTGCAAACATCTTTTCATTCACTATTCACCCTAGTTAATTCTTTCGTACTTTGTTTTAATTAATTACTTTCTCAAAATACGTTCTCTCAGAACTAAAACGCCCCCCGTTTTACTTGCTTTAATTTAGATTAATTATTAGTTTTTAAATTTACATTTATTAATACACTGTTCCCTGTGTTCGATACCGGACTTACTAAAGCTATATTATTATACGATCGGGTATTCTTGCCTGTATTGTGTGATAATCATAACTAAAGTAATAATCCTATTTTTATAAAATAATATAACTCGATTTTTACACATCAAGTTTTTGGCGCCGCTGCCGGGGAACTGTTGCAATTTTTATTTGTTATTTTTGAACTTTTAGTTAATCGATCCTTTCGGGAAGATTTTTTTTGTGGGAAGTTAAGTTTTCTGGTTTTCTATGGATAGTGTTGTTGAGACTAACATGCAGGTGTTAAGTGTGAATAAGGCATTGGATGAAATAAATAAACCGGAAAAATTGGATAATGATGCTTTATATTCATTGTTGTTGGAAGCAACAGATGAGATTTTACAGCCGGAGGAAGAACATGAAAGGAAACAAGTACAACAAAACAACGAAACACTAGAAACTAGAACTGAGAATTCCAGCCAGCGGCTGGATTTGACCACTCGACGATTGAACTTCCAACCGATGGTTAAACCATTTCATTCGGCGACTGAATATACATGTTCCATGTTTTCGGTTTTTGAGACTTGTCGTTCTTTACATAAGATACTTGAGTTTGAGACGTTGATCAAAGGACCCTCTGATATGTACTTAATGGAAGAAACACCATACATAGAGTATTGTTATACTAGAGCTTACATGGAGGATGTTATGAGGAAGCATGATATAAAAATCATAGGCATTGGAATTAAAGTTTTGCTACTTAGGGAGACGAAGGAGTGGCACGATGCTTGGGTGAAACATAACAAAGCCCTCGATGTTGGAGACGAGACGTTACTTTTTGATGATCACTTTGGACATGTTTTGAAGGAGGAATTGTTGCATAATGGAGTTTACACGAAGAAGAAGAAAGGCGAGGAAACCTCGACCTTCACATTGGCAACACTTATGTGTGGGGAGAGTCGAGCTAAAGACTCGTTAATAAAGAAGCGCTTTCGGGATTCAACCCGTTGTTTGTTTAATTTTCTATTTTATTTTTATTTTCATTTTATGTTTTGTTTTAGTAGGTATTTGACATGCAAGCCAACGAAGTGGACATAATATTTTGAACGTGGTACGAGTTTTGGTCGACAAGAGGGAGTTTCTTTTCTTCTTTTCTATTTTCTTTTCTCACAATTTGTTTAAGTTTTAGTACAATGAGGGCATTGTACAATTCAAGTGTGGGGAGGGGGTAGAAAAGAAGTCTAGTTGTCTTTAGGTGCAAATTTTTGAAAATTTCGTAATTAGTTTAACTAGTTGCATAACTGAGCGCACCAACCATGTTACATTTTTGTGAGGATTTGAGCCATTATAGCATACACTTTATATGCTTTTATCTTCATTTTTGTATGAGTGGGCCGGTGACTTGTAGCCTTTAGAACTTGACACTGTATACGCTTCCAGGCTATAAATGAGCATAAGTTTTACTTATTAGTAACTAGGAAATAGGCAAAAGAATTAGGATTGTTAAACCGTTGATTGGCCTATTCGTTTCTTATAGTCGGTAGCTACACTGGTTATTTGACTCACACTACCTATCGAACACTCGTTTTTAGTGTTTTTGACGTTTAGATACCATATTTGCGCCAAACCTTTTTCTTTTATCACCCTTTCCATATATATATATATATATTCCATAAATTTAGCCTAAATGTCTAAGTCGCTTAATCCATATATTTTTGTTGAAAATTTTCCTCTTTCATAACATGGTTGATTATTAGACGGATTGTTATATATGATGGCATGGAGTTGTTTAATTTACTTAAGTTCACGAAGGAAGTCACATGTGGATGTAAGTTTAAGAGTTATTCATAATTTTGATGGACCTTTTGAGCGGTGTTTTTAATAAAAAAAAAAAAGCAAAAAAAAAATATATTTATTAAAGCCCGTACTAGGTAACCAATAATTGTTGAAGTGATTTAACGAAATTAGCGAGAAATAAATTCTCAATCGAACCGTTGAAGAATTAAGGCGAAATTTGGTCTTTGGAGTTTCATCAGAATGAGCCATTAGGGATAATCAATCGAGTTTTGAAAGTAATATGGTTTTTGACTAAAATATTTGGATTTGTAGACTAATTGGAATTTATTTGTTTCATATCATTCATTATAATTCACTTTCATTCCATTTTTCCATCATTTTACCCTTCACCCATTGTTATGACCATAAGTCCTCTTAACTAGTTACTTAGACTCTATTGGTGGAGAAGCGTATCGTTTTCAAGCCTACGATAGAATACTTGTCATGACTGAGCTTTGAGCGATTTAACATATATTACACTTAGATTAGCTTTTCGAGTGATTGAGTGTTATACTTCCCAAATCGTGAGATGTTTAGTTATGCATTTAAATATTGGCTTGGTAATTGTTAAATTCATCTTCGTAAATCCAAATTTTTGTAATTTACTTGATTCATTGAGTATTTTATTTTTATTGAAGATGATTGTTTTGTTCTAAATCTGATAGTCTACTTGAGGACAAGTAGGATTCAAGTGTGGGGAATTTGATATGCTTAAAATAATTGACATTTTCTTAATCATATTTCTCTTTAATACTCTTGTTTTTCGCATTTTGTTATGATTTAGGTAGTGTTTTCGTACATATATGTAGATAAGAGTTAAACTTGGATCATGGAACAAAAAGGAGTTAAAATCGGTAGAAAACGGAGCTTAAATGAAGAAAAACTATGAAGAATCAAAGTTGAAGATCATGCGAGAAAAGTGTTTTATACACCTTCACTGTTTTGATCATAACTTCTTCATACGATGTCCGATTTAGGTGATTCAAATTGGAGAAGAAAGAGGAAAGAGAGAGCTACAATTTATATTTTGTAAGAAAGTTCATCAGACCAATCCAGCCGGCGGCTGAGTTATTTTAGCCGGCGGCTGGAAGGTCGGCCCGACCCCTATTAAAACAAACTTTATGGTTACGAATTGGGGATCCCTTTTTCCACTTTTCCACCATCATAGTCGACAAAAAAGCTGCAAGAAAGGGTTTTTGGAGTCCTAGAAGTGTCTAGAAGCCACGATTAACATCGTTTAATCGTGTTTGAAGAATCGTTCATCTTGGTTTGTTAATTTTAGCTTAATCTTACAACAATATGTCTTTATTATTTGTTTGTTTTGCTGAATTCTTTCAATCCATCATGAACTAATTCCATTAGGTGTTTGCTTGGATTGTCTAGCTTGTTATTATGAATTACTAAGTTCTATGTTTGAAGTAATTGGTTTTTCCATTATTGTTATCGTTTAATCGTAATCCTTGTTTATTTGAAATTATTAGGTTAACTACTTAGGGTGATTAATAAACTTATATCATAACTAGCGTTCATATAGGTTTATTAGTTATTTATAATTGTTTAACTTGTTGAATAATTATAGCTTGAGACTTAATTGAGATAGGCTAAGAGTAATAGTAACCTAATAAATTAAACGAACATGACAATTATATCGTAACTGAATAGTTGAGACTTTTGTTAATTCGTAGTCGTCAGGTTAAATTGTTAACAATAGTGAATTAAATGCACAAATTAGGGTGGATAAATCTAAGATAGCTCTTGATGTACGACGACGATGTTCGTACCATCTTTCCTTAATTTGTAGGATTAGACGACTCTAATAGGAAGTCTAGTTAATGAAGAAATCACAGTTAAACCAATTCATACATAAACTTATAATTCATAATTCAAGTGAAACGTAAAATCCAAGTAAACATTGCTTTTAAATATTTGATTAAACCTTTGCAAACATCTTTTCATTCACTATTCACCCTAGTTAATTCTTTCGTACTTTGTTTTAATTAATTACTTTCTCAAAATACGTTCTCTCAGAACTAAAACGCCCCCCGTTTTACTTGCTTTAATTTAGATTAATTATTAGTTTTTAAATTTACATTTATTAATACACTGTTCCCTGTGTTCGATACCGGACTTACTAAAGCTATATTATTATACGATAGGGTATTCTTGCCTGTATTGTGTGATAATCATAACTAAAGGAATAATCCTATTTTTATAAAATAATATAACTCGATTTTTACACATCAGAATGCAAGGAACTATGTATGTATGTATGTATGTTTGCATTCATGGCAAATACTTTAAACCTTCCAAACATTTTCCTTGTTCTTAGCCTTCAAGTTTGGTCAAATGTGGTAGACTAATAGTTACACATTTCTTATTTATGGCTTTAAACAACTCTTTAACCATTTCTTTTTGTAACCTACAATAATTAAATTTGGAGTTGATTATTAGGGGAGTTACATTTTGACATTTCTTTATCACATTTCAAACTCTATAAATTACTGTCTTCTTGTCAAAAATCGAACCAACACAAAGCTCCATAATCGAAACTTCAAGCCTCCCATAATCGATTGTAAAGGTTCCCAATTCTATTGTTTTTCATCATAATAATCCCTAATCATGTTTATCTTTTATGTTACTCAAGCTTACCATCATCATCTTATTAATCTTGTCTATTCAAACTCTAATCTAGAAAACTCTAATTTCATGATATATTCTTATTCATATTTATTCTTATTTCTAGATTTGTAAAAGCAAGTTTGGTGTTCCTTTCAACGTATTACGTATTCATAATCTAGTATCCGTATCTACCTCCGTATTTAATCAAGTAAGTAAACTGGATGCCCTTTTTATTATATAAATATTTGGGCTGTATCATGACATTCATATTCTGTCACACCCCCAAATCTCGTGTTCCCGAGACTCGAGGTGTTGACTTCATGGGTCCCAGATAGCAATGATATATAGGCGAACGACCTCTATATGAGTCGTTTTTTTTAAAAAGAACATACATTCATTGATAATGAAAATCAGAGTTTTACATGATTAAGGAAAAGTGTTACCAGAGTTCACAAAACAAAGATTTACATTACGTAACTTAAAAGAAAATAAGTAATGCAAGGGAAATCTCCCAAAAGCGTGAGTTTGAAATATGCGACTCTGTCATATCCCAAAATCCCTCCATCGAAAGCCCTTTCGACTAAGCACCTGAGACATACATGCTAAAGTCAACATAAAGTTGGTGAATTCATAGGTTTAGTTTAGTAATAAAGAGGACCACAAGATTTCCGTTTAAGTAAAGTCTTACAGTTGCACCTAAGCTCATGACATCGAAGCGTAACAAAGTTCCTTACCCCATAAGTGTTCCTATGTTATAGCCA
>CAJVGC010000065.1:34566315-34591803 GCA_910822075.1 Senecio squalidus | reverse complement strand
TGTATTTTTTTAATTTTTTTTCCCGCAACGATTTCCTAAACTTATCCATTTTTGCTATTGGAGTTATTTTTCGTTAAATTTCAACGGATTGTTCACTAAATCAAAACAAAATAATCAAAATACCATTACCATTTTTATATTTATTACTTTTCTTATATATTGTCCCTCTTGATGCGTTTTCCACTTTTCCCCCACTCATTTTATTAAACAAAAGAGAGTATATTTGTCAAGTTAAACTAAATTAAAGTTTGAACCATAAAACTAAAATGAAAAGAAAAAAACGAGGAAAACACATTAGTACAAAAAATGTTATAAGAAAAATAATAAATATAAAAATAATAGTATTTTGGTCAATTTTTTCATGACTTAATGAAGAGTCCATTAAATTAATGAAAGAAATATTAATTTAGTGGATATTAAGAAGTAAATGAGCTCATTCTATGAGAGTCTCACTTCTTTTTTAAGCTTGTTATATATAAACCTTTGCAGTTCAAAAGAAATAGAAACGAGACGATTGCTGCTAACAAAAAGGTTTAAGAGCGAAATTGACTAATTTAAAATGTAAGAATTTTTGTTTTGTTTGAAGAAACTTTAGGCAACTATAAATTACGCATGCATTCTATTCAGAATTGTGATTAGTTGAATTTTCTTCAAATATACCATCACATGATTTCAAATGTTTTATGATTATAGTTTCTTTTCGGACATTACATAAGTTTTACTTGAATGCATACACATATAAATAATTTTTCCCGCCATATCGTGCGGGTACCATATTAGTTTTAATCTAAGGGTTCAAAACTAATCTTAAAACTCATCTAATGATAGAGGCTTCGTCATGTAATTTTTAATATATCTCTTTTAGTATAGATATTATAGATTATAGATATAATATAATATAATAATAATAATAACAATACTAATACTAATAATATGTATTGTATCATATCACATGTCATAAAATATAATATTGATATATTATCTATTTTAGTTTTCAATATTCTATCGTTTCATTTAATATCGATATATGTTTAACAAAATTTTGAACATATTGATCGTCGTCCATAACGTTATTTATTGTTACAAGTTTCGTTCATAAAGCTTTTAAAGTTTATATATCATGAAAAATCTTTTATACGAATATTATCCATGATAGTGATGGTTTATATAAATAACAAGCCAAAATATTTTCTTTAAACCACCCTGCCCTGCCGTAAGTATTACCCGCACAAAAAGTTTTTCACAAAGGTTACTGTTGCGACACCGGAATATCACAAGTACAATGGGGTAGAAGGTTCGGATCCGAAAGAGCTGATCCGAAGAAGACCTTCAGCCTAGTTCTTATCTTCAATCTCGAACTATCTGCACAAGTGGGCAAACACACCAGTAAACGAAGCGGGGATGATCCCCTGGTTTACCTCGGGCGTAAGAGTAAGATTTCGAAGAGTAAGAGTAAATAAGTAAAGTAAGAGTGTAGAGTGTTTATGAACGTTACCCTTGAAGTGAAGAGTGAGCTTGGTATTTATAGATCTTGAGTTTCGGATAATAACATGCTCTAAGTACAATACCTTGTTTATCCTGGAGATACTCCGAGGTATCGTACTTTCTGTCGAGAAGTCATCCTTCGGCCTTCTGGTCCTTAGGATGTTCTTCGGATAATAGGCGTTGCTTAGATTCCTTTTCTCAAAGATTGTGTCTAGCCTAATAGATCTTTCGGCGTATCATTAGTTTGGCCGATAGACTTCTATCGGCTACCGATGGTACGTCATCAGCCCCCCTAGTCCAGTATTACGTAGTTAAGACTATGTAATGCTTGACTAGAAGAAAAATAAAGTGTTTTGGCTCTTTCAGTTTTTCTTTCGGTTGACAGGGGTGTATCTCTTGAGTTACTTCGGAATTTAGTAACCGTCTGATTATTTAGGCGGGATAATTGAGTTTTAGCTTCGGCGGGAAGTTTTTCAAACTGCGGCAATTAATGCTTACGCCACTTGTCGCTATGCCATTGGTCGAGAGAAGCGGTGGGATTAGACGCGCGTCCCATCGTCTGACATACACTTGCCTATAAATACCTTGTTTTACCCCATTTGTAATTTTCTCACCGGTTTCTCAATTACACTTTTAACTGTGTGTTTTTTCTTCCCTTGATTTTTCTTTCGCTGCCTTCTTGTTTTCTCGTTCTGTCGTGATGTCGAAGAAGGATAAAGAAAACCTTCGGAGGTCATTCAATAGTTTGACCCAGGAGGACCTTGACGTCCTCTGTGAAAAATATGCCATTGGTGTTGGCTACGGCGCTACTCTTCCCGGTCCAGACGATACTATACTGGACGCCCCTCCCGGTAAGATAGGTGTTTATGCCGAGTGGTTTGAATTTTCAAACCTCCGACTTCCGTTTTCCAGACTTTTCCTGGAGGTTTGTGAATATTTTAAATTCCACCCTTCCCAAATGAATCCTCTCGGAGCTTTGAGACTTACGTGTTTTGAGGTTCAGAGCTGGGCTCTTGGGTGTACTCCTTCAGTAACCCTTTTTCGAGTGTTTTATAAGCTTGGGAAAGCTGGTGATTGGTTTACCTTTGATAAAAGAAGGAAACCTAGCCCTGTTTGTTCCTCCGGGGCTCCTTCTGGCCGGAAGAACTGGAAGACCAAGTTCTTTTTCGTGAATGCTGGCGTGGCTCCCATCCGGATCAGATGGAAGCATAAGGACGAGTCCGTTGCGGATGAGCAAGTGAAGCAGGGAGATGTTTCGGATGATGCTATCTTAGCTTTTACGACTCACAAGGTTGAGTGTCGGACACTACCGGAGCATGTATTAGTGATGGCCGGTATAAGTCGGTTTTGGACATCGAACATTACCAGACCCTGTCTGCAGTTGAATGACCGAGGTACGTTAAGTACTTATGTTCGTTCTACCGATGGTTCTATGCTGATCACTAATTTGACTTATCTTTCTTTTTGTAGATTTGCCTCTGATATATTTTATAGAACTGAGCGACTGGGCTTCGGTTAAGTATATTGCTCGCAACATTACTGAAGGCGAGGAAACCTGGTTGGTTCGGATGAACCCAAGGGTGATACACATGTCTACTGACGAACTTCCCCTTCCCTATACTGATGCTGATGCAGTCTTTCCAGCGGGCTATAACACAAGAGATCCTTCAGACGAGGATTTTATTCAACCAGCCCCTGGGACCATTATGGGTAGTGGGGCTCATCCGGCAAAGAGTGGTAATAATACTATCCCTTTGCTTTTCCGTGCTTTGTTTGCAAAAGCATCATCTTCTGTGGGAAATGCAGCTGCTAGGAAAAGAAAAGCTGCTGATTGGTTTGCTCCTCCGGAATCGTCCGAGGGTCAAAAACATGATGATGTTGAGGGTGGGGAGTCCGAGGAAGAGGTTGCGCCGATGGTTGAGGCGTCGAAGAAAAAGAAAAAGGTTCCTGCTTCTGCCAAGAGCTTGACCATCAAGGAGAAGAGAAAAGATCATCAATCCGAGGTTTCATCGGCTAAGGAGGCCGATACTTCCAGACCTGGAGAGAAAAATAAAGAAGCTGCTACTTCCGTCTTCCGGGGTAAGTTTGTCGTCCTTGAAAGTTCAGAGGAGGGAGGTGTTTCGCTAGATGGCACGGAATGCTATCCGGATCCCCCTTCTTACGAGACTTCTTCCGAAACAAGGAGAGCTCTTGGACTGATAGTTGATGATGATTTCTCGACAGGTCCTCACACTGATCCTGAAGTTGTCACTTCTAACCCGGAACCGATTGCTGAGGAAGCAAGTGTTGGTGCTGGAAACATGGGTGAGAAGTCCTTAGAAGAGACTTCTTAAGCTATTCCGATGGATGAAGGAAATGAGGAGCTTGTGGTTCCTAAGTTGGTTGAGGAACCTCTGCAGCAAACTTATACAGGAGTTCTGCTGGAGCAGGAAGACATTGGTTATCAGCGTCTGTCATCGGAGGGTTTGACTTGGCAGCCTACGACTTTAGTTGTATCTCAACCGGAGCAGAATCAAGATTTGATAGTTGAAACTTCTACACAAGCTTCGGTAGATAAGACGGAAGGTATTTTTCCTTTTTCTGGCATCGTTCAACCTTCTCCTGTTTCAGAGTTGGCTGGGTCTTCCGCCCGGACTCGAATCTGGGTGAAAGGTAGGAACTTGATGCTTTTATGTGCTTCTTTTACTAACTTTCTTTCGACTGTTTACTGATCCTTAGTTATTTTCTTCCAGGTGATCAGATGATAGATGAACGTATGGAGGATGTCAGCGTTCAATCGGAAAAGGAGCCTTCGGATACTGAATCCGAGGGTTTAGGTGCTGACTTGGCCGGGACATCATTTGTTCCGGCGGTGAGTAAGATTAAATGTGGGGACCTCCTTCAAGCGAAGTCTTATGAGATCAATCGGGATCTTGTTGACAATCTGGCTACCCCGGCCGAGACTCTTCGCTTAAGTAGACTTGGGAACGTCCAGGCGGGACGTGAGTTCGACTTTGCTCTTGCCTCTTTAAACGTAATTGGTCCTGACCTCCAACGCCGAATGGAATCATCGGCTCGGGAAACGGAAGAGCAAAGATTCCGAGCCCTAGAACTTGATGGTAAACTTGCTTTGGCGAAGAAAGAACTGGCCGAAGCTCTGGACAGGAAGAAGTATTACCGGGAGAGGAGTCACCGGTTGTCCAAGGAGGTAGACACAATGAAGGCTTCTTCCTCCCATCTTACTGAGGTTGCTGTCCAAGAGCTTAGGGACAAGTTGGGGATGGAGCATCAGATGGCGATGGACAAACTGAAAGGCCTACTGGATGCCAAACATCAGACTGCCCTAGCCAGCTTGAAGGCGGAACATGAAACTGCCATGGCCGAGGCTCGAGCCCAGTGTGATATCAATGGTGATGTGCTCCGGTCCTTGGAGGAACGGTTGAGGAAACAAGATGCTGAGTTAGCTATACTTCGCTCGGACAGAAGTTGGTTGGTAACAACGGGTCCGAAGCATGTCGTTCAGAAGCTACACTCGAGTCATGAGTACTCCCATCCCCAAGAGCACATTCGGACACTCAACTATCGACTTGGGTGTCATGATGGTTTGGTTGCTGGTATCAGCCTCGGTCGTCTGAAGCAAAGACCTTCATCTTCTCCATTCTTCAATGCCAACGCTGCTTCAGAGCTGGAGAAAGCCATAGCTGATGCTTCAGAACTTACTTATCCTTATCTTGAAGCTTTGTCAGCCACCGATGGTTCTTCGATAGAATATTTTCAGACTGTTGAGCCAGCAGCTGGTCCTCCTTCGGATGAGGAATGAAATTTTTGTGTTGTATCTTTCTTTTGACATGTAATCATGAGGCATGTCTTCGACCTGTGAAGACATGTTTCTACAAGACAAGTTATGATCAATATATATATATTTTTTTTTCAGCGTATTTATTTCCGGATTCACTTGCATCTTTTATTTACTTGTTATAATTTTGTATGTTGTTAAAATGCTTCGCGTGAATCTCTTTGAACTTTTCTTCGGAACTAGACCCGAAATTTGTTGAGGTTAGGCTCAACTTTTCTTTCGGAGTTAGGTCCGATTCATATTGAGGTTAGACTCAATTTTCATTCGGAGTTAGGTCCGATGCATATTTAGGTTAGGCTCAATTTTTCTTTCGGAGTTAGGTCCGATACATATTGAGGTTAGGCTCAATTTTCATTCGGAGTTAGGTCCGATACATATTGAGGTTAGGCTCAACTTTCATTCGGAGTTAGGTCCGATACATATTGAGGTTAGGCTCAATGATTGCAAACTCTCATCCTTATTTTTTCTTAGACTATCTGAATTGGTTGTATATTCAGACACTTCGTCAAGTGTCATGAACATTCATTCGAATAGTACTAGTAGTAAAATGAAGGGAAAAATTGGCTGCGAAAGCCTTTCATTCATAGTAATAATAAAAAAAAGAAAAAGGTTACATTATACACCATTGGCTAATGATAGTACTTCCGAAGGTTCATGGCATTCCATGTTCTGGGTATTGGAGCGCCGGCCATGTCTTCCAGTTCGTATGCCCCATTACCCTTATCTTTGATCACCTTATACGGACCTTCCCATTTTGGCCCTAATTTCCCTTCGTTTTCCTGCCGACTGGCTTCATTCTTTCGGAGGACCAAATCACCTTCCTCCAATACCAACTTCCTTACCTTTTTGTTGTAGGTTTTTTCAAGTTTATCTTTGTACTCGGCCTCTCTAACTGCCGCGGCATTTCTTCGCTCCTCCAACAATATCAGATTGAGCCGGATCTCCTCTTGATTAGTTTGATCGTTTTCAGATGTCACACGGTGACTCGGCATTCCTATTTCGGCTGGTATGACAGCTTCGGATCCATAAGTTAGGCTGAAAGGTGTTTCGCCAGTGCTTGTTTTCTGGGTTGTTCGGTGTGCCCATAACACATGAGATATTTGATCCACCCAGTCCGTTCCTTCTCGTCCCAACCTTGCTTTTATTCCGTCACCAATACTCCGGTTAATCCTTTCCACCTGTCCGTTGCTTTGTGGGTGCGCTACCGAAGTAAAAGTTTGTTTGATTTTCAACTCGCTGCACCATCGCCGCAGTGGGTTGTCCGAGAATTGTTTACCATTATCTGAGATTAATTCATTCGGCAGCCCGAACCTGCACACGATGTTCTCCCACACAAACTTGTGTACCTGCTTTCTTGTGATCCGAACGACAGGTTTTGCCTCGACCCACTTCGTGAAGTAGTCTACTGCTACAATCAGGAATTTCATTCCGCCTGTTCCCGTTGGAAATTTGCCGACAATGTCAATGCCCCACTTTTGGAAGGGCCATGCTGATAGTATGGACACTAAATTGTGTTTGGGGAGTCTCGGTATGGGTGCATGAATTTGGCAAGCATCACACTTTCGGATCAGCTCAATGGCATCAAAGTGCATAGTGGGCCAGAAGTATCCCAATCCGGTGATCTTCGAGACCATGCTTCGTGGTCCGGCATGCATGCCACATGCTCCCTCATGCATTTCCCGGATTACATAGTTGGCCTGCAATGGTCCTAAACAACGAAGCAAGGGTGAAAGTGGGTTTTTGCGATAGAGGGTGGTACCTTTCATTAGGTAATTCGGTGCCTTCATCCGGATCTTTCGAGCTTCATTCGGATCTCGTGGCAAGCTTCCCTCTTGTAAGAACTTCATGATCGGTGTCATCCAGGTGACTCCTTCGTCTTCCACGATCATTAGTGTTTCTTTTGGACTAGCTATAGCCCGTTGATCTTGTTTTTCCACCATTACTTCCATCGCCGTGTGTCCGAATGCTATGGACGCCAATTTGCTCAAGGTGTCAGCCACCTTGTTCTTCGTTCTTGGGATTTGTTCAATCGTGCATGACTGGAAAGTGGCCATCAAACTCTTTGCCTTCTCCTTATATTTGCTCATCCGGTCTTCCTTTGCTTCATAAGTTTCATTGATTTGGTTCGCCACTAACTTTGAGTCCACTTTAACCTTCAAGTGTTCTACTCCTTTCTCTTTGGCTTTTTGTAGTCCGGCCAACAGGGCTTCATACTCGGATTCATTATTTGTGTTATCAAAACAAAAACGAATAGAGAATGAAAATTCTTTTCCTTCCGGACTGATGAGTAAAATTCCGGCCCCTGATCCTTCGGAACTAGAGGATCCGTCAGTAAAGAGACGCCAAGCGTTATCTTGATTAGCGCTTCTTTCCTCAGTGTTGGATTCTGCCGACCTTTTTCTCTTTTTGCTCTTTGCTGGTGCTTTTATCTCAATTTCTTCCGGAATGGTTTTTCTAGCAACAATTTCCTCAGGGACTTCGGCTATGAAGTCTGCCAAAACTTGCCCCTTGATGGATGTTCTAGGAACGTACTCTATTTCATAACTTCCCAATTCGATGGCCCACTTTGTGAGTCTTCCGGCCGTTTCTACATTCCTTAAGATTTGTTTTAATGGCTGGTCAGTGATCACTCGGATGCTATGAGCTTGAAAGTATCTCTTCAATCTTCGGGAGGTATAAACCAACGCTAGCGCTATCTTTTCTATCTGAGTGTAGTTATTTTCGGGACCTTGTAGCACTTTGCTAACGAAATAGATAGGCATTTGTTCTCCTTTTCTTTCAGCTAAAAGAGCTGAACTAATGACCTCCGTTGTTGCTGATAGATACAGGATCAAGGTTTCCCCTTCCTTCGGTGCAGTGAGAGTCGGAAACGCCATGACAAACCTCTTTATCTCCTGTAAGGCTTCTTCGGCTTCTGATGTCCACCGAAAATCTCCCTTTTATACACAATTCTTTAAGGTTCGAAAGATCGGTAGTGATCTTTCGGCAGACCTTGAAAGATATCGCCCCAGGGCTATAATTTTGCCATTTAGGCTCTGAACTTCCTTCATCGTCTTGGGTGTTGATATTCCTTCTAAATCTCGAATTTTCTCCGGGTTTGCTTTGATTCCATCCGGAGTAAATATATGACCCAGGAACTTCCCCTCTTCCATCCCAAAGGAACATTTCTTCGGATTAAGCTTCATGTTGATTCTCCGGAGATTGGCGAACGTTTCCCGAATGTCTTGAATCATCTTTTCTTCCGACTCGGACTTTATAACCAGATCATCAACATATGCTTCTAGATTCCTTCCGATCTGTTCCGAAAAAGCTTTGTCTATCAATCTTTGGTAAGTTGCTCCAGCATTCTTGAGACCGAAAGGCATTTTCCGGTAACAGAAGATTCCCATGTCCGTGTGAAAGGCTGTCTTGTCCTCGTCTTCTCTAGCCATTTGTATCTGATGGTACCCTTTGTACGCATCCAGAAAGCATTTGAATCTGAAACCCACCAATGCTTCTACCTTCAGATCTACTTCCGGTAATGGATATGCGTCTTTTGGGCACGCATCATTGAGATCTTTAAAATCGACACACATCCTCCATGTGTTATCACTCTTCCGGATCATGACTGGATTGGCTACCCAGGTTCGGTACCGGACCTCGCGGAGAATTCCAGCCGCAGTCAATTGTTTAACTTCTTCACAAGCAGCCCTACTTCGGTCAGGTGCTAGACCTCGTTTCTTTTGTACTATTGGGCTTTTTCCTTTCTGAATGGTTAGCTTATGCTCGGCTAGTCCCCTTGGTACCCCAGTCATGTCTGAGGGTTTCCAAGCAAAGACATCTCTGCTCTGTCGGAGAAGTGTGATGAGCTTTTCCTTGCCTTCTTGAGTGAATGTGTCTCCAATCGTAACGGTTTGCTCCGGATGATCCGGATGAAGGATAACCTTTCCTAGCTTGACTTCTTCTTCCTCCTTCTGCAATATCCTTTCGATTTTTTGGAGACACATTCACTCCGGGGGTAGGAAATTTCATGAGGGAGTGAGCTGTTGACACAATAGCTCGGAGCTTGGCTATTCCGGGTCTTCCAATAATCACATTGTATGGAGAGTTTGCCCAAACTATTAGGAAATCGATTTCAACTGTCCGAAACTTGTCGTTGTTTCCGATGGTGAGGGGCAACCGGATTTGCCCTATTGGTTTCACTGCTTCTCCGGAAAACCCGACCAAATACTGGGAGCATCTCTCCATCCTGTTTTGTACTTCGGGCTCTAGCTTCAAAAAACATTGTTCAAAAAGTATTTCTGAAGCGCTCCCATTGTCGATGTATATCCTTTGTACCGTTTGGTTCCCGATGTCTCCCACCACAACCATTGGGTCTGTGGTTTCTCTAGAAATACCGACCGGAGGAAAAGACATTTCATGCATCATCCAAGGCTCCGTTCTTTCTTTACGGGGCTCACTCCCTTCTCCTTCACAGAAGACCATCTGTATCTCTTTTCCTTTCCATTTTCTGGGATATGGCGGACCTTGCTTCTTTTGGCCACCCAATTTGATTCCTTCCATCAGATGGTTCAGTTGACCAGTTCTTACGGCCTCCTCAATCTGCTTCTTCAATTGAAAACAGTCGTTTGTGTAATGTCCTTTGTCTTGATGGAATTCACACCATCGGTCAAGGAATCTCTTGTCTGGAGTTCCTACTAAGGGAGCAGGAGCAGTGAAATGTATTCTCCCTTTTTCGGTAGCAAAGACTTCACTAGGGGTTTTGCTAAGCTCTGTGAAGTTGACGTGTCGCCGAGATTCACCGGAAGATACGAAAGGAGAGGTGCGGACAGGTCCTCGTCCGAACCTTCTTTCATGACTGCCGGGGGAAAAGCTTTTCCGGCTTGGGGAAGGCCTCCACGGAGGACTTGTAGCAGGAGAGGCCATTTTCGATCCCCTTCTGGATGCAGCTGTGCTAGCTTCGACGTACTGCCTTGAAGCTTCTTTCCCATTGAGAAACCTCTTCACGCGTTCCATCATTTCATCCACTGTCTCGGGTACCCTGGCATTGAGTTTCGCTAATAAGGGCCGGTATCCGAATCCCTTCCATGAATCCCGATACTTTCAACATATCGTCCCCTCCTTTAATCTGCAGAAGCTCCCGCTTCCATCTTTCTACAAAATCTTGGAGACTCTCGTTCTCCTTTTGTTTGATTTTAGCAATGTCTGTCGGACCCCGAGTGTATTTACGTTGTTGCATAAAATAAAGTTCAAACTTCTTTTTCATGTCTTTGAAACTATCAATACCTTCTTCCGGCAACTCGCCGAACCATATTCTCGCCGGCCCAACGAAAGTTTGGGCGAACATCCGGCACCAAATCGGCATAGGCCAGCCCTCAGTGTCGGCTGCGCCGGAGAAAATGGCTAAATGATCGTCAGGGTCACCACTTCCGTCGTAGGTGCGCACGATGCTAGGCATCTTCACTTTTCGACGTAGAGATTCTTCGAGTGAACTTAGAAGCAAAGTCTGACTGATAAGGAAGGTTCAGATCCTCCTCGTCATCACTATCTTCTTGCTCCGATTCACTCGCATAGCGGATCTTTCGGGCAACTGGAGGAGTCTTTCGGGTATGATCTTTCTTTTTCTTTCGCTCGTGCTCTTCCAGCATGGCCTTGAGTGCATCATAGTTTTGTTCCAGGAACTCCTCAGAGATCCAGTGCCTTTCTCTACATTAGTCTGATCATTCCTTGGAGTTTCGTCTTCAATTATCGGTTCCCTATTACTTCCTGAGGTATTAGCCGTAAAAGTCATGTATGGTCCTGTAGAAGCCATGTATGTCCCACGGATGGCGCCAAATGTTGCGACACCGGAATATCACAAGTACAATGGGGTAGAAGGTTCGGATCCGAAAGAGCTGATCCGAAGAAGACCTTCAGCCTAGTTCTTATCTTCAATCTCGAACTATCTGCACAAGTGGGCAAACACACGAGTAAACGGAGCGGGGATGATCCCCTGGTTTACCTCGGGCGTAAGAGTAAGATTTCGAAGAGTAATAGTAAATAAGTAAAGTAAGAGTGTAGAGTGTTAATGAACGTTACCCTTGAAGTGAAGAGTGAGCTTGGTATTTATAGATCTTGAGTTTCGGATAATAACATGCTCTAAGTACAATACCTTGTTTATCCTGGAGATACTCCGAGGTATCGTACTTTCTGTCGAGAAGTCATCCTTCGGCCTTCTGGTCCTTAGGATGTTCTTCGGATAATAGGCGTTGCTTAGATTCCTTTTCTCAAAGATTGTGTCTAGCCTAATAGATCTTTCGGCGTATCATTAGTTTGGCCGATAGACTTCTATCGGCTACCGATGGTACGTCATCAGTTACTAACATTTTATCAAACTACGTCGTGACTGATTTTTGCTAATTAAAACTTACAATTTACACCCCTAAATATTGGTGTGGTTCATATACGCTCATACATATTGATACATCTACATACACACCCCTTTAGTTTTTTGTCCCTAATTTGAAACACACACAAATTCTCCATCTATATCGTTCTTATCCATTAATTGATTCTGCTAATTCTTAATTAGATCGTCACTCGGTATATATACTTTTTAATTATTAATTAATGTATATCAGATTGTTTTATAATTAAAATTATGAATGAATGAATGAATTATTTATTTGTTTGTATTATTGATGTAATTTACTAGTTAGCTGTTTGATTTTTTTTAGTTTATTTTTAATTGGATAATTTTTGTAGTTAATTGGTTATGAGTTAGGGTTAGGGTTTTGCAAAATTGATGAACCGCTGATTCGTGTTTGAAATGAATCCATTTTATCTGGACAGTAGCAACTATTTAAATAGATGATGCTTGTTTGATTAGTTGATAAAATAGTCTGGATAAAGGAAGGTTTATTTGAACTCGAAGCGTAAATTGTGCGTGGCTGCAAATGTTTGTATTCGTTTTATTGAATGTTATAATTAACCTCTAATTTAAATGCTGTTGTTCTCTTGAGATTCGTGATGTGGTTTGTATTCTTTGGGTTTCTGGTTTGGGTCCTTTTCCTCCGCTGTTTGTTGCTCACGTTTGTTGGCTTTCTTATTCACTTACACGTGTACTTCCTCTTGCTCTGCTCTGCATTCTACCTGGTTTTTGAGCTGCTGCTGCGTTCGTCGGTGTCGTTAAGGTTTTATTTACTGGTTTCTGTCATTTTTTTCCCTTTTGCATGCGTCGTAGGTCTTTGTTGAGGTCCCTGTGTCGTTTCATCTGTTTATTTTAATTGTAGCGGTTATCGTTGTGTGCAGTGATCGTGTAGCTGTTGTTGTGTGTGCAGATTATTGATTTATATACTTGTCTTTAAAGGTAAGATCGACATACCAGAGATTGTGTTATTTGCTATTTTTTTATTAGCTATTTTTAAATGGGTTGAAATTTTGTATCTGTTGAAGATACGGTAATTGTTAACATGAATGATAGAAGGATAATCAGTAAAATTAAAAATGAGAGACTTGTATAAACACAGTAAAAGATTAAAAAATACCCGAAAATGCATGAGTTAAATTAGATTGAATTGTGTAGTAATTGAAGTCCGAAACATGGAATATTTGATGAAGAATGATGTAATGTGTCGGTTTATTTGTAGAGAAAGTAAGGTGTTTTAATTTGTTAGGTTTTTCAATTGAATTTAACTACAACATATTTGCTTTTTTTAGGTTAAAGTGACAGAATTGCCTGCCTTTCTTGAAGAATCTAGGTTTTACTCGAGTCTTAAGATAAATTACTTTTGTCATCCGAGTTTCTTTTTGGATATGGATTTAAATATAGTGATAGTCATGAACGTAATTGGTGCTACGACCTGTTTAAAAGAAAGTTCTTACCTAAGAATCATTACTTATGTGTCCGAAAAGATATTGTGAAGCTTTCTTCAATTCTGTTCTGTTTTTAGGACGCTGAAATGTAACAAAACGTTATGTTTTCTAGGGAAATGCATGAGCTATAGGGGATAAAATACATATGTTAGTCATAGTTAGAATTTAGATACATGAATTTGTTTCTTAAAAATGGTGTAATGACTCGGGAGAAAAAAACTTAAAAATGCTTTGTGGGAGGTTTTAGTGACAACTTTAAATGGACAAAGTGAGTGGACGTTCATGAAGGCTGATGGGTAAACGATGATATTCATTAACATAAATTGGTTTCGTTACCCAACATTCGTTTAGGATATGGGTTCAATCTAGGGGTTGAATGGTAACAACTATAGAGGTGGAACTACGTGATAATAATAAACATAGAATTTTCCCTGATAATTAACATAATGACTCTCTATTTTAGCAAAATAAGTAAGGCTATGTCAGAGCATTTTTAAAAATACTTTCAACTTGTATAGCCAAAATATATTTTAGGTAATTAGATTTTTGTGTAAATTTGTGTATGGTTTAGCATTTCCATGTGATGTTTATGGGGGAAAAATGTTGGTTTTGCTGTGTTTTGAGGCTTAAAATGTTACCCGACTTTCTTTAAGGGTGTCCTTGAGTCTTGAAATGTAAGCTATGATATTCATATACATAAATCAGTTAATCATGAGATGCATCAAGCAAAGCATAAGCGAAATAGGTTGAATTACGTGATAATACAACTCATTAACATGGAATTGTCTGTTTTAAATGGTGTAATGTCTAAAATCCTATTAGGGAAGGCATTTAGTTGCAGAGTGTTTCTAGGAACTTTCAATTTCTAAAATTAATTTTTTTTATTCCTTTCTGTAATAATGTTATCGTAACTAACTTTGTTTATGATTCAACTTTTCCATGTGATGTTTCTTGGAAAAAAAGTTCAATGAGTTTTTTTTCTGATTTTATGATTGCAGTAGATGACAGAATTGTATATGATGCTTAATTCTCAAATGTAAAACAAAACCGGCGGAGCTTATTTTTTTTACAATTCTGACTCCAATTAGGTTTGGGATGTCCACGGGTTCAATTTGGTTAATTTATTGCGGATGTTATTTCTTAATTTGCCAAATTGAGATAATTACCGACTCTCATTAAGCATATAATCAACCGCGTGTGGTTCCTCGGTCTTGGTTTTACATGAGGCTTGAGGGGGAAAACCATGATATATGTGAACATAAATTACTATATTACCCAACTTTTTAGATGCTAAAACGATTTTATAACAGGAAGTAATGTTACATAAGAAGAGAGATTGTGAAGAAGTCGTTAATTTTCTACAATACTTTTTCATTAAGGATAAATTATCTATGTTAACGTCATAGGTAATTTCAGGTTTCACACATACTGCCTTCACATTATTTTATGAGGCTGCACTGAATAAAAGTACAATAGATGGATAATTTATTGACATTAGCACTCTCGATAATCGATTAATATTAGCAGTCATTGTTGGCATAAACTGTATTGCTTGCTATTTTTGTGTTTCCTATTTTTCAATTGAATTGAGGTAATGTTATATAGGTTACACGCATTCGAAAATATATCAGTTTATCTCCCTAAGGAGTAATGTTAAGACTTTCTATGTTATGATTTGTAAAATGGGTCAAATGGGTGGAAAGTTTCCCAAAATTAACATAGCTAGGCCCGACCCACCCATTGTGCCACCTCTAAGAATGTAAAATGATACAACATGAATTATTTAATTTTTTCGAATTTAAACTTCGTATGTGTTTCAAAGATTGAGCCAGAAGCATTAAATACAGAATTAATATATAGATAAGAGGAGATTGTAGCATACCAATAGCAAGAGATACGGGATGTATACCATAACGTTATGCAATAGAAAGGTATGCCTGCAGAATTTTTGTTGGATCAGAAAATGTGGTAACAAATTTCGCCTTCAAAAAAAATTAAATAAATAAATAAACAAGGAAACGATCATATCATTTGTAACATATAAGTAGAACTGCTTAGAGAAAATAAGCTCCGGTGATAGAAGGCTCTTGTAACATATAATATCATTAAATGAAACGGCACATCTATATCTATCTATACTATTATATAATGAATCTCCTCTTATAGTCTTAATCCCTTAATTTTAAGTAATTGAAATTATCTTAATACCCTTAATCTATATTTATTTAACTCAAACAACACTCTCTCTCCTAATTAATTTTAAAAAAAAATTTAACATCTAACAAAGTAATTATAATTCCTATGTAATTAAAAAAAATTAAAATACTTTCTATTTAATTTAAAAACTTTCAAAATTATAAATTTTATTTTATAACCCCATAAACTTAAAATAATTAAAAGATTATGCATTTTTTCTACTAAAATACGTATACTAAATCTACACTATAATATAATCTATTTCTACTATATTATAAAACATTTCCCACATAGTCTTAATTCTCTAAAACCTTAGTAATTGAAATTACTTAACTACGGTTTTTATATCTCTCACCACATATCATTATTCAAAATAACTTATAATTAAATAATGTTGGTTAATAAAGTTTTAGCCTTGTAGACATGTAGACTTAGAAGTATTTATTTACCATAATAGCAATAACCAATTTCGTTTATATTGATTAAAGAATTTATGATTGGAAACCAAAACCGACATGTAAGTCCATACCGTAATTAACGGTATTTATTTGTTAACAAATGGGTCAAATTCATAAAAAAGTTCGGTTACAAACCATGCAAAAATTGATGGAGAATAGGAAGTCGAAAGAGGTTCATCTTAAAAATGATTCCTAAGTTTGTTTTGTAATTTGTTTGATGTAGAATGGGAAGTCGGGTCAACACACACACACACTTATGTCACACATGTTGGTCCTAATTGTACTTGATGAGGTTTCATATGCTAAAAATGTTTATTTATTTATGTTTAAGTGTAGGGCTGAAAAAAATAACTGAACTATCTGAGATCATACCTTAAGAAAGGTTGGGTATTCTCTCAAGAAGAAACCATCATTATGGATATACATGCTCAAATAGGTTTTTACTCATTTTCTTTAAAAAATATGAGACCATTTTATACTATCTTTATCTTTTAAAAGCTCTTACTTCTAGGTAGGTTTATATGTCATTACAATGTTATGTTTTAGATGGTCAACAATTGCAAGAAGCTTACCAAGAAGAACCGATAACGAGATATAAAACTATTAGAGAACTCGATTCAAGAAAAAAAGAGTGTAAAGTGAGTTTGAAACAAACAAGAAATAGAAAAAAACCACTATTGATGGGCAAATATTTTAACAAGTACAAGGACAACAAAAATTGCAACAAACTATATTTTCTATCTTTTAAAAGTTCGTATCTATACGTATCTTCACGTTTTACATTATGATTGGAGTTTAAATACATTTTATGTTTTTATCTTTTTGGGTATTTAATTTTCGTTGTTAAATATTCGTAATATAATTATATCAAATAGTTTATTATTTCCGCTGCACCGTGCGAGTACTATATTATTATTATTTAAATCAAACAACACTCTCTTTCCTAATTAATTTAAAAAAATTTAACATCTACAAATTAACTTATAATTCCTATGTAACTAAAAAAAAATTAAAATACTTTCTATTTAATTTAAAAACTTTCAAAATTATAAATTTTATTTTATAACCCCATAAACTTAAAATAATTAAAATATTATGCAATTTTTTCTACTAAAATACGTATACCAAATCTACACTATAATATAATCTATTTCTACTATATATAAAATATTTCTCACATGGTCTTAATTCTCTAAAACCTTGGTAACTGAAATTACATAACTACCGTTTTTATATCTCTCACCACATATCATTATTCAAAATAACTTATAATTAAATAATGTTGGTTAATAAAGTTTTAGCCTTGTAGAGTAAATGAACGGAAAGATACTTTAAACATGTAGACTTAGAAATGTTTATTTACCATAATAACAATAACCAATTTCGTTTATATTGATTAAAGAATTTATGATTTGAAACCAAAACTGACATATAAGTCCATACCGTAATTAACAGTATTTATTTGTTAACAAATGGGTCAAATTCATAAAAAAGTTCGATTACAAACCATGCAAAAATTGATGGAGAATAGGAAGTTGAAAGAGTTCATCTTAAAAATGATTCATAAGTTTGTTTTGTAATTTGTTTGATGGACAATGGGAAGTCGGGTCAACACATACACACTTATGTCACACATGTTGGTCCTAATTGAACTTGATGAGGTTTCATATGCTAAAAATCTTTATTTGTTTATGTTTAAGTGTAGGGCTGAAAAGAATAACCGAACTATCTGAGATCAGTCATTAAGAAAGGTTGGGTATCCTCTCAAGAAGAAACCATCATTATGGATATACATGCTCAAATAGGTATTTACTCATTTTCTTTAAAAAATATGAGACCATTTTATACTATCTTTATTTTTTAAAAGCTCTTACTTATAGGCAGGTTTATTTGTTATTACAATGTTATGTTTTAGATGGTCAACAATTGCAAGAAGCTTACCAAGAAGAACCGATAACGAGATATAAAACTATTAGAGAACTCAATTCAAGAAAAAAAAAGTGTAAAGTGAGTTTGAACCAATCAAGAAATAGAAAAAACGTCTATTGATGGGCAAATGTCTATTGATGGGCAAATGTCTATTGATGGGCAAATGTTTTAACAAGTACAAGGACAACAAGAATTGCAACAAACTACTATATTTTAAAAGTTCGTATCTTCACGTTTTACATTATGATTGTAGTTTAAATACATTTTATGTTTTTAGCGTTTTGCGTATTTAATTTCCGTAGTTAAATATTCGTAATATAATTATATCAAATATAGTTTATTATACCCGCTACACCGTGCGGGTACTATACTAGTATATTAAATATACAATGAACTAATGAAGCGTATTACCAAATTGATGAAAATTTCATGACATAAGAGATTGGATTTACTTTACTAGCTTCTCTAATTCTGGGGTTTGATACGTTGAATCTGGATTCCGCTTCTGAATACCTTCCACTAAAAAGATTTAAACGAGCATCATCTGGACCACCATCAGGTAACAGATACTTTCCCGAAACTAAACCCATTGCCAAAGGGCTATAAGCCAACAAACTAACCCTTTAAAGAATAAACAAAAAAGTGACATTAGCAAATATTTAAAGTTAACATTTCATTAACGATATTAACCACTAAAAAACATACCTCTCCAAATGACAACATTCCGCTAATCCGGAATCAAAATTTCGGCAGAGCAAGTTGTACGAATTCTGCATAAATAAATAAAAAAGTACGCGAATAGTTTTACCAAGTTGTGTCTTACTGTTTAAAATCTTATCAAGTGATTAGAGGTAGGAAATGAGCAGTTGTTTGGGTTGGGTAACGGGTCAAAAAGGATAACTTTTAATTCGGGTCGGGTTGGCTGGTTGGATCACTTTCAACAATTTTAAATTATAACCAAGGTTTTGAAGTTTATTCGTTCGAGCTGCTACATGTAAAACAAAATATAACCTAGGACAAATGATTCATTACCTGAACAGATACGATCTTTGGATATGTGGGATTTTTTTCAGCAGCTTGTATAAACTTCATGGCCCCATACGGTGTTTCATTACTAACACCAATGAATCTGATCTACACAGATTTTCCGTCATATATATTATAATGTTAATTTGGTGTACAAATGATAACTATTATCACTTGATGATATTCTTTTAATTTACGAACCTTACCAGCATCAACTGCTCTTCCGAGGGCATCAAGTTGTTCATCAAAAGTAACAGGATTAAATTGTCTTACGGGATCGTAATCAGTTTCTCTAAACATTGGAACGTAGTTGAAATTAAAAAATTTGAAGAAAAATCCATGTAAGACTACTATATATGTATCATTAATGTCCTTTGAGGTGGCAAAATGGGTGGGTCGAGACAAGTTGTTGTTTGCACATGTCGAAATGAGTCAGGTCGGCCCGAAACACTTTTTGTTCAAAAAAGTATTTTAAGCAAATTTTTATTCTTTGACGTGATAGAGATATAATATAACCCAAATCAGCCATTCATAAGTAAACGGGTCACAACTTAGCTTAATATCAATGAGGTTAATTAAAGGTACAATATACATACTGATTAGGCCAGTGCACTTGGTAAAGATCAATATAGTCAGTTTGTGCTCGAAGCAATCTGCAATCGTTACCACCATCGACTGTCCAAGTAGATATAACTACCACCATATTTTGTAAAGAACATCGACTACGACAACCGTTATGAACAATATCTTTTATACTTGCGTCCGCTGTCAAATATTTCAGGCCGACGACCTCGTGCAACGCACGAGTCTCTACTAGTTACATTGAATTATCATTGTTAAAACTAACTTACTGCTTTTCTAATTATTTTATGGCCTAGTGATACATGCGGAATGGAATTGTTTTTGGTTTAGAACTTTCCCTACTTTTATGCAATGCTTTATCCATGGTGTTTATGTACTTCTCTATATTAGCTATTTGGGTGCAAAACTGCAAATATCATCAGTTCATATCACATTACTTCTCAAGAATGAGTTACAATCGTGAAAATACAAATGTAAAAATAAATCTATCGTTCTTGAGCAATTTTTGTTTAAAATCACCATTTTTGACAAGTTATAGGCAATTTTAGAAGCATGTTTTTATTACTATGGTTTGAAATGTCACTCGCTATCTGAAAATATGATGTTCATCGCTTAATGAGAAATTTTGAAATCATGACGGCATTTGACAATTTGCATCCCGCCTACGTGCATCTTCTTTATATGCTTTTAGCGATTTGGTGATTTAATCTCTGAAAGAACTATTATCAATAGATTCGATCGAATACGCTAGTGGGGTTATGTTGCAGAGGGTATGGTACTGGTATGGTACGAAACCTTGGAATACGAGTAACAATGTCTCAATAAATCGGGTATCTATAAAACCAGGTGGTTGGTCCATATATACAGTCTCGTCAAGTGTACCATGGAGAAAAACATTCTTAACATCTAGCTGGTGGATCGACGAGTTTCTCGATATGGCGAGGCTAGTGCGTATAGTTTCCGGTTTGACAACCGCGCTAAAGGTCTCATCGCAATCCACCCCTTGCTGTTGGCTACGACCATTCACGACAAGGCGCGCTTTATAGCGACTGATCGTACCATCCGCATGACTTTTAACTTTGAATAGCCACGTGGAGTGTAACTTTGATGATAATAAATTCCACTGTAACCTCTAGCCTTTAAATAATTCATGAACTTTTGCTTGTCATTTATAATCTTCTCCTTCTTGATTGTTTTCTTGACAGCTAAGTGAGACTTCTTTGCAGCTTCAGCCTTTTGAATCTTTGCAAGCTCCTTGTTGTATTCAGCAAGTAAAGCAAGTCTCTCCTTCTCCTCTCTTGCTATCCTATTAAACTCTCTTTGAAGCTCTGCATGCACTTCCCTTGTTATTGTAGGATCTCCAGACACATCTACAGTTTCATATGCTAACTGCAAAGCAACAAGCTCATCCAACTTGATCTTCTTAGCAGCTTCTGTTGTCTTTCTATCTTCCTCAATCAACACACCTTTACCTTTGTCTTTTACTGCCTGTCAGTTGGATTCACCCTTCTACCTCCGACATAATGAGTCACATGTATGTTGATTTGTGTATCAGAAGGAATAATAGGAACCACTCCAAATCTTGTTGTTGGATCCAGAACATAGTCTTCACCTTTGTCTTTTACTGCACTGTCAGTTGGATTCACCCTTCTACCTCCGACATAATGAGTCACATGTATGTTGATTTGTGTATCAGAAGGAATAATAGGAACCACTCCAAATCTTGTTGTTGGATCCAGAACATAGTCTTCACCTTGTTACCCAACCGGCCCAACTTTGCCACCTCCACCAGTAACGAGGGTGAGGTTTGCATGATATGAACCTGGATATGTGATCTTTCTTCAAAGAGTGAGGTTTGCATGATATGAACCTAGATTATGCGAATTTTACACGTCGACATAAATCCATAAATTCCCACAATCAACACCTAAAATTAATTATACACTACACATTAAGGTTCGAAATACATTAAATACAAATTTATATTAATTAAATCTAAAAAACACGAATTCAAAGCTACAAATTACACCTAAATACGTTGCGAAAATTAAAGAAACTTGCAACATAATCACAATTTAAGATGTTGCACATCCATATTAGTAGGTTAGTTGCTTCAATACGTCTCCAGTTTCCGAATAACCTATGAAACAAAGTATGCAAACGTTCATAGAGGACTTTAACCGAAACCCTAACATTTCACCCCTTTTCATACTCGAGCCTCATTTCGCATAATGCAAGCAATGATTCGCATCATTTCCTTTGTTTGGATAAAAAAAAATGTGACACGAAACATGTAACTTTATGTTACAAAGCCCATAATAAGTTCAATTTTTGAAAGCCTAGATTGGTTTAATTAGCTCTACCTCATTTCATACTTCACTGCTCGTCTCAGAAATAACACCCACCTCAACCGGCGACTACTATTCAGTCCCAGCTTATATAATCTCCACTCAAGTAAAAACTTAAATCCCTAAATTTCCTTTTTCTTCTTTTAATAGTTTTCTCTATTTAGGAGTGTTTGTTTCGTTAACCTTATAAACTCCTTATAATAAATTTCCTTTTATTTATTTATGTTTTTTTTTTATCTTCTTTTTAATTTTTTTTTTTTTTTTTTTTTTTTTTTTTTTTTTTTTTTTCATCTAAAGTTTTGTTGTATAACAGACCTAGAGGATAAGCAAGTGCAAAAATGGGAAAAGCCTCAAGAGATAAAAGGGTATGGAATTATGTATTATAGTTGTATTTTTTGTAATCGTTTTGGTCATAGTTTGACGTGATGAAATGCATTTAGGATATCTACTACCGCAAAGCGAAAGAAGAAGGTTGGCGTGCACGAAGTGCCTTTAAGCTTCTTCAAATTGACGAGGAGTTCAACATTTTTGAAGGTGCATATTAAATCGACTCTTATATGTATATTTAGCATTATTAATAATATCGTTCGTGTTTATGGTATTTTTAACTGTCAGGAGTTAAGCATGTGTGCTGCACCTGGTAGCTGGAGTCAGGTGTCGTATTTAGCGTTTTTAATGAAATGTTCATATTGTTTTTCTGTAGGTTTTGAGTCGTAAGTTGTATCTTCCAGCTAAGTTATCACCTGCTTCAAAGTAAGACGTTTGTTTAAACTAAAATGACATACAAACATCAGATAACATGTGTAAAGTTGAAACACATTTTATCTATGCTTTTTTTTTTTTTGTACCGTAATAAACAGGGATAAAGATCTTCCCCTCATTGTGGCTATTGATTTACAACCGATGGCTCCAATTGATGGCGTTATTCAAGTTCAAGGAGACATAACAAATGCTCCAACAGCTGAAGTGGTGTGTTTCTATATTTCACTCCCTCAACGAAATATTTGTAGTAGTTGCTTTCCTTTATCTATGTTTCGTATATATATTTTCAGGTCATTAGGCATTTTGATGGATGCAAGGCTGACCTAGTTGTCTGTGATGGTGCCCCTGACGGTAAAATTTACTATAATGTCTTTATTAACCTCACCTGATTATAGTTGACCGGTCTTTGTGATCGTACGCCCGTTTTCCAATGCAGTAACTGGACTTCACGACATGGATGAATTTGTTCAGTCACAACTTATATTAGCGGTAAGTGTTTATGAAGCTTGTTTAACCAATTCCGTCTGTCATATTTGATAGAGCTAAATGTTATGTAGTGAAAGGAAAGTTGTTTGTTAATGAAATTTTCTACGTTCGTGTTGACAAATTTGCGTATCTCTGGATTTCGTTCAATGTTAATGGTATTTACAAGAACTTCATTTTTCAGGGGCTAACAATTGTAACTCATATACTCAAGAATGGCGGAAAATTTATTGCCAAAATATTTAGGGGAAAGGATACCAGCCTACTATATTGCCAGGTTTGTAAAATTTATTTTAAAAAATGCCCGTTATGTAATACTTATCTTATATCTACTTTTCTTGCAGCTAAAACTTTTTTTCACTGAAGTTACTCTTGCAAAGCCAAAAAGTAGTCGAAATTCAAGCATAGGTGAGTTCCACTTTCTTTAATAAGCGTATGATTATGTTTAGATATAATGTGTTTTAAGTGCTTTCACTGCACAAGGGGAAATGCGAGTTTGGTGGTTCCTCTATAACAGTGCTCTTAAAACTAACTCTTTTAATTAGCTGTTATATAAGTCGAGACGTCCCATATGCTTAAAATTCAAGATAAGTCAAACTGTCGCAACATTGGGCCTATTGTACATAATTTGTTAGGTTCACTCTGCTATCAACTTTTCTAAGTCTGATAACAAGGAATGGTTTTTATTTAAGTATAGGCAGGGCTTCCAGTCCATCGGTCTGTGAGGGACCCGTTGACTTGGTTGTCAGGGGTTTGAATCCTGGTTGGGACAGTTGTGTAGATATAGTGTGAGTTTGTAATATTTGCCTTTTTTTAAAAATATTATTAAATTACGTAAGCATGAGTTAAAGTATGTTCCCACATGTTAAATTATGGGAGTGTATGTGGTGCTTATATGGGGATACCCAGTTTGGACATTAATAGAATGACGATAATTCAGGTACCAAACTGAAAGTGTTGAATATGATAGGTTAATTTGTTGAAAGGTGTAGACTAGAATAACTGGGTTTAGCATGATTCTTTCTGAAGAAAAAAAAAGAGATCATCTGGATGGTATTCAGCTATATTTGACCTGACATCGAAAAGCCTATTATTTATTGAAGTCATCTTTAGAAACCATACACGTTATACCAGATTCCTTTCGTTTATGTTCATAATAGAATTATTCGTTATACCCTTGGATTCATTCTCTAGAATATATGCCAGGGAATACAAATCTTTGATTCGTTCGGGGAGGTGTATATATATAAGTAGTTTCACTTTCGTTACTGGTAGAGGTGGCAAAGTTGGGCCGGTTGGGTAACAAGTCAAAGCTTGTAATTTTAAGTACATGGATCAAAACCGGTTGGGTTTACCCATAAACATGTTTAATCGTGTTTTATTTTTAATTAATTATGTCTAATATCATTACAAAAACATTAGTATTTCAGTAATATTTTGCACAAAAGTACACTTTGGGTGATTTTAAAAACCCGTTTACCCGTTTGAGTTAAATATAAACCCAATCAACCCAATGGGTTCAAACTAAGGAACTTTTAAGCACTACATTTATGTTTTTAGCAGAATGAAGAGTTTGATGAATAATCTTGTTTAAAACAGAGGCATTTGCTGTTTGTGAGAATTATCACCCCCGGAAGGCTTTAACGAGAAAGATTTGCATCACCTACTTGAGAAAGTTGGAACTCCACTGGTGCAAACGACTTCGGTATATATATTATTTAGCCATTTCCATACTTTAATGATTCGATAATATGTTTTTATCGATGTTTGTTAAATGACAGATTGTAGTAGTGGATGGTTAGAAGGACCAAACAAGGTTTATATACCATTTCTAGCGTGTGGGGACTTAAGTGGTTATGACTCAGACCGTTCATATCCGCTTCCAAAGGCACCCAATGGAACTTATAAGAGCTTAGATCCCGTACAACCACCAATAGACCCACCTTATAAGCGAGCTCTGGAAATGAAGAAAGCTTCTAACCATGGGGTTTGAACCCTGATTGCACTAATCATACTAGTCTATTATTGTAACCTCAACTTTGGGGATCAAGAGATTTTGAACCCTGATTGCACTAATCATACTAGTCTATTACTTAAAAAATTGCTTATCTAAACACATTTTTTTAACCGGGTTTGAGTTTTGTTACCGTTCTTGCCATATGTATTATTGATGTAAGTTAACGAATATTAGAACATTTTGCGGTCTGGCTCAACTCTCATTCAAGATTAACAGTTTCAAGTAGAATAATTGGTCATGAAATCGTTTTTGTATTCTTTGTCGAGTAACATGAAATCATGTGCCTTCGTTAAAGCCGATAAGTAAATATTATACCCGAGATCTATTAAATAAGCTTATAAGCATAACAACATATGCTTGTTCAAAACAGAATATGTGCTATTCAAAATTAGAATATGCTATAATATTCAACTTCAAATTCCATTTTATATTTATGAAATCCAGATAATATTCGATGGAATCTCAAAATAATATCAAATTTTGGTTTCATTTTTTCGTTATGAATCTGTTACGATACATTTTTTCATACATGTC
>CAJVGC010000065.1:34502844-34566215 GCA_910822075.1 Senecio squalidus | reverse complement strand
CTTATTCTTCTCGCCCCGCCACATATTGCCCTTCTCCATTCCCATCATAATTCCCTCGTCTGGTGATGGACCAATTGACCTAATCCATTTTGAACAAAAACTAAGACAAATAATTCAATAGCCAAACAAGCTCTTGACTCTTAAAGAAGTTATCCCGTCCCAACAAATAATAGTTGTTTCCAATTTCTAAACTATCATGCATTGTTCACGAAGGGGGTTTTAAATCTATTTAAATTATATTTATAGCATGGGGATACTTGACGATAAAAGGAATCCTAAATTTATCATAATGTAATCATAAATACATACTTAAAAGAAATGAATATTGACTAGATTGATGACAGTCAAGAACCTAATCTTAATTCTAATTATTTTTTCCATATTGTCTTAGAGTCATGCTAAAGAAGAATGCAGCCATAATTAAATTACAAAAACAATATGAGAAATAATAATAAAATTGGGTTTGATTCTTGATTATCACAAATCTAGATTAGTATTTCAAACCTTAAGTCTAACTAAAAAATATATGAAAAAGAATAATTAAAATTCGGTTTTGATTCTTGATTGTCATAAATCTAGATTATATTTCATTTTTCTTTAATTATGAATTTATGAAATTGAGATTCCTTTCATTATAAGTTATCACCATATGTGAGTTAATGACCTCTTAGAATCGGTAGATCATAAATAAATAAATACTAGAGATTAATTGCTTACCTTATTACTTGGAATATTTAATGGGCTTAAATTAATACGTGATCCATTGACTTATATGTAACTAAGGTGATTTTCGGTTAAAAAAAAGTAGTTGAAAAAAAACCGGTTTTTTTGAAACCAGTTTTTTTCGGTTAAAATGTTCGGAATCGGTTTTTCGGTTTTGAACCGGTTTTTTAATCGGGTTTTTTTTTGGGTTCTCCGGAGGTTAGCGAATGTTTCTCGGATATCTTGGATCATTTCTTCTTCTGATATTGATTTTATTACTAAATCATCGACATAGGCTTCCAGATTCCTCCCTATCTGTTCCGAAAAAGCTTTGTCTATCAACCTTTGGTAGGTAGCTCCGGCGTTCTTCAGACCGAAGGGCATTTTTTTGTAGCAGAAGATTCCCATATCGGTGTGGAAGGCCGTGTTGTCCTCGTCTTCTTTAGCCATTTGTATCTGATGGTATCCCTTATACGCATCCAGAAAACACTTGAACCTGAAACCAACTAGTGCTTCCACTTTTAGGTCCACTTCCGGCAATGGATAAGCGTCCTTCGGACAAGCATCATTGAGATCTTTGAAGTCTACGCACATTCTCCAGGTGTTATCACCTTTCAAAATCATGACCGGATTTGCCACCCAGGTGAGGTATCGAACTTCGCGAAGGATTCCAGCTTCGGTCAACTGCTTGACCTCTTCACAAGCGGCTCTACTTCGGTCAGGTGCTAAACCTCGCTTCTTCTATACTATCGAATTTCTTCCTTTCTGGATAGCTAGCTTATGTTCAGCTAGCCCTCTTGGTACTCCGGTCATATCCGAGGGTTTCCAGGCAAAGATGTCCCTGCTTTGCCGGAGGAGCGTGATGAGTTTTTCTTTGCCTTCCTCGGTGAATGTATCTCTGATTGTAACAGTCTGTTCCGGGTGATCCGGATGAATGATGACCTTTCCTGGTTTCGTTTCTCCCTCGTCCTTCTGTAGTATTCTCTCAATCCTTTGACATTCCAATACTTTGTGAGCTTCCGGACGTATTTCAACGATTCCTCCGGGTGTAGGAAATTTCATGAGAGAGTGAACTGTCGACACAATGGCTCGGAGCTTGGCTATCCCGGGTCTCCCATAATGACGTTATATGGAGAGTGGGCTTGGACTATTAGGAAGTTGATTTCCACGGTCCGAAACTTATCTTCATTCCCGATGGTGAAAGGCAGTCGGATCTGACATATTGGCTTTACTGCCTCTCCGGAAAACCCAACCAAATATTGGGAGCATCTCTCCATCCTACGTTGTACCTCAGAATCCAACTCTAGAAAACAACGTTCAAAGAGTATTTCCGAAGCACTCCCATTATCAATGTATATTCTGTGGACCGTTTGGTTTCCAATATCTCCTACCACAACCATTGAATCCGTGACTCTTTCAAGAGTATTAACTGGGGGAAAGTACATGTCTTGCATAATCCAAGGCTCCGTTTCTTCGTCACAGGGCTTACTACCTTCTCCTTCGAAGAAAACCATATGTATCTCTTTCCCTTTTCCTTTTCCGGGGTGCGCCATGCCTTGCTTCTTTTGGCCACCCTGTTTGATTCCCTCCAACAAGTGATCTAGCTGTCCGGTCCTCACGGCTTTCTCAATTTGTTTCTTTAGTTGAAAACAATCATTCGTGTAGTGCCCCTTATCCCGATGGAATTCGCACCATCGGTCTAAGAATCTTTTATCCACGGTACCTACTAACGGAGTCGGGGCAGTGAAGTGAACTCTTCCTTTTTCGGTAGCATAGATCTCACTGGGCGTTTTGTTGAGTTCTGTGAAGTTTACATGCCGTCGAGATCCTCCGGACGTGGTGAAAGGAGAGGCACGGACAAGTCCTCGTCTGAACCTTCTTTCATGACTACCGGGGGAAAAGCTTTTTCTGTTTGGGGATGACCTCCAAGGAGAACTTGCAGCAGGGGATACCACTTTTAACCCCTTTCGAGAGGTAGCTGTATTTGACTCGACGTATTGTCTCGAAGCTTCTTTCCCATTGAGGAATCTCTTAACACGTTCCATCGTTTCATCCACTGTAGCAGGTACTCGAGCATTGAGTTTAGCAATGAGGGCCGGTACCCGAATCCCTTCCATGAACCCTGAGACTTTCAGCATATCATCTCCTCCTTTAATCTGCAAGAGCTCCCGCTTCCATCTTTCCACAAAGTCCTGGAGACCTTCGTTCTCCCTTTGCTTGATCTTAGCAATGTCTGTTGGACCTCGAGTATACCTACGTTGTTGCATGAAATAAGCTTCAAACTTCCTTTTCATGTCTTTGAAGTTATCTATGCTTTCTTCCGACAATGCTCCGAACCACACTCTCGTCGGTCCGACGAAGGTTTGAGCAAACATTCGGCACCAGATTGGCATAGGCCAACCTTCTGTATCAGGTGCGCCGGAGAAGATAGCTAAGTGGTCATCTGGGTCACCACTTCCGTCGTAGGTACGCACGATGCTAGGCATCTTCACTTTTCGAGGCATCGTGAATGTTGAAATTCTTCTGGTAAACTTGGAAGCAAAATCTGATTGATAAGGAAGGTTCAGGTCATCTTCTTCATCACTATCATCATGCTCTGAGTCGCTCGAATAGATAATCCTTCGAACCACCGGAGGACTCTTTCGGGAACGACCTTTCTTCTTCTTTCGGTCATGTTCCTCTAACATGGCCTTGAGTGCGTCATAATTCTTTTCCAGGAACTCCTCCGAGATCCCAGTAGCTTTCTCTTTATCATGCTGGTCGTTTCTTGGAGTTTCGTCTTCGACGATTGGTTCCTTATTACTTCCTGAAGTATTAGCTGTAAAATCCATGTAATCGTCCCACGGATGGCGCCAAATGTTGCGACACCGGAATATCACTAACACAAGGGGGTAGAAGGTTCGGATCCGGAAGAGCTGATCCGATGAAGACCTTCAGCCTATTCCTTATCTTCGATCTAGAAGTTATCTGCGCAAACAAACAACACACGAGTAAACGGGGCGGGGATGATCCCCTGGTTTACCTCGGGCGTGAGAGTAAGACATCGAAGAGTAAGGGGGAAAATATAAAGTAAAGTGTAAAGTGTGTGTAAACGTTACCCTCCAAATTAAGTGTGAGCTTGGTATTTATAGACCTTGAGATTCGGATAATAGCGTGTTCTTAGTGCAACACCTTGTTTATCCTGAAGGTATTTCGGAGTGTTGTACTCTTTGTCGAGAAGTCATCCTTCGGCCTCCTGGTCCTTAGGATGTTTTACGGGTAATAAGTGTTACTTAGATTCCTTTTATCGAAGGTTGTGCCAAGCTTAGTACATCATTCGGCGTACTATCGGTTCAGCCGATAGACTTCTATCGTCATACCGATGGTACGTCATCACATACAAAAGTAGAGTTTAGGTATTAAAGATAGTACTAAATATACTATATATTATTAAATGATTAATATATAGTTTGAAAACATAATTATTTGTCTAATGCATTATATAGCAGTGTTTTATGTAGCATATTGTTATTTGGACATTTTAATTAAGTACAAAACTGTATATAAATTGATGAAGTGTTTGGAATTTCTTCATTTTACCATTAATAGAACCTTATTAATTATCAAATAATCATAATACTCAATTATATTATTATTATATATACAAAAGTAGAGTTTAGGTATTAAATATAATACTAACTATACTATATATTATTAAACGATTAATATATAGTTTGAATATAATAAACATATAAAAATTGACTATAATGAAAAGTTTGTGTTTAAATATGGGCCGACGTTGGACTTTGGTTGGTATTGGACTTTCATTTTTTTTTTTTTTTTTTTTTAGATTAGTATCAAATAATAAATATAGTTTCCGAATCAAATAATCCCACGAAGACGATGCCTTTTTTCTTTACTTGTGAATGTAAATTTAGATTGTTTAATGGTCAAAGTACAGACTGGATCATAAACCCCGAACTCGTGCAACGCACGATTTTCTAATAGTTCATTTCAATTTTAATGTGATAAGATATTGATCTTACCATACCTACATTGGAATAAATACTAAAATGACAAGAATAATCATTCATGATCACTTATTTTAGATGGATATTTTGAAAATTAAATTCACAAACATTAGTTTGTCTACCCAACAAAATATCGTGGCATCCAAATTCTACATATAACTAAATTGAGCAGACATGACTCTTGATATAAAAATAGGGTTTCGTTAAGCATCACGTGTGATGATTAAAGTTATGTTTATATTATAAATTGTTAATAAAGATAAATATATTTATTCTTAGAGAATTCTAACACATATCATTTATAATTTGTATATTCGTTACTAATATATAAATATTAATATTCAGTAAGTGTTAAAAAAACCAAAAGAAACACGGTATACATTTAATCCATAACTACATCTAAAATAAATGGATATAGATGTATATAATTGTTCTTAGACTCAACGGAGTGGGGTTTTATTACCTCGAATCACGCCGCCACATAGGACGATAACGCCGGATAACGCCCCACCTCCACTCCGGTGGGGGCGTTATCGAAGGAATTTCGGCCACGACGTGAGCAGAAACACGCCGTGGTTGAGGGAGAAAAGCAGCAACGGTCATCAATTTTTAAACCACAACGGGCAAAAAAACCAATTCTCTATATAAACAAACTCAAACACACACAAAATATATATACAAATTACAAAAAACACACAAAAAACACACACAAAGTTCTATAAAATGTCAAGTTCGGATGAAGATACAATTGTAGCCGAAACGATTATGGCCGTTGTTAACTATGCATCACAACAAATCCAAAGACCAATCACCACAAGAAGAACCGCAATGGAACGTAACCGTGAAGCAGCTCAAACACGAACAGCTCAAACACTACTAATGGAATCTTACTTTTCTCCGGGTTGCACCTACACCGACGAACAATTTACCCGTCGTTTTCGAATGAGGAGGGAGCTATTTCTCAGGATATGCCACGATTTTGAAAACCATTTTGATTATTTTAGGCAAAAATTTGATTGTAGAGGAAGGCCTGGGTTTCCACCGATTCAGAAATGCACCTCCGCAATACGACAACTTGCTTTTGGCACTTGTAGTGACATATGGGACGAGTATTTAAAAATGTCCAAAGAGTTTCACGTGAATCCCTTGCCAACTTTTGCGAAGGTAAATTTTTAACCTTTACTTTTTTAATTAGTTTACTTTAAAACTTATTTTTACTTAAAATGTAATAATATCTGAAATAGGTGTGGTTTCTTTATACGGCAAGAGATATTTACGCCGTCCTAGTTGGAGTGACATACAGCAGATTACTTCAGTTCATGATGAAAAACACAATTTTCCCGGTATGCTAGGCAGTTTGGATTGTATGCATTGGGAGTGGGAAAATTGTCCTGTGGCTTGGCATGGTCAATACCATAGGGGTGATCACAATCACCCTTCCATTATGTTAGAGGCTACGGCCTCTACTGATTTGTGGATATGGCATGCATTTTTTGGGGTTGCTGGAGCGAATAATGACATCAACGTCTTGGATCAGTCACCGCTTTTCAACAACATTGAGAATGGGACGGCTCCCGATCAGTCGTTTATTGTTAACGACAAAACCTACTAATACGGGTATTACCTCGCTGATGGTATTTATCCAAAATGGCCGGTGTTAATAAAGTCGTTTTTTTGTCAACATGTACCAACATTTGGAGGGTCCTCAAAAGCGCGCTAAACATCGGAGTCTAGTAACCCCTCCACTCCCGCCACTCCCGCCACTCCGGTATCGCCTTTTGCTGGAATCGATCTCAACGATGATGATGATGATCTTCAGTTGGAGGAAGAGCTTCCAAGACCGATTGGTAGAGATCGAGCAAAGGCAAAAGCGCGCAAAGGAAAGGGCAAAGCCGCTGCTTCTTCTTCGGGGGCCGAAGAATCACTCCAGTTTATTGGGAAAAAGTTCGGGGAATTTACTGAAACTGCTCAAGAAAAATTGCGAGCAAAAGCGTTAAAGACGGTCATGAAGGACATCAGTCATCTCGGGGAGCCTTATCGAACAATAGCGGAAGAAGAAAAGAAAAGGTTTATCGAAAAAAAATTTCCTCAACATATGTAGTATTTGTTTTTATTGTAGTATGTTTTTTTTTTTAATAAATTGTAGTATCTTTTTTTTAAATAAATTGTAGTGTGTTTTTTTATATTTTTAATAAAAATACAACTTTTTAAATAAAATTATATAAAAAAAATAATAAAAATACAAAATAAACTCTATCACTCCACATCATCATCACTTACACACAACCACTCCACCCATTTTTATCACTCCACATCATCACACATTTTTTCCTAAAATCACACTCTCTTTCCTACAAATCACCTCTATCACTCCAAATCATCATCACTTATCACTTACCACTCCGGATAGTCTTAAGAATGTTTAACCTTTATTAATTTTTGCTAAATATGGTCATGAGATTATTTTTAGCATATTAAGAAACCTTTATATGCATTGAACATTAATATCAATTATCTCTTTAATAAACATTTGTTATATCATTTAACAATACTATTATGTGTGTTAAAATAATTTTATTGTCTGATATAATATGTAATATTATAATTTCTCTACAACCGCTAATAACTAATCTTGTTTCATTAAATTAAATGTCTAATCAAATAGCACAAAGTTATGTCTAATAGTCTTTGTTCTACAAGCCAATTATAAGGTTTTCAATTGCAAATTTTTTGTTGATTGATTTTGATGGTCAAAATTTGGTGTTTTTCTTTGTATTTAGTGAATTGTGACATTAATATCATTTAATGAACTCATTTTAAATAAATATATAGAAAAAAGAAAAAAAGAAAAAAAAAATTATTTGGTTAGAATTTAACGATTTTTAATTATTTTAAGTTGTGCACTTTTATGACTTCGTACAAACGTCTGAATCCATCTAACGATCCATTTTTTCATTCGATCATCAGCAAAGTATAAAAAAACAATTGTTTTTAAAAGAGGATTTTTTTTGCAGTTCGTATCTAATCTGACTTTATATTTATAAACAAAATACTATATGATTTTTGAAACCATCAATTTTTAGGACTTTCATGCACGATCTTAAAGTTGTATGAATCAATCTAACAATCAAAGTTTGAACCCTACATAAAGTGTTTGACGAAATAATAAATAAAAGTTCAAAAAATACGATTTTGCTTCTTGATATTATGAAGTCAAGTTATTCTTTACACGATTATGAAATACTTCAAAACATTTGCTTCTTAATATTTTGACCCAACACGAAATAAACCAATATATATGTTATTAAGTAGCGCCGAGTATAATTATTTAATCGATTTTGTTTAAACATCGCAACGTTTTGTTTAATTATTCTTTAAAGTAATTTTTAGAAAGATAAATCACTATTCAAGATTGAGAACTCACAAAAATAGTATTTTTAACAAATATGTTTTTTTTTAGTTATGATTAAGCATGATTAGCATACACTATAAAAAGTGAAAAACTTTTTAATTAGCCGCCTAAAAACCACTTTTCTTTGTTTGGTGCATCCCCCACTGAAGTTAGCCATCAACAGCGAAAGTAAAGTGACATACTCGATAATATAGTCAGCTAATATCAGCTTAGACTTACTTGGATCTATCGAAAAACCGAAACAAGCACACCGGATTAAAACGTAACTTTCAATGGTTTGGAAAAAAAATTAAAATAATTTTTGTGTGTATGCGAGAATCTATATTGATCCATTTTAAAGATCCAACCTATACAAAATATATGGATTCAATGATCAGAAACAACCTGATATAAGCATTTATCGTTAACTTGTGTGGGCGGAAAAACTATGTATATATGTCTGCTGACATAATATCGAGTGTGCACTCCACTCTTTGGTAACCCGTAATAGAGCTTCATATGAAATCTTTTGAAGCTAGGCGTAGCGCTTGAATGAAAAAGGCCCATCACCGATATTTAAACGAAAACTAGCAGCACCTAATAGCACGACACATTTCAACAAAGATCTCGTGATCGCCTTTGGAGATATACTTGATCTAATCAACCCGCTTTATAACACTCAATATCCGGTTATCCTCATAGAGTTACCAATCGCTAGCGACATCATTATAAATTAGTAACTTTTTCTTTTGGTAAATGGTTTTTTGAGCCTGTAAAATGTTATCAACATTAAGGTAGGCAATGATTATTTTATTGATAACTTTTATCTAATTTAAAATTCGCCACCATATCAAGTATTAATACTTTTATTAATTCATGATATTAGAACATCTAACAATTGAGAAGTGCATAACTATTGTTCATAAGCCGCCGCAATTCGCAGGGCTCGGGTCGGCTCCAGGCCGGTCAACCTTTTTTTTTCTTCTTTTTTTTTTGAGATTTTGGGTTAGTGTTTATTTTTATAAAAAAAAATGGTGTAAATTGTTGTAAGGCTTTTTTTTTTTCTCGGTTTATTTTTTATTTTTTAAGTTTTGGGTTATGTTTGGTTTGTACTGTATTCAGTTTCATAAAAAATATTGGTGTTTTCTTTGCTTAAGTTTTTTGTGATTTTTTTATTTTTTATTTTTTCCGTTTTAAAGGAGGTTTAGTCTGTCGCAACGCACGGTAACCCTCCCTCCCCGTTAAGTTGAATACCAATTTTTTTGACTTATGGTTTATCTTGGGCTTAAAATGTTTATCAATCAATTTGATCCGGTGGGTAACATGTTATTACATGGTTCACTCATTTCTTTTTAAACTTTAATTTGTTATTGGATTTATATAAGATGCTTTTGTTATAATGTTAAAGTCTAAAGGATAATACGCATACGAAGAAATGTAAAAATGTTCGTAAAAAGTGAAAAGTTCTTGACATGTATGAAAAAATGTATCGTAACAGATTCATAACGAAAAAATGAAACCAAAATTTGATATTATTTTGAGATTCCATCGAATATTATCTGGATTTCATAAATATAAAATGGAATTTGAAGTTGAATATTATAGCATATTCTAATTTTGAATAGCACATATTCTGTTTTGAACAAGCATATGTTGTTATGCTTATAAGCTTATTTAATAGATCTCGGGTATAATATTTACTTATCGGCTTTAACGAAGGCACATGATTTCATGTTACTCGACAAAGAATACAAAAACGATTTCATGACCAATTATTCTACTTGAAACTGTTAATCTTGAATGAGAGTTGAGCCAGACCGCAAAATGTTCTAATATTCGTTAACTTACATCAATAATACATATGGCAAGAACGGTAACAAAACTCAAACCCGGTTAAAAAAAATGTGTTTAGATAAGCAATTTTTTAAGTAATAGACTAGTATGATTAGTGCAATCAGGGTTCAAAATCTCTTGATCCCCAAAGTTGAGGTTACAATAATAGACTAGTATGATTAGTGCAATCAGGGTTCAAACCCCATGGTTAGAAGCTTTCTTCATTTCCAGAGCTCGCTTATAAGGTGGGTCTATTGGTGGTTGTACGGGATCTAAGCTCTTATAAGTTCCATTGGGTGCCTTTGGAAGCGGATATGAACGGTCTGAGTCATAACCACTTAAGTCCCCACACGCTAGAAATGGTATATAAACCTTGTTTGGTCCTTCTAACCATCCACTACTACAATCTGTCATTTAACAAACATCGATAAAAACATATTATTGAATCATTAAAGTATGGAAATGGCTAAATAAATATATATACCGAAGTCGTTTGCACCAGATGGAGTTCCAACTTTCTCAAGTAGGTGATGCAAATCTTTCTCGTTAAAGCCTTCCGGGGGTGAATAATTCTCACAAACAGCAAATGCCTCTGTTTTAAACAAGATTATTCATCAAACTCTTCATTCTGCTAAACAACAATAATGTAGTGCTTAAAAGTTCCCTTAGTTTGAACGCATTGGGTTGATTTGGGTTATATGTTAACTCAAACGGGTAAACGGGTTTAAAATCACCCAAAGTGTACTTTTTGTGCATACAGCCACTAAATATTACTGAAATAATATAGTTTTTTGTAATGATATTATAGACATTAATTACTTAAAAAATAAAACACGATAAACATGTTTATGGGTAAACCCAACCGGTTTTGACATGTACTTAAAATTACAAGCTTTGACTTGTTACCCAACCGGCCCAACTTTGCCACCTCCACCAGTAAAGAAAGTGAAACTACTTATATATACACCTCCCCGAACAAATCAAAGATTTGTATTCCCTGGCATATATTCTAGATGATGAATCCAAGGGTACAACGAATAATTCTATTATGAACATAAACGAAAGGAATCTGGTATAACGTGTATGGTTTCTAAAGATGACTTCAATAAATAATAGGCTTTTCGATGTCAGGTCAAATATAGCTGAATACCATCCAGATGATCTCTTTTTTTTTCCAGAAAGAATCATGCTAAACCCAGTTATTCTAGTCTACACCTTTCAACAAATTAACCTGTCATATTCAACACTTTCAGTTTGGTACCTGAATTATCGTCATTCTATTAAGGTCCAAACTGGGTATCCCCATATAAGCACCACATACACTCCCATAACTTCACGTGTGGGAACATACTTTAACTCATGCTTACGTAATTTAATAATATTTTAAAAAAAAGGGCAAATATTACAAACTCACACTATATCTACACAACTGTCCCAACCAGGATTCAAACCCCTGACCTCCAAGTCAACGGGTCCCTCACAGACCGATGGACTGGAAGCCCTGCCTATACTTAAATAAAAACCATTCCTTGTTATCGGACTTAGAAAAGTTGATAGCAGAGTGAACCTAACAAATTATGTACAATAGGCCCAATGTTGCGACTGTTTGACTTATCTTAAATTTTAAGCATATGGGACGTCTCGACTTATATAACAGCTAATTAAAAGAGTTAGTTTTAAGAGCACTGTTATAGAGGAACCACCAAACTCGCATTTCCCCTTTTGCAGTGAAAGCACTTAAACACATTATATCTAAACATAATCATACGCTTATTAAAGAAAGTGGAACTCACCTATGCTTGAATTTCGACTACTTTTTGGCTTTGCAAGAGTAACTTCAGTGAAAAAAAGTTTTAGCTGCAAGAAAAGTAGATATAAGATAATTATTACATAACGGGCATTTTTTAAAATAAATTTTACAAACCTGGCAATATAGTAGGCTGGTATCCTTTCCCCTAAATATTTTGGCAATAAATTTTCCGCCATTCTTGAGTATATGAGTTACAATTGTTAGCCCCTGAAAAATGAAGTTCTTGTAAATACCATTAACATTGAACGAAATCCAGAGATACGCAAATTTGTCAACACGAACGTAGAAAATTTCATTAACAAACAACTTTCCTTTCACTACATAACATTTAGCTCTATCAAATATGACAGACGGAATTGGTTAAACAAGCATCATAAACAATTACCGCTAATATAAGTTGTGACTGAACAAATTCATCCATGTCGTGAAGTCCAGTTACTGCATTGGAAAACGGGCGTACGATCACAAAGACCGGTCAACTATAATCAGATGAGGTTAATAAAGACATTATAGTAAATTTTACCATCAGGGGCACCATCACAGACAACTAGGTCGGCCTTGCATCCATCAAAATGCCTAATGACCTGAAAATATATATACGAAACATAGATAAAGGAAAGCAACTACTACAAATATTTCGTTGAGGGAGTGAAATATAGAAACACACCACTTCAGCTGTTGGAGCATTTGTTATGTCTCCTTGAACTTGAATAACGCCATCAATTGGAGCCATCGGTTGTAAATCAATAGCCACAATGAGGGGAAGATCTTTATCCCTGTTTATTACGGTACAAAAAAAAAAAAGCATAGATAAAATGTGTTTCAACTTTACACATGTTATCTGATGTTTGTATGTCATTTTAGTTTAAACAAACGTCTTACTTTGAAGCAGGTGATAACTTACGACTCAAAACCTACAGAAAAACAATATGAACATTTCATTAAAAACGCTAAATACGACACCTGACTCCAGCTACCAGGTGCAGCACACATGCTTAACTCCTGACAGTTAAAAATACCATAAACACGAACGATATTATTAATAATGCTAAATATACATATAAGAGTCGATTTAAAAATGTTGAACTCCTCGTCAATTTGAAGAAGCTTAAAGGCACTTCGTGCACGCCAACCTTCTTCTTTCGCTTTGCGGTAGTAGATATCCTAAATGCATTTCATCACGTCAAACTATGACCAAAACGATTACAAAAAATACAACTATAATACATAATTCCATACCCTTTTATCTCTTGAGGCTTTTCCCATTTTTGCACTTGCTTATCCTCTAGGTCTGTTATACAACAAAACTTTAGATAAAAAAAAAAAAAAAAAAATTAAAGGAAATTTATTGTAAGGAGTTTATAAGGTTAACGAAACAAACACTCCTAAATAGAGAAAACTATTAAAAGAAGAAAAAGGAAATTAAAGGAAATTTAGGGATTTAAGTTTTTACTTGAGTGGAGATTATATAAGCTGGGACTGAATAGTAGTCGCCGGTTGAGGTGGGTGTTATTTCTGAGACGAGCAGTGAAGTATGAAATGAGGTAGAGCTAATTAAACCAATCTAGGCTTTCAAAAATTGAACTTATTATGGGCTTTGTAACATAAAGTTACATGTTTCGTGTCACATTTTTTTTTATCCAAACAAAGGAAATGATGCGAATCATTGCTTGCATTATGCGAAATGAGGCTCGAGTATGAAAAGGGGTGAAATGTTAGGGTTTCGGTTAAAGTCCTCTATGAACGTTTGCATACTTTGTTTCATAGGTTATTCGGAAACTGGAGACGTATTGAAGCAACTAACCTACTAATATGGATGTGCAACATCTTAAATTGTGATTATGTTGCAAGTTTCTTTAATTTTCGCAACGTATTTAGGTGTAATTTGTAGCTTTGAATTCGTGTTTTTTAGATTTAATTAATATAAATTTGTATTTAATGTATTTCGAACCTTAATGTGTAGTGTATAATTAATTTTAGGTGTTGATTGTGGGAATTTATGGATTTATGTCGACGTGTAAAATTCGCATAATCTAGGTTCATATCATGCAAACCTCACTCTTTGAAGAAAGATCACATATCCAGGTTCATATCATGCAAACCTCACCCTCGTTACTGGTGGAGGTGGCAAAGTTGGGCCGGTTGGGTAACAAGGTGAAGACTATGTTCTGGATCCAACAACAAGATTTGGAGTGGTTCCTATTATTCCTTCTGATACACAAATCAACATACCTGTGACTCATTATGTCGGAGGTAGAAGGGTGAATCCAACTGACAGTGCAGTAAAAGACAAAGGTGAAGACTATGTTCTGGATCCAACAACAAGATTTGGAGTGGTTCCTATTATTCCTTCTGATACACAAATCAACATACATGTGACTCATTATGTCGGAGGTAGAAGGGTGAATCCAACTGACAGGCAGTAAAAGACAAAGGTAAAGGTGTGTTGATTGAGGAAGATAGAAAGACAACAGAAGCTGCTAAGAAGATCAAGTTGGATGAGCTTGTTGCTTTGCAGTTAGCATATGAAACTGTAGATGTGTCTGGAGATCCTACAATAACAAGGGAAGTGCATGCAGAGCTTCAAAGAGAGTTTAATAGGATAGCAAGAGAGGAGAAGGAGAGACTTGCTTTACTTGCTGAATACAACAAGGAGCTTGCAAAGATTCAAAAGGCTGAAGCTGCAAAGAAGTCTCACTTAGCTGTCAAGAAAACAATCAAGAAGGAGAAGATTATAAATGACAAGCAAAAGTTCATGAATTATTTAAAGGCTAGAGGTTACAGTGGACTTATTATCATCAAAGTTACACTCCACGTGGCTATTCAAAGTTAAAAGTCATGCGGATGGTACGATCAGTCGCTATAAAGCGCGCCTTGTCGTGAATGGTCGTAGCCAACAGCAAGGGGTGGATTGCGATGAGACCTTTAGCGCGGTTGTCAAACCGGAAACTATACGCACTAGCCTCGCCATATCGAGAAACTCGTCGATCCACCAGCTAGATGTTAAGAATGTTTTTCTCCATGGTACACTTGACGAGACTGTATATATGGACCAACCACCTGGTTTTATAGATACGCGATTTATTGAGACATTGTTACTCGTATTCCAAGGTTTCGTACCATACCAGTACCATACCCTCTGCAACATAACCCCACTAGCGTATTCGATCGAATCTATTGATAATAGTTCTTTCAGAGATTAAATCACCAAATCGCTAAAAGCATATAAAGAAGATGCACGTAGGCGGGATGCAAATTGTCAAATGCCGTCATGATTTCAAAATTTCTCATTAAGCGATGAACATCATATTTTCAGATAGCGAGTGACATTTCAAACCATAGTAATAAAAACATGCTTCTAAAATTGCCTATAACTTGTCAAAAATGGTGATTTTAAACAAAAATTGCTCAAGAACGATAGATTTATTTTTACATTTGTATTTTCACGATTGTAACTCATTCTTGAGAAGTAATGTGATATGAACTGATGATATTTGCAGTTTTGCACCCAAATAGCTAATATAGAGAAGTACATAAACACCATGGATAAAGCATTGCATAAAAGTAGGGAAAGTTCTAAACCAAAAACAATTCCATTCCGCATGTATCACTAGGCCATAAAATAATTAGAAAAGCAGTAAGTTAGTTTTAACAATGATAATTCAATGTAACTAGTAGAGACTCGTGCGTTGCACGAGGTCGTCGGCCTGAAATATTTGACAGCGGACGCAAGTATAAAAGATATTGTTCATAACGGTTGTCGTAGTCGATGTTCTTTACAAAACATGGTGGTAGTTATATCTACTTGGACAGTCGATGGTGGTAACGATTGCAGATTGCTTCGAGCACAAACTGACTATATTGATCTTTACCAAGTGCACTGGCCTAATCAGTATGTATATTGTACCTTTAATTAACCTCATTGATATTAAGCTAAGTTGTGACCCGTTTACTTATGAATGGCTGATTTGGGTTATATTATATCTCTATCACGTCAAAGAATAAAAATTAGCTTAAAATACTTTTTTGAACAAAAAGTGTTTCGGGCCGACCTGACTCATTTCGACATGTGCAAACAACAACTTGTCTCGACCCACCCATTTTGCCACCTCAAAGGACATTAATGATACATATATAGTAGTCTTACATGGATTTTTCTTCAAATTTTTAATTTCAACTACGTTCCAATGTTTAGAGAAACTGATTACGATCCCGTAAGACAATTTAATCCTGTTACTTTTGATGAACAACTTGATGCCCTCGGAAGAGCAGTTGATGCTGGTAAGGTTCGTAAATTAAAAGAATATCATCAAGTGATAATAGTTATCATTTGTACACCAAATTAACATTATAATATATATGACGGAAAATCTGTGTAGATCAGATTCATTGGTGTTAGTAATGAAACACCGTATGGGGCCATGAAGTTTATACAAGCTGCTGAAAAAAATCCCACATATCCAAAGATCGTATCTGTTCAGGTAATGAATCATTTGTCCTAGGTTATATTTTGTTTTACATGTAGCAGCTCGAACGAATAAACTTCAAAACCTTGGTTATAATTTAAAATTGTTGAAAGTGATCCAACCAGCCAACCCGACCCGAATTAAAAGTTATCCTTTTTGACCCGTTACCCAACCCAAACAACTGCTCATTTCCTACCTCTAATCACTTGATAAGATTTTAAACAGTAAGACACAACTTGGTAAAACTATTCGCGTACTTTTTTATTTATTTATGCAGAATTCGTACAACTTGCTCTGCCGAAATTTTGATTCCGGATTAGCGGAATGTTGTCATTTGGAGAGGTATGTTTTTTAGTGGTTAATATCGTTAATGAAATGTTAACTTTAAATATTTGCTAATGTCACTTTTTTTGTTTATTCTTTAAAGGGTTAGTTTGTTGGCTTATAGCCCTTTGGCAATGGGTTTAGTTTCGGGAAAGTATCTGTTACCTGATGGTGGTCCAGATGATGCTCGTTTAAATCTTTTTAGTGGAAGGTATTCAGAAGCGGAATCCAGATTCAACGTATCAAACCCCAGAATTAGAGAAGCTAGTAAAGTAAATCCAATCTCTTATGTCATGAAATTTTCATCAATTTGGTAATACGCTTCATTAGTTCATTGTATATTTAATATACTAGTATAGTACCCGCACGGTGTAGCGGGTATAATAAACTATATTTGCTATAATTATATTACGAATATTTAACTACGGAAATTAAATACGCAAAACGCTAAAAACATAAAATGTATTTAAACTACAATCATAATGTAAAACGTGAAGATACGAACTTTTAAAATATAGTAGTTTGTTGCAATTCTTGTTGTCCTTGTACTTGTAAAACATTTGCCCATCAATAGACGTTTTTTCTATTTCTTGATTGGTTCAAACTCACTTTACACTTTTTTTTTCTTGAATTGAGTTCTCTAATAGTTTTATATCTCGTTATCGGTTCTTCTTGGTAAGCTTCTTGCAATTGTTGACCATCTAAAACATAACATTGTAATAACAAATAAACCTGCCTATAAGTAAGAGCTTTTAAAAAATAAAGATAGTATAAAATGGTCTCATATTTTTTAAAGAAAATGAGTAAATACCTATTTGAGCATGTATATCCATAATGATGGTTTCTTCTTGAGAGGATACCCAACCTTTCTTAATGACTGATCTCAGATAGTTCGGTTATTCTTTTCAGCCCTACACTTAAACATAAACAAATAAAGATTTTTAGCATATGAAACCTCATCAAGTTCAATTAGGACCAACATGTGTGACATAAGTGTGTATGTGTTGACCCGACTTCCCATTGTCCATCAAACAAATTACAAAACAAACTTATGAATCATTTTTAAGATGAACTCTTTCAACTTCCTATTCTCCATCAATTTTTGCATGGTTTGTAATCGAACTTTTTTATGAATTTGACCCATTTGTTAACAAATAAATACTGTTAATTACGGTATGGACTTATATGTCAGTTTTGGTTTCAAATCATAAATTCTTTAATCAATATAAACGAAATTGGTTATTGTTATTATGGTAAATAAACATTTCTAAGTCTACATGTTTAAAGTATCTTTCCGTTCATTTACTCTACAAGGCTAAAACTTTATTAACCAACATTATTTAATTATAAGTTATTTTGAATAATGATATGTGGTGAGAGATATAAAAACGGTAGTTATGTAATTTCAGTTACCAAGGTTTTAGAGAATTAAGACCATGTGAGAAATATTTTATATATAGTAGAAATAGATTATATTATAGTGTAGATTTGGTATACGTATTTTAGTAGAAAAAATTGCATAATATTTTAATTATTTTAAGTTTAAGGGGTTATAAAATAAAATTTATAATTTTGAAAGTTTTTAAATTAAATAGAAAGTATTTTAATTTTTTTTTAGTTACATAGGAATTATAAGTTAATTTGTAGATGTTAAATTTTTTTTAAATTAATTAGGAAAGAGAGTGTTGTTTGATTTAAATAATAATAATATAGTACCCGCACGGTGCAGCGGAAATAATAAACTATTTGATATAATTATATTACGAATATTTAACAACGAAAATTAAATACCCAAAAAGATAAAAACATAAAATGTATTTAAACTCCAATCATAATGTAAAACGTGAAGATACGTATAGATACGAACTTTTAAAAGATAGAAAATATAGTTTGTTGCAATTTTTGTTGTCCTTGTACTTGTTAAAACATTTGCCCATCAATAGTGGTTTTTTTCTATTTCTTGTTTGTTTCAAACTCACTTTACACTCTTTTTTTCTTGAATCGAGTTCTCTAATAGTTTTATATCTCGTTATCGGTTCTTCTTGGTAAGCTTCTTGCAATTGTTGACCATCTAAAACATAACATTGTAATGACATATAAACCTACCTAGAAGTAAGAGCTTTTAAAAGATAAAGATAGTATAAAATGGTCTCATATTTTTAAAGAAAATGAGTAAAAACCTATTTGAGCATGTATATCCATAATGATGGTTTCTTCTTGAGAGAATACCCAACCTTTCTTAAGGTATGATCTCAGATAGTTCAGTTATTTTTTTCAGCCCTACACTTAAACATAAATAAATAAACATTTTTAGCATATGAAACCTCATCAAGTACAATTAGGACCAACATGTGTGACATAAGTGTGTGTGTGTGTTGACCCGACTTCCCATTCTACATCAAACAAATTACAAAACAAACTTAGGAATCATTTTTAAGATGAACCTCTTTCGACTTCCTATTCTCCATCAATTTTTGCATGGTTTGTAACCGAACTTTTTTATGAATTTGACCCATTTGTTAACAAATAAATACCGTTAATTACGGTATGGACTTACATGTCGGTTTTGGTTTCCAATCATAAATTCTTTAATCAATATAAACGAAATTGGTTATTGCTATTATGGTAAATAAATACTTCTAAGTCTACATGTCTACAAGGCTAAAACTTTATTAACCAACATTATTTAATTATAAGTTATTTTGAATAATGATATGTGGTGAGAGATATAAAAACCGTAGTTAAGTAATTTCAATTACTAAGGTTTTAGAGAATTAAGACTATGTGGGAAATGTTTTATAATATAGTAGAAATAGATTATATTATAGTGTAGATTTAGTATACGTATTTTAGTAGAAAAAATGCATAATCTTTTAATTATTTTAAGTTTATGGGGTTATAAAATAAAATTTATAATTTTGAAAGTTTTTAAATTAAATAGAAAGTATTTTAATTTTTTTTTAATTACATAGGAATTATAATTACTTTGTTAGATGTTAAATTTTTTTTTAAAATTAATTAGGAGAGAGAGTGTTGTTTGAGTTAAATAATAATAAATATAGATTAAGGGTATTAAGGTAATTTCAATTACTTAAAATTAAGGGATTAAGACTATAAGAGGAGATTCATTATATAATAGTATAGATAGATATAGATGTGCCGTTTCATTTAATGATATTATATGTTACAAGAGCCTTCTATCACCGGAGCTTATTTTCTCTAAGCAGTTCTACTTATATGTTACAAATGATATGATCGTTTCCTTGTTTATTTATTTATTTAATTTTTTTTGAAGGCGAAATTTGTTACCACATTTTCTGATCCAACAAAAATTCTGCAGGCATACCTTTCTATTGCATAACGTTATGGTATACATCCCGTATCTCTTGCTATTGGTATGCTACAATCTCCTCTTATCTATATATTAATTCTGTATTTAATGCTTCTGGCTCAATCTTTAAAACACATACGAAGTTTAAATTCGAAAAAATTAAATAATTCATGTTGTATCATTTTACATTCTTAGAGGTGGCACAATGGGTGGGTCGGGCCTAGCTATGTTAATTTTGGGAAACTTTCCACCCATTTGACCCATTTTACAAATCATAACATAGAAAGTCTTAACATTACTCCTTAGGGAGATAAACTGATATATTTTCGAATGCGTGTAACCTATATAACATTACCTCAATTCAATTGAAAAATAGGAAACACAAAAATAGCAAGCAATACAGTTTATGCCAACAATGACTGCTAATATTAATCGATTATCGAGAGTGCTAATGTCAATAAATTATCCATCTATTGTACTTTTATTCAGTGCAGCCTCATAAAATAATGTGAAGGCAGTATGAGTGAAACCTGAAATTACCTATGACGTTAACATAGATAATTTATCCTTAATGAAAAAGTATTGTAGACAATTAACGACTTCTTCACAATCTCTCTTCTTATGTAACATTACTTCCTGTTATAAAATCGTTTTAGCATCTAAAAAGTTGGGTAATATAGTAATTTATGTTCACATATATCATGGTTTTCCCCCTCAAGCCTCATGTAAAACCAAGACCGAGGAACCACACGCGGTTGATTATATGCTTAATGAGAGTCGGTAATTATCTCAATTTGGCAAATTAAGAAATAACATCCGCAATAAATTAACCAAATTGAACCCGTGGACATCCCAAACCTAATTGGAGTCAGAATTGTAAAAAAAATAAGCTCCGCCGGTTTTGTTTTACATTTGAGAATTAAGCATCATATACAATTCTGTCATCTACTGCAATCATAAAATCAGAAAAAAAACTCATTGAACTTTTTTTCCAAGAAACATCACATGGAAAAGTTGAATCATAAACAAAGTTAGTTACGATAACATTATTACAGAAAGGAATAAAAAAAATTAATTTTAGAAATTGAAAGTTCCTAGAAACACTCTGCAACTAAATGCCTTCCCTAATAGGATTTTAGACATTACACCATTTAAAACAGACAATTCCATGTTAATGAGTTGTATTATCACGTAATTCAACCTATTTCGCTTATGCTTTGCTTGATGCATCTCATGATTAACTGATTTATGTATATGAATATCATAGCTTACATTTCAAGACTCAAGGACACCCTTAAAGAAAGTCGGGTAACATTTTAAGCCTCAAAACACAGCAAAGCCAACATTTTTCCCCCATAAACATCACATGGAAATGCTAAACCATACACAAATTTACACAAAAATCTAATTACCTAAAATATATTTTGGCTATACAAGTTGAAAGTATTTTTAAAAATGCTCTGACATAGCCTTACTTATTTTGCTAAAATAGAGAGTCATTATGTTAATTATCAGGGAAAATTCTATGTTTATTATTATCACGTAGTTCCACCTCTATAGTTGTTACCATTCAACCCCTAGATTGAACCCATATCCTAAACGAATGTTGGGTAACGAAACCAATTTATGTTAATGAATATCATCGTTTACCCATCAGCCTTCATGAACGTCCACTCACTTTGTCCATTTAAAGTTGTCACTAAAACCTCCCACAAAGCATTTTTAAGTTTTTTTTCTCCTGAGTCATTACACCATTTTAAAGAAACAAAATCATGTATCTAAATTCTAACTATGACTAACATATGTATTTTATCCCCTATAGCTCATGCATTTCCCTAGAAAACATAACGTTTTGTTACATTTCAGCGTCCTAAAAACAGAACAGAATTGAAGAAAGCTTCACAATATCTTTTCGGACACATAAGTAATGATTCTTAGGTAAGAACTTTCTTTTAAACAGTTCGTAGCACCAATTACGTTCATGAATATCACTATATTTAAATCCATATCCAAAAAGAAACTCGGATGACAAAAGTAATTTATCTTAAGACTCGAGTAAAACCTAGATTCTTCAAGAAAGGCAGGCAATTCTGTCACTTTAACCTAAAAAAAGCAAATATGTTGTACTTAAATTCAATTGAAAAACCTAACAAATTAAAACACCTTACTTTCTCTACAAATAAACCGACACGTTACATCATTCTTCATTTAATATTCCATGTTTCGGACTTCAATTACTACACAATTCAATCTAATTTAACTCATGCATTTTCGGGTATTTTTTAATCTTTTACTGTGTTTATGCAAGTCTCTCACCCATTTAAAAATAACTAATAAAAAATAGCAAATAACACAATCTCTGGTATGTTGATCTTACCTTTAAAGACAAGTATATAAATCAATAATCTGCACACACAACAACAGCTACACGATCACTGCACACAACGATAACCGCTACAATTAAAATAAACAGACGAAACGACACAGGGACCTCAACAAAGACCTACGACGCATGCAAAAGGAAAAAAATGACAGAAACCAGTAAAAAAAACCTTAACGACACCGACGAACGCAGCAGCAGCTCAAAAACCAGGTAGAATGCAGAGCAGAGCAAGAGGAAGTACACGTGTAAGTGAATAAGAAAGCCAAACAAACGTGAGCAACAAACAGCGGAGGGAAAGGGCCAGGCGAAGACCCAAACCATCACGAATCTCAAGAGAACAACAGCATTTAAATTAGAGGTTAATTATAACATTCAATAAAACGAATACAAACATTTGCAGCCACGCACAATTTACGCTTCGAGTTCAAATAAACCTTCCTTTATTCAGACTATTTTATCAACTAATCAAACAAGCATCATCTATTTAAATAGTTGCTACTGTCCAGATAAAATGGATTCATTTCAAACACGAATCAGCGGTTCATCAATTTTACAAAACCCTAACTCATAACCAATTAACTACAAAAATTATCCAATTAAAAATAAACTAAAAAAACACTAAAAAAAATCAAACAGCTAACTAGTAAATTACATCAATAATACAAACATATAAATAATTAATTCATTCATTCATAATTTTAATTATAAAACAATCTGATATACATTAATTAATAATTAAAAAATATATATACCGAGTGACGATCTAATTAAGAATTAGGGCTTTAAAAAATGGCGGTTATTAGCAGAATCAATTAAAATGGAATGATTTTGATCATCAAAAGATTTTAACTAAGTATCTGTAACAAAAGGATATGAACCGAATATAGACTCACAATGAGTTTTGGAGAAACTTACTCGTGCATTTATGGGAGCATTGATATGTTGCTAGACATTAATCAATGTTATCATGTTTGTTTGAAAATTATTCAAAAGTGGGAGCTGTTGGTATTTGAATAGTTTTAACAAATGTGTGTCCGTAAATGTGTGAGACTACGGGAGCGCACACATCGACATTTAGACACGACTACAAGTTTAATTTATTTATTAAATATTGCTTAATGGTTAAGAGTAAATATTTATTAAATAGAGGGTTTATTATGTAAATAAGGAGGTTTCCTTATTGTAATATAACTCAAACTCTTAGATTTGAAAACCTATAAATAGAAGATAAACCCTAAACCCTAATTACTACAAAAAATACAGAATGTCGACTAAATGTGTTTAGCGGTTCGTTTCTTTTATTCTATTTGAAAAAAGGGTTTTTGTTTTATTTGGTTTTTGTAATAAAGAGTTGCTACTAAGACATTTGTTGTACAAAGCAATTAAACATGTACTAGCATACTAGTCTATCGCTAAAAGAAGGTGTCGCGTACGCAATCGTAGTAAAACCTTACGTTAGGTTTTTTGGATTAATTGCTCAATCAATAAGGTACTTATCCGAATTAATATTTATTATGTGATCCTATATTCCGCTGCATGTATAATTGTTTGACAATGACTCTGGTTGTTTACCTACAGTGGTATCAGCCATAACATAGTAATTTTATCTTGGATGAGTTGTGAACATCAAAAATTGTGGGGGGATTCGAGGTTGGGATTAAAACGAATGTTAAAACGCAAATCTGTTTTTAAATAAATAAATAAAAAAAAAAAAAAAAAAAAAAAAAACGTTTTTTTTGTTTTGTTTTTGATTTTGTTTAAACATTGATTAAGTCTCAAACTTTAATTGCAATTTTTGATGTTTACTTATTTGTGTACCGCATTTATTTTTTTATAAAATTATGTTTATTAAGTTACGTGCATAACTTCATAAACATAATTCGATATTATGATATTATAAAAAGTAAATTGTATATATATTGACACATATGATTAATTGGTTAAGTGTATATGTGTGACACTTAAATAAAACTAATATGCTTAAAAGGTCTATTTGTGGTTTATTTGATATTGAAGAATTCTAATATACAAACCACCTACGCAATCCAAAATTGTTTTATGTGAACGGATGAATGTGGTCTGTTTTCTTTCGAAACGGGGGTGAAAGGGTTTGTATATTAAGAATGACCATAGAGACCTTTACATGTTTAGGATACCCATTTGATGCGTAGAATAATTCTTAAGTATATTATTTATATATTGTTTGTCAAATGTTTTTGAAAGAAACAAAAAATTAAATAAATATGACTAAAGAATTATTACAACGAGTTATTAATTTATTTTGACACTTTTATACGTTCTAAAACGGGTTGGGTTTATATACCGTAATTTTCTCCCGTAATGGAAAATATAAATTTGACAAAATATATTAAAAAACCAACGATTTAATAAGCGTGTGATTGGTAATTTATAAACTAGATTGTAAATGCTCAACGTATTATTACCCAACTAGGCTCACCTACAATAGGGGACGATGTCTAGGAAAGTTATACGGAGTGGGGTACACTCCTAATGAGGCAATGCTATTAAGAAATGTTGAACCATTCGCTACACCTCACATGCTTTCCTGGTCGTACTCTCGTAGAGCTACCGAAAGGGTTTTAATGATGACCATGTTACGATTAGTTGTATAGATTAGGTAATCATAGAAACACGTTTAATAACCAGTAAACTAAAAAACTTTTGTTTTTAAATTAAATTACGTTACGAAATTGTTGCATGGCAATTGCGTACGTAGATTTTTAAACACCCATGGAATTTAAGTCAATTGCTATCCGTATTGCTTAGACAACTTGTACTTGCTCGTCACTCTACGTGAGACGTAGGTGAAGTGTATCCAAGGCGGATTACCACTCATAGTGAGACTATGGTGGACTATCTGCAGTCTTCAGTCGGACGACTTAAATCGGGTTATGCAGTGAGACTGTAAACGCCGATAGCGATAAGATGCGACGAAACATGATTAATGTCACGATCACCATACTGATGCGTAGGATCGAATTATGACATTAAGTCCCATTTTCTAGGAATTGCACCGGTAAATGCAATTACGAATCGTTCCTTACCTTTTGAGTATTATTTAGTTCCTAGCAGATCAACTGATGGAACGGTAATATGTCAATTGGGTCCTAGACTTAACTAAAAGTAAACCATGGGTTTTACGTTTTAAGTTAAGAATTTTATGTCGAAAGTATTAATCAGAACTTTCTTCTGTTTTGTAGAAATGGCACAAAATCCCGATTCAAGCGGGATTATGTCAGAAATAAAAACAATGTTCAAAAGTGAATACTTACTGAACCAAATTTTAATGATTGGTTTCATCAGCTGAGAATTGTTCTATGAGCGATGAAGTAATTACCAGTCATTAATAAACCGATATCTCTTGAGCCGAAGAATGCTTATGATGAGATAACTCGGGCAACTTATCAAGTAGCGATAAGTGGCCGGATATAATGATTATTAAGCTTCACATTATGTATGAGAAACAAGTCGGTCTTGAATTGAACGACTTGATTCAAGAATTGCATAAGTGTAAATATGTTGCTGAAACGTCAGTATGAACTCACGTTGTCAACATAAAAGCTGCCTTAATCATTTGGAAAGGATTAATTACCCTTACCATCAACCTATTGTTGTTATGAATAGCCTTTCACAAGGTTTTGATGAATTCATTCCTAACAACAATATGAATGGTATGGCTAAAATTCTCAAGAACTTCATTTGATGCACGTAGAGTTTTGAGAAATTCCTTCCTAATCGGTTACCAACCAGATCCTAGCGGTTCGTGGTGGTATGGTACTGGTAAGAACAGACAACCGCAAGCTAAGGGAAAAGCTAAAGACGGAAAGAATAAACAAGCAATTGTTTATATTCACAAGCCTAAGCTAACCCCTGTAGCGAAAAGAGAACATCCTGCTAAGGATGATGGTTGAAATCACTGTTGAGTGATTAGGCATTGAAAGAGGAATTGTCCTACTCTAGCCGAGGTGCAAGATAAGAAGAGAGTCGGCAACGCCGGATCTTCGAGTATCTTCACTTATAGAATTACGTTTTTTCTCTAAAAACAAATACCTGAGTATCTGACATTAGCTGTGGTACTCATATTTGTGTTTCCTTACAAGGATTTAGAGCAAAGAAGAAACTGAAGAATGGATCTCTATAACTATACGTAGGCTATGTCAAAAGTTTAGTTATGAAAGCCATTAGAAGTTAAGACTTACATTTACCCTAAGGCATAATAATTGTATTAGACAATTGTGTTATGCATTTGCTTATTTTAAGGGGGAATGTTTCAGTTTATGTTTTAAAGAATAATGAATTTGGAATTTCTGTTTCAAACATAATGTTATTATATTAATATGATTGATATTAATGACATATATGAAATAGATTTGCATGCTCATTCTTCTTTAAATTATAATTCTATATTTATTAGCACTAAATGCGTTAAGTCCAACTTGGACTCAACCTATCTATGACATTGTTGTATTGCGCACATATACAAGTATTGCATTAATAGGCTTCACAGCTTTTAAAGTCAAATGATATTTTATTTGATAAATGCGAATCTTGTGTGTGTCGCGCAAAATGACAAGGAAACCTTTTTCGTATGAGACAAAAAGGGCAACTGGTCTTTTAGGAATCATACATACTGATGTATGGATCCCTTTAGACATGTGTCAAAGAAAGGTGCTAGCTATTTCGTTACATTGACGGATAATTTCAACAGTTATGGTTATGTTTAACTTGCTTAAACATAAACATAAGGTGGTTGAACATATTCAAAGTGTTTCAAAACGAAGTAGAAAATCAACTCGGCAAAACCATCAAGATCGTTTGATCGGATCGTGGTGGTGAGTACTTAAGCCTAGAGATTAAGGATCATCTCAAAGCATTTGGGATTACCAAATGGCTTACTCCTTCCTATACTCATCAGAGAATGGTGTATCGGAAAGGAGAAATCGAATCTTGCTTGGCACTGTAAGATCGATGATGAACCTTAATATTCTGCCATTATCTTTGGGATGATGATCTAGAGTCTGCTTTATGCATTCTCAAAATGATTCCAACAAACTGTTCAAGTTGCACGGTATTCCGTGTTTTTCGAAACAAGGCTTATCGGTCAAGGAAACAGTGGGAGTGTTGTAGAACTTGACGAGGTTCAAGAGGGAGATACATCACTTTCTACTCACACTGGTGATCAACAATTCGGGGGGGATAGAGTTGAGCCACATGTTATGCCTCAATCTAGTCCGACTCAAGTTGTGATTGAGCCACAAGTTCAGTCTCAACAACAAATTGTTGATGCTCCAATTCGTAGGTCCGAAAGGACTATACGTGCACCTTCTAGGTTGAACTTAAAAGTTAATCTAGAGGATGGAGACGTATCAAGAGGATCTTAATGAACCTCGAAACTTGAAAGTTGCATTATTAGGTTTAGACGCTGATAAATGACTTCAAGCTGCGAATTTGGAGATTCAATCCATGAATGCAAACGAAGTTTGGAATTTGGTAGATAAAACTCCAAATGCCAAGACTATCGATTGAAAATGTTTCTTTTAAAGATAAAGAACATACATGGATGGGAAAATACACATCTATAAAGCTCGTCTCGTGGCAAAAGGATTTACTCAAGTCTATGGTATAGATTATGAGGAAACCTTTTCCCCAATGGCAGACATAAGAGCTATTAGAATTCTCTTAGCCATAGCGACGTTCTATGACTATGAGATATGGCAAATGGATGTCAAAACAACCTTTCTGAATGGTTATATAGACAAAGGCGTCTATATGAATCAACCAGAAAGTTTTTATTGATCCATTACATTCCAACAAGTATGCAAGCTAAAGAAGTTCATTTATGGACTTAAGCAAGCATCAAGAAGTTGGAATAAAAGATTTGATGAAAAAATCAAAAGGTTGATTTTGTTCAGAATTTCGATAAGCCATGTGTGTATCAAAAATTCAGTGGGAGTAATGTTACTTTCTTTGTCTTATATGTAAATGACATATTAACAATGGGAAACAGTGTTCCAATGATTGAAGATGATAAATCTTATGGAAAATGTTTTGCCATTAAAGACTTAGGAGAAGCGATATTTATTTGGGAATCAAGATCTTGAGAGATAGATCTAAGCGGTTAATTGAGTTAAGTAAGCTTACATTGATAATATACTTAAGCAGTTAGTATAGCAAATTCCAAGCATGGAAATTTATCAATGAAAGATAGACTTAATCTCAACATCAAGGATAGTGATCTTACACCTCAAGAGGTGGAGCACATGAAAATGATACCTTAGGCTTAGGCAAAAGGATATATTTTGTATGTGGGGAGATGCACAAGGCCTAAATGTGTTTTTAACACAGAACATTGTTAACAAGTTTCAACAGAATCCAGGCGAAAGATACTGGATTGCTGATAAAGAACATACTTAAGTACCTTAAGGATACTTAAAATATGGTTCTTGTATATGGTGGAAATCATGAGGCCAATATTGGATATTGTGATGCTGGATTTCATAAACAACCATCTCTACAACAAAATATGAGTACATTGTATCTTTTAGAGATGCATATGGAAGCTGTTTAGATCTGGAAATTTATTTCTGGACTTGGTAGTGTTCCCAAAGCCAAGACTCTTTTGGATATGTATTGCAACAATGCTGGTGCAATCATCATAGCCAATGAACCTGAGGGTTCATTAGGGAGTTAAACACTTTCAGAGGAATTTCACTATATTCTTAAGAGAATCGAGTGGTGAAATTTAAGTACTCAAAGTTCACACAGATAACAACTTAACTGATCAAAGGATCAGGTTAAAACGATCCTAACTCACTTGGTTGAGGGAATAGGACTTCGTTTATCTAGTTGTTTCATGTAATCTGTGATTGATTTAGTATTTGGACATATGGATGTATAAACAATTTTATTAAGAATGAATAATATTGAGGATATGTGCTTTCATTTCTTATATAATTGTTATCCAATTTTTCATGTTTTAATCCTTGATTTATATTTATGTTTAAATATTTTTCTAAATATCCGTTGTCGTTTGATTATGTGGGAGCATAATTGAATTAAGACAATATCTGAGTAGTCAGCCTGGCTCACTAACCCGGATGGTGTACATGGAATGAACACTGGATTATCCCACATGAATTAGTACTTATGGATCCTTGTCATTAAGTATAATTCATAAGGTTTAATGTCCTTTGACTTTAGATGCAAGTTGGGAATCATGTACGTAGTGCATTATTTGATTCTAGTCAAACGCACTCCTGAATAAGGGTGTTATAAAGGCTATTTTTGGTAATGTTGCGAAATACGATGACTACCAATTGTAGTCAAGATAAGATTTGTTCCTTCAGTGAAAACTGAAGTTAGATACAAATTGGGCCACTCATGAATACTTAAGATGTATGTTCCGCCGAACCCAAATAAATCCAGATGTGTCTCGATAGTATTTGGTAATCTTTAAGTGATTCGCGAAATGAGAAATAGTAGTTAAAATGGAATGATTTTGATCCATCAAAAGATTTTAACTAAGTATCTGTAACAAAAGGATATGAACCGAATATAGACTCACAATGAGTTTTGGAGAAACTTACTCGTGCATTTATGGGAGCATTGATATGTTGCTAGACATTAATCAATGTTATCATGTTTGTTTGAAAATTATTCAAAAGTGGGAGCTGTTGGTATTTGAATAGTTTTAACAAATGTGTGTCCGTAAATGTGTGAGACTACGGGAGCGCACACATCGACATTTAGACACGACTACAAGTTTAATTTATTTATTAAATATTGCTTAATGGTTAAGAGTAAATATTTATTAAATAGAGGGTTTATTATGTAAATAAGGAGGTTTCCTTATTGTAATATAACTCAAACTCTTAGATTTGAAAACCTATAAATAGAAGATAAACCCTAAACCCTAATTACTACAAAAAATACAGAATGTCGACTAAATGTGTTTAGCCGTTCGTTTCTTTTATTCTATTTGAAAAAAGGGTTTTTGTTTTATTTGGTTTTTGTAATAAAGAGTTGCTACTAAGACATTTGTTGTACAAAGCAATTAAACATGTACTAGCATACTAGTCTATCGCTAAAAGAAGGTGTCGCGTACGCAATCGTAGTAAAACCTTACGTTAGGTTTTTTGGATTAATTGCTCAATCAATAAGGTACACTTACTTATCCGAATTAATATTTACTATGTGATCCTATATTCCGCTGCATGTATAATTGTTTGACAATGACTCTGGTTGTTTACCTACATAAATAACGTTATAGACGACGATAAATATGTTCAAAATTTCGTTAAACATATATCGATATTAAATGTAACGATAGAATATTGAAAAATAAAATAGATAATATATCAATATATGTGATATGATACAATACATATTATTATTATTATTATTAGTATTGTTATTATTATTATTATATTATATTATATTGTATTATATCTATAATCTATAATACCTATACTGAAAGAGATACATTAAACATTACATGACGAAGCCTCTATCATTAGATGAGTTTTAAGATTAGTTTTGAACCCATAGATTAAAACTAGTATGGTACCCGCACGATATGGCGGGAAAAATCATTTGTATGTGTATGCATTCAAATAAAACTTATGTAATGTCCGAAAAGAAACTATAATCATAAAACATTTGAAATCATGTGATGGTATATTTGGAGAAAATTCAACTAAGCACAATTCTGAATAGAATGCATGCGTAATTTATTGTTGCCTAAAGTTTCTTGAAACAAAACAAAATTCTTATATTTTAAATTAATCAATTTCGCTCTTAAACCTTTTTGTTAGCAACAATCGTCTCGTTTCTATTTCTTTTGAACCGCAAAGGTTTATATATAACAAGCTTCAAAAAGAAGTGAGACTCTCATAGAATGAGCTCATTTACTTCTTAATATCCACTAAATTAGTCTTTCTTTCATTAATTTAATGGACTCTTCATTAAGTCATGAAAAAATTGACCAAAATACTATTATTTTTATATGTATTAATTTTCTTATAACAATTTTTGTACTAATGTGTTTTCCTTGTTTTTTCTTTTCATTTAAGGATTATGTTTCAAACTTTAATTTAGTTTAACTTGACAAATATACTGTCTTTTGTTTAATAATATGAGTGGGGGAAAAGTGGAAAACGCATAAGGGGGGACAATATATAAGAAAAGTAATAAATATAAAAATGGTAATGGTATTTTGATTTTTTTGTCTTGACTTAATGAACAATCTGTTGAAATTTAACGAAAAATAACTACAATAGCAAAAATGGATAAGTTTAGGGAATCGTTGCGGGAAAAAAAAATAAAAAAACAAAAAATACAATATTTGAACACATTTCTTTTCATTACCCTACATAGTACATTTAATATAGAAATCCAAAACTAATACTACTTAACTTTTTTGGATTATTACACATTTACTTTGAAACTATAAAGGTGATTTGTTTGTTTTCAGAAATAACTATGGTTATGGATATGATTATAGGATATAATGAGAATGAGAATGAGTATTATTTCTAATCCTATTTTTTTGATAATGGTGAAAGAGTTATTGTATATATAATTGAAATAATATATATATATATATATATATATATATATATATATATATATATATATATATATTAATTCCTTTTTAATTCATTTTCAGTTTCGCTGGGGTACCGTTTCCCCTTAGCAATATTATATATATTATTGGGGTAGGGTATTTATTACCCACAAGTGACGAAACCCTCCGTCCAGTGCACCGAAGGCCCTAGCACTTAAGGAGCAACGGAGCTGTTTATTACCCACAAGTGACGAAGCCTTTCGTCCAGTGCACCGGAGGTCCTAGTACTTAAGGAGCAACGGTCCGGACATCTCAGGCAACGGCATAGATAGGACAGAAGTGTCATCATTTCTGTCAGAGAGTGGAAACTTCAAAAGAGGTATGACATTAATGAGAGACAAGACAGAGTGGGTGGTAGCATTTAATGAAGGAGCGCGTGAGGGACAAGGCGCCGTCACGCACCTTGCAATAAATGCCTGAAACAGTGTGACAGTGTACTTAAAGGTATGGAGTGGAGTGGGTCACATCACTGCAGGATGGAACTGCCTGACAGGATGAGAACAGTCCGGTCCTTCGGTCTATTATCTTTCGGACAAGGACCGGGCATTTACTATATATAAGAATGATTCTTTTTGTAATAGAGACACTTGGAATGTTAATTATTTCACCATTTATATCATTTTGAGCATTCAATTCCCAATCATACAGCATTAAATATTACAATTAATATATCTAATTTACTGTTTGTGCGTATTGTTATTATCCCCTTCGTCAGTCATTTGACGAAGGGCCTAAGCTTCGGAATTTTACTTTAACATTGGCGCCATCCGTGGGACCCTGTTGTTAATCAGCGATAGATCAAGGGAAGACATGGAGAAAGTACTCGCAAATCAACAAGAAGAAGGGGTAGTTCAATCCATCACCCAAGAGTCTGCTGAAGACACGGGGCCACCCCCGACATTCACCCCAGGAACGAACGAGCAAGCAAGTCCGATTACACCGGAATTTGTAAGCAAGAATTTCAATAGCCTAAGAGCTATGATGAACAAACACGCTCAGCAGGAGCGTAGGAGAGGAAACCCTCTCGAGCTTTCATACGGAGATGCAGAAGAAATAGAGCAGGAGGAAAGCTCCACTCGGAATGATCATTCAAACCAAAGCAGGACGTTGCGATCCAGAAGAACAGCTGATAGAGAACCGACGATGGCAGGGCCAAACAACAGGCCAGTAGGGACGTTCGTCAACCTCCTTAACGCCCAACTTCCGGATGGAGGGAGTAGGCCTGAGGCAGGGATGTTTAACTTCGGTATGTCGCGCCCTCAGACACCATTTCTTCAGTATCAGCCCGTTCAACCCCCTCAGTTTGGACAACCGTTGCATGGGTCTCAGCAAAACATGGGAATCCACCCTTACTTATGGCAAACACCTCCTGTCATCCAGCAACTTGTCCCTGAAATGGATGATCTGTCCAAACCATACCATAGGTCGAGGGATACCAAGTTTACAAAACGCATAGCCAACTTTAAATTTCCTCCAAGAATAAAGATGCCCACAAACGTCAAAATGTATGACGGTTCGCTAGATCCGGACGACCATCTGAGTATCTTCTCCGGGGCTGCGGAAGTGGAACAATGGTCTATGCCGGTGTGGTGCCACATGTTCGTCCAAACTCTCTTGGGATCGGCGCGACTCTGGTATGATAGTTTGCCCACAGAGAGTGTGGATGGCTTTGAGGATCTACAACATAAATTTAAAAACAACTTCATGCAACAACGAAGGTGCGAGAGGAAGTCAGTAGAAATGCACAACATCAAGCAAAAGGATCAAGAGAGTCTCAGAGCCTTTATAGAACGCTTTAATAAGGAAAGTCTAGAGATAAAAGGAGCCACGGAGGATATGCGTGTTTCCGGCTTCATGCATGCCATAAAAAACACTCAACTCATAGAAGCCCTTAATAATAAAGTTCCTGATACCGTGGACGAAATGATGACAAGGGTAAGGGATTTCAGTAGAGGAAAAGAAGCGGCTAACCTTAGCCGGGAGGCCAGTTCTAGCAAGACTCACAGGGAAGATAGGAACTGGAAATCTGGGAATACCGCCCGACCGGAGGGCCCAGGACCACAAAGAAATGAAGGGAAACAACCGGAACAGCGTAGCCGGGGCCCATACCCAAATCCATACCCAGCCGCTACCTCCGGAACTGATTGCAGACGAAAGGAAGTGTTCACAGCGCTTACAAAGACCCCCTGCGATATCTTGTCAACGGAGCCCGTAGGGAAGAACTTCCCAGCTCCTCATCCGATGTTGGAAAACAAGGAGAGGAAGTTATCCGATAAGTTCTGCGAATTCCACCTAGACCATGGACACAATACTAACGACTGCTACCACCTAAAGAGAAGGATCGAGGAGGCAGTCAAATCAGGAGAGCTTGCGCACCTAATCAAAGATATTAAGAAGGGAGCACCTCAAGGCAACATGAATAACCGAAGGGGGAAAGATGACCGATCCCCCGGAACCAAGACACAGACCATCAACATGATAAACAAGGACCCGTTGCCTCCAAAAAGAAAGGAACCTGACCCCGCCTGGATGAATCAAGAGATAGCGTTCCCCGCCCGAAGTGAATGTTGTCCTACCTTGGATCCCATCATAGTGGAAGGAAGGATGGGGAACGCCATCGTTCCCAGGGTATACATAGATACGGGAATTTCCACAGAAGTTATCTATGAACATTTTTTCCGGCAACTTAGGAAGTCGGTCCAAGCGAGGATAAGAAGGCCAGAGTCGGCACTCCAAGGGTTCAACAATGAAATGATGTGGCCCCTGGGGGAGATAACCCTCCCTTTAACGTTAGGAGAGTATCCACGTATGAGGAATGAATGGATGAATTTTGCAGTAATTCAAGCACCGGCTCCTTTCGACATCATCCTAGGGAGACCAGGATTGTACCAATTAGGAGCTGTGCCTTCCACTTTTCACGGATTGATGAAGTTCCCTACTCCTCATGGTATTGCAACGGTTCGTACCAAGAGACGAAGAGAAAAATGGTGTGCTTCTGCGGAAAGATCGGATAACTTACCAGAAATAAGCCCCGATCCGGAGGAAAAGCTGGTCATCAACCCTAAATTCCCGGAACAAACTATCGCCATAGGGTCGCATTTATCCAGATCATGTAAGGAGAAATTGTTTACATTGCTCAGTAGTAACATGGATGTATTCGCATGGACACCATCGGACATGACAAGAGTACCCAGGAGCATAGCTGAACATCGGCTCAAAACATACCCCAGTGTAGAACCAATTAAACAAAAGAAGAGGGGAATGGCACCGGAGCGTAGCCAGATCATCAAGGAGGAGGTAAGCAAGCTATTGGATGCAGGAATCCTTCGGGAGGCAAGATATCAAACATGGGTGGCAAACCCGGTTTTGGTTGAAAAAAGTGACCATTCTTGGAGAATGTGTGTAGACTTAAAAAATATAAATAAGGCCTGTCCGAAAGATAACTACCCGCTGCCTGAAATCGATTGGAAGATTGACTCCTTAATGGGCTACAAGTACAAATGTTTCCTGGACGCTTACAAGGGTTATCATCAAATCCAAATGGCACCTGAGGACGAAGATAAGACAAAGTTCTACACAGACTTCGGCATATTTTGTTACAGAAAAATGCCCTTCGGACTGAAGAATGCTGGGGCTACCTACCAATGGATGATTGATAAAACCTTTGAAGCACAAATCGGTCGAAATCTGGAGGCTTACGTGGATGATCTTGTTATTAAAAGTCACAAGGAGGAAGATATGATCTATGACATTGATGAAACCTTCCGGAAATTGAGAAGTATAAACATGAAATTAAACCCAAAGAAATGTACCTTCGGCGTGGTAGAGGGAAAGTTTCTGGGTCATGTAATAACGAAAAGAGGTATCAAGGCATGCCCTGACAAGATCAAAGCAATTACCGAGATGAAGTCCCCTGGGACGCTGGGTGAAGTCCAGAGTCTAAATGGGAGGTTAGCAGGCTTGAGCCGATACCTCTCGCGATCCGCTGAACGCTCATTACCTTTTTTCAAGGCGTTGAAGAAGAGTATCAATGCAACTGACTTCGTGTGGACGGCTGAAGCCGAAGATGCTTTCCATGAATTAAAACGATACTTAACTCAGTTACCGGCCCTAGTGGCCCCGACTGAAGGAAGGGAATTGTTTGTGTACCCAGCGGCCTCCCTTAACACCGTAAGCGCGATATTGATATCGGAAGAAAGTGGAAAACAAACCCCCGTCTATTTCGTGAGCAAGGCGCTACGAGCAGCTGAATTGAACTATCCGCCTATGGAAAAGCTAGCATTAGCTCTCATTCACACGGCTAGACGTTTACCCCGGTACTTCCAAGCTTACCCTATTGTAGTCATGACAGAACTACCCATCAAGGACATATTGGCAACTCCCGAAAGGTCAGGAAGGTTGGCAAAGTGGGCCATAGAATTGGGGGCCTAATCAATAGAGTATAGACCTAGACAGGCCATGAAGGGCCAAGTCCTGGCGGACTTTATAGCTGAAGTGCCAATGCCCCCTCCCCCACCGATAAGCAGTCAAGGGGAGCAAAAGACAACGTTGCCCTCCCCACCATCAGAGGATAAGGTATGGTTCCTATATATCGACGGAGCCTCTAGCAGTTCTGGATCCGGAGCAGGCATGGTCCTTATCAGTCCTACGGGAGAAGAGTTCACATACGCAGTAAAACTGTCCTTTGAAAGTACGAATAATGAAGCGGAATATGAAGCTTTACTGGCAGGCCTGAGGTTAGGGTAGACTCAGCCCTGGTAGCTAATCAAGTGAGGGGAGACTTCGAAGCTAAAGACGAAAACATGGCAAAATACAAAGGGCTGGTGATCACCCTCATAGAGAGCTTCAGATACTTTAACCTCCGACAAATTCCAAGGGAAGAAAATGCCAAGGCAGATGCGGCCAGCAAGGTGGCATCGCTAGCGCGCCCGGAGGGCCAAAAGAAAATCCTGGTAGAAACTTTGAGTCGCAGAAGTACAGAGGTAGAAATGATAGGTGCAGTAATAGAAGACACCGACCCTAACTGGATGACTCCCATTGTCCATTATCTCAGAACGGGAGAGGAACCTACTGACAAGAAAGAGGCGAGGAAGCTGAGAATGAAGCTTCCCATGTATGTACTCACGTCAGGAACGCTTTACAAAAAAGCCTTCCTCATGCCATTATTAAGATGCGTAGGCCCAAGGGAGGCTAATTATGTGATCAGAGAAGTCCACGAAGGAGCTTGTGGCATGCACTCAGGACCACGAGCCGTAGTGGCAAAAATAATCAATTTGGGATACTACTGGCCTTCCATGCATCGAGACGCTACCGAAGAGATCCAAAAATGCCAAAGTTGTCAGAGGTACGCTCCGGTACCGAAGCAACCTAAAAATGATATGATTTCGGTCACATCGGCATGGCCGTTTCATCAGTGGGGCATAGACATTGTCGGACCCTTCCCAGTCTCCAACGGAGGAGTCAAGTTTTTGTTGGTAGCCATAGATTACTTTACCAAGTGGGTAGAAGCGAAACCGCTGGCTTCTATTTCAGGATCACAGGTAAAGAAATTCGTTCGGGAGAATATAGAATGTCGTTTTGGGTTACCAGGAATCATCATCTCAGATAATGGGAAGCAATTTGCTGACAACCCGTTTAAAGCATGGTGCCAAGAAATGAGAATCCAACAGAACTTCACCTCGGTAGCTCACCCACAGGCGAATGGCCAGGTGGAACGGGCAAATAGAAGCCTGGTTGAAGGTATAAAAACAAGGTTGGACAAGGAAGGAGGCAAATGGTTGGACCAGGTGTCACATGTGCTATGGGCACACCGAACCATGGTAAAAACCAGCAATGGTGAGACTCCCTTCAGGTTGGCATACGGAACTGAAGCCATCATACCCACAGAGATAGGAATGCCAACGGCGAGAACCAGCTTAGGACCGCCCGAAGAAAACGATACAGAGCTCCGCCTCAATCTTGACTTAGCCGAAGAAAGAAGAGAAATTGCCGCAATACGAGAAGAAAAAATATAAAAGGCAGATAGAAGGGTATTACAACAAGAGAGTAAACCCGAAGGTCTTCAAGAGGGGAGAGTTGGTTTTGAGGAAGAACGAAGCGAGTAGGCAAAAGGATGTGGGGAAGCTAGGCCCGACTTGGGAGGGACCTTATAAGGTCAGAGAGGTTCTTGGGAACGGATCTTATGAATTGGAAGAAATGGGAGGTAGACCCATTCCGCGCACATGGCACGGAGGTCTACTCCGAAAATGTTACGTCTAATAATGACAAAAGAAATTCTTCTGTATGATGTAACGGATGTAATCTTTATTATTATATGAAAAACACACATGTCTATCCCTCGAATAGGGATAGAAATTTTCACATCCACTAGTCTGAACGTATATCCTGGTGTAGATAAAAAAAAAAAAAAGAGTCAATGCACTCTTCTGGGGGGGACGCTTCCCAGCTCAACAAATACAGATATATATGTATACATGTATGTATATGATAGATAAAGGAAAGAAAAAGAAGCAATAAACAGCAATATGGGGAAAAACGCGTACCTTGACGCTATTATATTAAGGTGCATCACATAAAATTACAGAAACAAATATTTAGGGTTCATACAGACTTTAAAGAAAAACTTCGAAACAAATCATAAAATGAAATCATTCAACAGCTGGAGCAGAAGGCTCTATCTTCACCAATTCCTCCACCGAGAGCTCCAGGATTTGGCTGAGGGTCTCCAAATAGGGAAAGGAAAGGTGTCGCAAACGCTCAAGAGCTTCGTCCAGCTTTGCTTCCGAATTGGGGTCAAAGTTAGGTGTAGACAGAAGAGGGAGATTCCGTTGTGCCTGACGAAAGCCATTGCGCACCCCAAGAGTATATCCAGTACCGGTAAACAGAGTGGCAATTTCTCCGTAAGGGGCATTGAATTCATGGCTCTGATGAAGTTTTTCCACAAAAAACTTGATACCATCCCTAACCAGCCACGTTGCTTTCTCCCTCAGTGTGGTGTTTTCGGCCAAGAGCCTTTGATTTTCAAGTTCAAGTGTTGGCGATTTGTCCGATGCCTCGACCTTCTCACATGCAGAAACAACCTTGTCGGTTGTCAACCCCTCCGCCGCTCCACCTGCTGCAGCCTTCTCACGAGATAGCTTCTCGTTATCAATCTCCAAGAGCTTCACCTTTTCAACCAAGCTTTCCCAATCAGAAATGGACACCAATTTCATCCCTGGATCCACAGCCACAGGGGATTGCGCTTTCACAAGTTCACTATTCGTATCCTGCAAATCACGAATAAAATCCTCCAGGTCCCTGATCCTGCGTTGGGACTTAGCATGTTCCTTTAACCCAAGGACAACCTTTCGGAATTGAGCCTTGGTACGTCTCCGAAGCTTCACATTCTCCTTCTACAAATCTTTAACTTTGGCCTTCACAGCCGTCAGACGACCCTTCTTCTTGATAAGAGATTTTTCAAACCTCACAACACTACCCTGGGACGCCATAAAACGACCGCGAACTTCGGTACCAGCTACTGCCAACTGGGCCAGTAACACGTTAAAGTTGTCGGACAGGATTTCCTCAGGAAGTTTCCTCCAACGCAAAGCTTCCGCAGGAGTAGCAAAATGATTCAACATATCTTGACAAACATCGGGATCACTCATCCCACTCTCACAGTTAACCTTCCAACCTGGCATGTATGGAGACGAAGAAGGACCTTCCCTATCACTCGGCGAATGAGGTGTAAAGGAACCTCCGGCTTCAGCAACAAAGGGTTTCGCTGGTGTACTTTCCCCTTCATTAACATTCTTACCTCGGTCGCCAGAAGGGATAGGTCCCCCAATGTCTGATTCGCCGGAGGTAGAAAGAGATAGAGGATGGGAACTAGTGGCCCGCATGGCAGAAGGAAATTTCATCTTAAGGCCGGCACTGTTGAAAGAGGGATCTGCCACATACAAAGGGTACATTAAGATCTACATAAGAAGGGAATACAAAAGAGGACACAAGGTATAAGCATACCACTAGCAAGAGAAAGTCTTCTACGTTTAACTCTGGTACCGGGACCTTCAGACAGTTGCCTTTGCAGTGGCGATGAAAGAGCAGACATAGTGGGAAGATCAACCACCAGAGCCGCTACACCGGGAATCAAAGAGCGCACCTCAACGGAGGGAAAGACAAAATCCCCAATCCCTTGTTCCAAGATACCGTTGACGTTCTCCTCCAAAGAAACCAAGGGAAATGAAACTCCAGCCAGAGTATCAAGCTTCAAATAATCCAGCAAAGATATGGCTATATATATAAAAAAAAGGGGGAGTTATAGTGCGAGAAGGCGACAAAATAACAATCTAAATAAAAAAAAAATACTTACGAAGACCATCCCGTTGGATGGATGGATTCAGATTTAGGGGAGCCCAATGACGACTTACACCACCCAATACCAGCACAACCTCGTTATGGGTCCGGGCTGGGATCTTGTTCCTGGAAATCAGTCGACAACGCTCTGCCTCTTCCTTGGTGAGAATAGGAGGTGGATCAAGTATAACACCTGGCAGAATAGGTCTCCAATGCAACGGTATGGGTGCCACGGAAGCGTCTAGCCAAACGAACTTATCCTTCCACTGCTTCACGCTAATGGGCACCGAGCGAAAACACTCCCATCCTTCGTTATCTATTTTCGGCCGACGCTCAAGGGTGAACCAGTCCCCTGAGCGGATCAACCTGAAAAAACTTCTCCATAGATTTAGCGTAGCAGGGAAGCCTAAAGCATGGAACAGTAGCACAAAATTGGTTATCCTTAAGGCTCCCATGGGATTCATCTGGATTGGGCACATCTGATAATACTCAATAACAGACAAAAAAAAAAACGGGTGAAGGGGATTCGAACATTGGCGGCATCAAAAAAGCGAGTATACATCGCTAAGGAACCTTCAGGACAGCTGGTAACATTAGAATTAGCCGCGGGATTGCGAACCCGCCACTCCATCTTCAACCCAAAATCGGTGATAAAATCAGAAAAAGGCACATGTGTTAGAGTACAGCAAGAAGTTAGCATATCGTTTTTACCCATATTGACAAGATTAAAGTAAGAAAAACAGCGAACAATGATAATACCCTCAACAAGAAAAGGAAAGGACTAAGGAAATCGGAATATCTAAAGGCTATTTATAGAGAAATCAGTAACTTTAAAGAGCAATTAAAGCGCCCATCAAATCAGTTGCATTTAAAACCAAGAGGCAATAATTTTCCCTCCAAAAAACAAGTGGGAGATTCTGACAAGATTCAGTCTAGTGAAGATTCGAGCAGAAATGGGCCCCCACTTCTTTACTCACTTCTCTAGGCTAGGGGGAGATGTTGGGGTAGGGTATTTATTACCCACAAGTGACGAAACCCTCCGTCCAGTGCACCGAAGGCCCTAGCACTTAAGGAGCAACGGAGCTGTTTATTACCCACAAGTGACGAAGCCTTTCGTCCAGTGCACCGGAGGTCCTAGTACTTAAGGAGCAACGGTCCGGACATCTCAGGCAACGGAATAGATAGGACAAAAGTGTCATCATTTATGTCAGAGACTGGAAACTTCAAAAGAGGTATGGCATTAATGAGACCCAAGACAGAGTGGGTGGTAGCATTTAATGAACGAGCGCGTGAGGGACAAGGCGCCGTCACGCACCTTGCAATAAATGCCTGAAACAGTGTGACAGTGTACTTAAAGGTATGGAGTGGAGTGGGTCACATCACTGCAGGATGGAACTGCCTGACAGGATGAGAACAGTCCGGTCCTTCGGTCTATTATCTTTTGGACAAGGACCGGGCATTTACTATATATAAGAAGGATTCTCTTTGTAATAGAGACACTTGGAATGTTAATTATTTCACCATTTATATCATTTTGAGCATTCAATTCCCAATCATACAAGCATTAAATATTACAATTAATATATCTAATTTACTGTTTGTGCGTATTGTTATTATCCCCTTCGTCAGTCATTAGACGAAGGGCCTAAGCTTCGGAATTTTACTTTAACGTATATATATATATATATATAGAGAGAGAGAGAGATAGAGAGAGAGAGAGAGTGAGTTAGTTTTATGGATTGTTTCTTCAAATATTTCTCAAAACATACGATTCTTCTTTTCTTAATCTTTACTCGACATTACTTGTTTGTCCGAAAGTCATTACTTTTTAAACTAATACGGAATTCATTAAACTTTATGTGTTGGTCCTTTTCGGTGCTAATAATGAGAAACTCTTATAATAACTATTGTAAACTAATACGTAAATTACATTATTGTTAATCCTCCTATTTTGAGGTGTTTGTTATAAATAATTGAATAGTAAGAACCTCACAAAGGGAGACTAATAGATTCAAGAAGCAAAACATATTTTTCTAAAATACATCAAAGGCCATAAAGCCAAAATAAATTTGTTACAACCATATTTACAGATTTTTCCATAAAGAAAACTTTATTATCAAAGTTGAAAATTTCATTCCACACTGAGTTCCTTTTAACACTTCTTGCTTATTTGATCAATCTAGAATATAAAACAACTATAAAGGTTGGTATTTTAGGAATAAGTACGAACCATATTTACATGTTTGGAAATAGTTGCAAAGTTTTTCATACCGCATATGTAGTAAAAAAGAAGAATTACTTTTATTTTCAATATTATTTTTGTTGTCACTTTGTTATGCGCTTAATCAAGTTTTCTTGATGTTTTGTTAAACATTACATGAACTCTAAGATAAGTTTGAACGACATCTAAAGTACATAAGAAATTAGGACTTTTATCTAAAAGATTTCACCAATTGTGAATAACAACAATATTTTGGATTAATTTTTTATGTTTCTTTTGATTTTTTCTTGATGGTGATGCATGAAAGAAGACATAAAAAATGATATCAGAGGAGTTACATTTCCTAATGTACACCTTATAAAACTTTTTGACGTTACTAACATTTAATTATGACAACTTTAATAAAGATAGTTAAAATTTTTGAATTTATTAATAAAAGGTTATATTAGTTGGTTGTGTTTATTGAAAAGTATAAAAGTAATAAAGATTGATTGTAAAGGCAAATTGGTAATTTAACTTTGTTTAAATTTTCAACTTTAAGAAAAAGGTTGAAACTCTTTATGATATAGTATAGATAATGATGTCATATGACATCATTATTTACTATTTTCAGTTTAATCTTTAAACTTTTAATTATAATATATATTTGAATAAAATTTGTTTGATTATTTAAAATCTATAATATTTGTCATATATTAATTATATATTTTCAGAAAGATTGTTAGTTTAACTTGGTTTTTAACATGATACGTTTTGTATACGGTTTTAGTTTCTAATAAAATTAAAAACATATAACCAAGAAAACAAATACATAGCTAAATTTTGAAATGTATTACAAAAAAAACTCGTTATATAATATGTTCTTTTAACTTTTTTATTGAGCTCTCACTTCTTAACTTATACATATAATTAACTACGTTTTATATTTTTATATCTTACTTAGACAATACCAACTAAATTTATTTTATTTGTTACCAATAGCAATTCAAATTATATATGAAGTTGAAATCAATCTAATATGTATAGTTCATTACTTGTCAAATTCTTTAACTAATACCAATACGAACATAAAAGTTGAGTTAAAACAATGTTTTAAAAATCGGGTTTTTAGTTCAACCAGATTTGTTGTTAAAAGTGGTTGAACCGGTTAAACCATTTGAACCAGATGGTTCAACCGGGTTGACTAGTCAAACTTATATGTCTATTAAAACACCTACTAAGTTTAAAATTCAAAACAAGACTACTAAAAGTGTTATATATAAAAAAAATACACTTACGATCCACTCAATAATAATACCAAATTATTACAATCCAACGAAAATTCATGTTTTAACTTAACGAAAAACCTAAACATATTATCAAACAATCGAAATCATGACACCATCATAGTATCAACTAAAATAACATCTACTTTATCGATGAAATTATCTCAACTGAACAATTACAACATTCAAGTTTAATGATACAAAGAAAGAAACCTATACAGTAGAGTGCTTTGATCAATAGAGTGCTTTGATCAATAGTTTAAAATTGGTTCCTCATGTATTCTAAAATTTTTGAGTTTGTGTAGGAAACTATTCGAATAGATCCATTCACCCAGATTTTTCACTTATTCGACCAGGCATTCGACTAGGATCCATTCGAATAGCTCAATTCGAATAGCTTTTTAACTAGCACAAATAGGATCACACGCATAACTTTTTAACTAACACAAATAGGATCACACGAATAGCTTTTTAACTGACACGAATAGGATCACACGAATAGGTTTTGAAGATTCAAATAAGTTTTGGAACAAATTGACAATCCGGACACGAACTTGATCTTGACAAGATCGAACACGGTGATTTTCTCGAATACGTCAAAGGTTGGATTATTGAAAATTTTCTAAGTGTTAGTGCTAGTATAGATCTAGTAAGTCCGGATCTAACTCAGGGAACGTGTATTTATATTCGTTATTCCAAATTATTTAATTAAACTTATGAAAGCAAATAAACAGGGGGACGTTTTAGTTCTGTGAGAACATATTTTAGGAAAGTTACGAACTAAAGTAAATGTCACACCCCGCTAAAGCGGAAACACGGAATGTGAGAGCTGGAATATCATTACACGGTCATAAGCAAATATAAACGATTCAAGTCATTTCAATTAAAAATAAAATAATTCGAGTTTCAACATTTAAAAGCAACCAAGTAGTTCACGATTTAACGTAAAGTACAAATACAAGTTTCAAACAAAATACCCAAAATAGAAAGGTCTTTTCCCAAAGAACGCCTCACGCAACCATAATGACCCTTCCTTGCCATGCATTCCATACGCTTACATTAATTTCCTGAAACATAAGATAAAGTGTCAACTACATAAAGTAGTGAGTGAGTTACAGTTTAGAGTTTCGATAAAGTTTCCAAAAATAGAAGTTGCCAAAAATAGTAAGTTGCCAAAAATAGTAAGTTGCCAAAACATATATTGACGTCATGAGTAAAAGAACGAGTCGACGTTTGAACATATATATAAATAGTAAAAGTTTGTACGTACGCGAGTAAAGTAATTAAATAAACTCGTATAGTAAAGTTGTAGCGGAATCCAGGCGCTAAAAGTGTGTATATGCGTATGGGATATGTGTTTAACTAAATAGTAACTCGTATCAATCACTTGGCATAATATAAGTAGTAAGTATACACTAAACCGATTGTATGGTCCTGAACTAGCCCAAAAATGTTTAATTGATTGAACCTCAGTGTGGTAGTAATATGTACTTGGGACGCTAACCCTTAGTAAGGAGTGACCGCTCCTAAGTATCGATACTCATATGACTAACGGCTGTTGCTAATAGTGTATAAGTGAACTTGAACCAAAAACGGGCAATTGAACAAAGTTGCTAAAATTGTACTGAACTCTTACGGGCTTATATATCCATCAAGGATTGGTCGCTAACAAGTATCCTAGTTTAGTTAACCCGCTAAGGCAATAACACAAATACGCATAAAAGTTTCAAAAGTACCAAGTTTCGAACAATTTCAAATAAATTGCATAGTTTCAAAGTTTCATGTGTTTAAATTGTCTCAAGTTTCCAAATATTTAACAATTCGCAAATAGTGTTAATAGTTACAAACATGTGATCTTATGTTTCCCCCAAATAAAGTTTAAATGTACAAAAGTAAAACAATGGGGTTGTAACTCACGGTTTGCGGAGAAGTGAACTCGGAATCGGTCGGAAAGGAGCCGGGAATCACGGAATGCCTAAAGAATACCAAGATTGTCCAAAAGTTATAATCTTATTAGGTTCTTTATATATAAGAGTTTATGTAACTTTTGTTTAAAATTAAGTGTTAAGTCCAATATTGTTCCAAAATTTGGTCCGAAGCGGTTAACGTTATGTTTAGTCCAAAGGTTCAAATGTGATGTTATTAATATGATAAACATGTTTAGGTTACTGAAATGGTTTAGATTTTCTAACGAAATTTGGGCAGCGCTTCCGTGCCCAAATTTCGTGTCCAAAACCTACAACCATTTCCGCTCACAAAACATGTTTATACACATAATAACTTAATAACGAGTCCATTTAAGTCCATAGAGTCCAAAACAAGTCACCATTATTATAGTTTTTATTTATCTCAGTCCCTTTATAACATTAGAAAAAGTCCAGAATGTATACAAAATCTTAAAACGAGTAAAACGATGATTTTTGGGAGGAACATCAGCTCGGTGCTGCGCACAGGTGCTGCGCACCTAGCTGCTGTCTTTTCCCGTTTTGTGTTTTTGTTGCTAAAAACGTCTTGTGACTCAAAGATTTCGACATGCAACCAGTAGATACTTTATAATATGATGTTTTTACATTTTTTAAACAACTTTTAACCACCAAGATATAGATCTAAGTATCATTTAGATAAAAATCGTTTTTGTATAAAAAGTGACATAAATCTTTATAAAAACTCATTTTTATTGTTTGGATCTTACATGCAATTAGTAAAAATAGTAAATAAAGGTAGGAGAAAGGTTTCTACCGGATGAAAAGCTTGGATGAGGAGTTTGGTCGGATTTATGCTTCAAAATCTTTACAAACTTGGTCCTTTTTCGGTATAAACGACACCCCTTTGATTCTCTAGATGGTTGGAACGGTTTATATGGACTAAAAGTGGATTTTGATGGAGGAATGTCTCTAGTTTTCTTGAGTTCTTGAGAGAAAATTAGAGAGAAAAGGATTGTGTGTGTTTTTGTGTGTGTAAAATGATTAAAGAAAAGAGAAATGAAAATAAAAGGGATAGAGTAATAATGGGGGGAGTCTTGGGGCAGTAAAATACAGTTATGATGATAAAAATCCGAGTTTGATTGGTTGTGGTTTGTGTAAAAACGAGGCAAGGACTGAAAGTGTAAAATTTTTGAAATCAGGAGCTAGGTGCTGCGCACCCAGCAAAGGGGTGCTGCGCACCGGGCTGATTTTCAGCTTTTCTGATTTTTCGTTTTTACGTTATTGCTTCGTTGGACCTTTTTGTTAACTGAAAGTTCTTAAGTATGATTTGTTATGAACTTAGGAAAGTTCATTAGGTGTTTTCTTGGTATTAGGACTTATATAATTGATTCCAGGAGTTATCCCGACACTAGTTCCGATAAAGTACAGACTCAACAGTTACGATCTAGAACAAAGTGAACACGATAAAAGAGTAACTAGAGAATTGAACCGATATAATAACTGAACAAGTACCTGATTTTTAGACGGTTGTCACTTCATCCCCGGGTTGAAAGAAATTTCGTCCCGAAATTTGACTCGTCACATCAGGTAGAAGTATCTTTGAACAAATGAGGATACTTTTGACGTATCTGGTCTTCACGTTCCCATGTGAATTCGTGACCACGTCGAGAGTTCCAACGAACTTTGACAATAGGAACACGACTTTGTGTGAGTTGCTTGACCTCTCGGTCTACAACTTCAAGCGGTTCCTCGATGAAATTGAGCTTGTTGTCGATTTTGACCTCGTCGAGTGGGATGACGATGGTCTCATCGGATAGGCACTTTTTCAAGTGTGAGACATGGAACACGTTATGAACATTGGAAAGAACAGGCGGGAGTTGGAGTCGATAAGCTACTGGACCAATACGCTCGATGACTTCAAACGGTCCGGTGTACCTTGGGCTTAGCTTACCGCGTTTCCCGAAGCGGGCTACCCCTTTCCACGACGATACCTTGAGAAGAACACGATCGCCGACCTGGAACTCGAGGGGTTTTCTTCGGTTATCGGCGTAGCTCTTCTGCCGAGTACGGGACGTCTTCAATTGCTCTCTGATAGTGGTGATCTTGTCAATGGTTTCTTGAACAATGTCGAGCCTTGTGAGTTGTCGATCACCAGCTTCTAGCCAACAAAGCGGCGATCGGCACTTGCGTCCATATAAGGCCTCAAACGGAGCACACTTAATGCTAGCGTGGTAGCTGTTGTTGTACGAAAACTCGACCAATGGAAGGTGGGTATCCCAACTTCCTCCAAAGTCAAGTACGCATGCCCTAAGCATATCCTCAAGCGTTTGGATCGTCCTCTCGCTCTGACCGTCGGTCTGAGGGTGGTAAGCTGTGCTAAGATCCAATCGCGTCCCGAGAGATTTCTGAAGCGCGTTCCAAAAGCGAGACGTGAACCGACTATCTCTGTCAGAAATGATGGAGAGAGGTGTTCCGTGGCGAGAGATGATCTCGTTGATGTAGACTTGCGCGAACTTCTCCATCGAGTGGGTTTCTCGCACCGGCAAAAAGTGAGCAGACTTTGTCAAACGGTCCACAATTACCCAAATTGTGTCGTTACCCTTTGCCGTCCGGGGTAACTTGGTAATGAAATCCATGGAGATTTGCTCCCACTTCCACATAGGGATCTCCGGTTGCTGCAGAAGTCCTGAAGGTTTCTGATATTCTGCCTTGACCTTGGAGCAAGTGAGACACTTGGCTACGTACAAGGCGATATCTTTCTTCATGCCCGGCCACCAATAATACTCCCTAAGGTCCTTGTACAACTTGTCCGATCCTGGGTGGATGGAGTATCGGGAACGGTGGCCCTCATCTAAAATCAGCTCTCGAAGTTCCTCGGACTTCGGAATCCATGATCGGCCCTTGAAGTAGTGAATCCCATCGGATTTGAGTTCGAACTCCTGCTCATGATTGTGTAAGGTCCTCCCTTTAAGTTCTCGGGCTTCAACGCTTCTCGCTGAACCTCGGCGATTTGCGTTTGAAGGTTAGTTTGAATCTGGATACCTAATGCTCTAACTCGAGATGGTTTCACCCTTTCCTTCCGACTAAGGGCGTCTGCTACTACGTTCGCTTTACCCAGGTGGTATTTGATCTCGCAATCGTAGTCACTCAGCAGTTCGATCCATCTCCTCTGTCTCATGTTGAGCATCTTCTGGTCTAGGATGTGTTGAAGACTCTTGTGATCCGTGAATACTGTGCACTTAGTCCCATACAAGGAATGTCTCCAGATCTTTAGTGCAAAGACGACTGCTCCCAGCTCTAGGTCGTGAGTGGTGTAGTTCTGCTCGTGAACCTTGAGTTGTCTTGAAGCGTAAGCGATGACTTTGTATTTCTGCATGAGAACGCACCCAAGTCCCTGATGGGATGCGTCGCAGAATACCACGAAGTTATCCGTACCCTCTGGTAAAGACAAAATCGGTGCGTGACAAAGTTGGTGCTTGAGTTTCCGGAAGGATTCCTCTTGCTTTGTTCCCCAAACAAAATCCTTATCCTTCTGAGTGAGCTCGGTGAGTGGCTTAGCGATCTTCGAGAAATTTTCGATGAACCTTCGATAGTAGCCGGCCAACCCTAGGAATTGACGAATTTCCGTAGGAGTCGTCGGGGCTTGCCATTTCTCGATCGCTTCAATCTTAGCCGGATCCACATGGATCCCTTCTTGGTTGACCACATGACCGAGGAAATGTACTTCCCGGAGCCAGAATTCACACTTAGAGAATTTGGCGTACAACTTCTGTTCTCGGAGGAGTTCTAAGATGAGTTTCAGGTGTTTCGCGTGATCCTCCTTGTTTCTTGAGTAGATAAGAATGTCATCAATGAATACGATCACGAATTTCTCCAGGTAAGGTCTACACACTCGGTTCATTAAGTCCATGAACACTGCTGGTGCGTTGGTTAGACCGAATGGCATGACTAGGAATTCGTAATGACCGTAACGAGTACGAAAAGCGGTTTTTGGAATGTCGGTCTCGCTGACACGAACCTGATGATAACCCGAACGAAGGTCGATTTTTGAGAAATAAGTTGCACCCTGCAACTGGTCGAAGAGGTCATCGATCCTCGGGAGTGGGTATCGGTTCTTGACGGTCAGCTTGTTCAGTTCACGGTAGTCGATGCACATACGAAAGGATCCGTCTTTCTTTTTTACGAAGAGTATAGGGGCTCCCCAGGGGGACGAGCTAGGACGAATAAGACCATGATCCAAGAGTTCCTGAAGCTGTTTGGACAACTCTTGCATTTCCAGTGGGGCTAGACGGTACGGTGTCCTAGCGACCGGTGCTGCACCAGGAATGAGGTCTATCCGGAATTCCACTTGTCGATGCGGAGGTAACCCGGGCAAATCTTCGGGAAAGACTTCAGGGTGATCCTTGACTACTGGGATATCTTGAATACGGATCTCCTTGGGTTCACATTCCACAACGTGAGCAAGAAATGCGTCACAGTCCTTCTCGAGGTACTTATGCATTTTGATGGACGACACGAGACGGAGTGAACGTCCGGTTTTGTCTCCTTGAACGATTAAATTTTCAGAGTCGGAAAGAGGGATGCGAATGAGTTTGTCAAAACAGACGATCTCGGCTCGGAAACGAGAGAGCCAGTCCATTCCGACGATGACATCAAAGCTTTTCAGCTCGATAGGGATTAAATCGATAGGAAAAGTTTTATCGGACATGCATATGGAACATCCTATGATTATATCCTTAGCTTCGAACTCCTGACCGTTAGCGTACGCTATGGTGAAGCTATCCTTAAGAACCTTAGATCCTAGGTTAATGAGGGGTCTAAATTCTAAGGACACAAAGCTCCTTTCGGCACCAGAATCGAACAGAACAGATGCATAATGATTGTTAACAGGAAACGTACCGTTCACCGCGTTCGGATCCTGCCGTGCCTCTTCAGCTGTGAGTGCGAATGCACGTCCTCGGCCTTGCCCGCCTCGGTTAGGTTGGGCGTTGCGGAGTCTGGGGCAAGCATTCCGGAGGTGCTGGTCACTTCCGCACTCGTAACATGCCGGCTTCGGACCTTGAGCTACCAGCTTTTCCGTGCAGTACTTGGCAAAGTGCCCTTCCTTCTGGCACCTCATACACACGGGACAGTTACCGTGGTGGTGGAAATTGCACTTGTTGCACTTGGGGTTCGTCCCCGTATATCGATTTCCTGCTGGTGGAGGTGGCGGTGGCGGTGCTACGGCTGCTATGGCAAGGTTGCGGGTGGTCTTCTTCTTCTTGTTCCTATCGCTCCGCCTTGGAGTCTGGTCAGACTTCCTTTTCTCACTCGACTCCTTCTTGGATGAGGCAGGAGTGGTGAGTAGGTCGCTCGTGAGGCGGTGAGCTAGGATGATAGCACTCTGGAGGGTCTGGGGTTCCTTAGTGAGAACCATTCCTCTGATTTCAGGAACAAGACAAGAGATGAAAAGGTCGATCTTGTTCTCTTCCGGAGTTACTAGCCTTGGGACCAGTCGAGCCAACTCATGGAATCGGGCAGTGTACCCTTCGATGTCGTTTCCGACCATCTCATGATCCCAGAGCTCGGCTTCGAGCTTTTTGATTTCCCCTTTGGGGCAGTACTCCTCAATCAGGAGGGTTTTGAATTGTTCCCAGGTGATAGCGTTAGCTGTCTCACGTCCCCTGTTGCGGACCAGATTGTTCCACCAAGTCAGTGCCTTACCGTGCAATACGCAGGAAGCGTATTGTACTTTCATAGCCTCAGCACATCCACTGATGTGCAGCACCGACTCGATGCTCTAGAACCAGGACACCAAGCCTACGACACCAGTTGTGCCATGGAACTCCTTAGGCTTACAAGCCATGAAGCTTTTGTAGGTGCAGGCTTGTGGGTTTGGGGGTTGTTGTTGGTTCTGGTGGTTCTGTTGCTGCTGCTGCTGTTGTTGCTGTTGCTGCTGGTGATTGTTGACATTAGCATTGGTTCCCGCAGTGATCTGGGCGATCATGTTGGGCATCGCTGCTTGCAACTGTTCATCGACTTGCTCAGCGATGATTGCGGCGTTGGTACGGGGTGCCATGATTCTACAACAGACAACAGATTCAGTTTAGAAACGCACGATTAGAGTATGAATAGAACATGATTCAATGAACAAGTTAACAATCACGCAAGAGTAAAGTAACAGAACAGATAGAACACGCACGACAAAGTTTCAAGAGATTCATACAGAAGAAGATGGTTCAACACAGTACAAGATTCACAAGATAAGTAACAATAGATAATAATAAACGGAACTTCATTCATTAAAATAAAAGAGTTGAGTACAAGGTTCAAAATAAGAAAAGTACAGTACAATACATGAGGAAATAATAGAAAATGGCCCGAAGTTGTGTACATTGAAAAATTACAACTCGGCCTACAGTACAATAAAGGAAATGAACTAATGGACCCTCTCCAGAAACACCTTGGCTACCATAGCCACTACCAAAGCCCCTAGGACGAAGCACACGCTGACAAGACGCTGCACAGCACATGCAGTGGCTCGAGCCGATGCGATAGTTCGGATCGACTGTTCCGCCAGCTTGTGCGCGGCGTCAGAGACTTCGAAAGGTAGAGGCCCTGTTGTCGGGCTTCCTCGGAGAGGGCCCGAACCTCGCGGTGTAGGTGGAGAAATGCAGCCGGTGGAGGAGGCTGAAGAGTGGGTGGCAACATAGGTCGGGAGGCTCCGGCCTCCTGGGCACGTCGCCTCTCCTCCATGAAGTGACGTTCCCACGCGTAGCGCTCCATGACCGGAGTGCGCATGGCGGGATCGTATGGGTCCACGAAGGACTGAGGGGGTGCAGGTCAGAACGGGTCCGGTTGCTGACGCGCGGCCATCCCGGCGGGGAGGAGGCAACACCGTCCTCGGGCTAGACCCGTTACTGCTGCTGATAGTCATTGACGTGTCCTCCGTCGGGTCAGTCGTCTGGTGACGCTGACTCTCGGAGGCCGTATGGCCCTCAGAGGGTTCGTGTAGTGGAGAGACGGCTCGCGAAAGAGAGTGCGAACGTGACGATTGAGACATGACGGATCTGCGACGTAAAAAGTTTCGTAAGTACATGGACAAGAATATGCTAAAGGAAAATAAGTAAGGAATGCAGGTAAGGGTCGATCACGTGAGGTTGGGAATAGTAAGACCGGGAATTTTTCGACTCAAAATCGTTTGTCTTTAGAAATTACGTTTCGTCCTTGCATAAGTCATTTTGAACTAGGCAGGGGTGATCACGCCATGCGTAGTTAAAAATAATCATGCAATCGCAAAATTAATTCACTAAAGTTTTGAACCCATAATGATTTTCCGAAAAGCCTTGGTTATAGTTTGGCTTCAAAAACTTTTTAGAAATTTCTAAAACCGTTTTCACTACAACCTGTGCTCTGATCCCAAGTTTGTCACACCCCGCTAAAGCGGAAACACGGAATGTGAGAGCTGGAATATCATTACACGGTCATAAGCAAATATAAACGATTCAAGTCATTTCAATTAAAAATAAAATAATTCGAGTTTCAACATTTAAAAGCAACCAAGTAGTTCACGATTTAACTTAAAGTACAAATACAAGTTTCAAACAAAATACCCAAAATAGAAAGGTCTTTTCCCAAAGAACGCCTCACGCAACCATAATGACCCTTCCTTGCCATGCATTCCATACGCTTACATTAATTTCCTGAAACATAAGATAAAGTGTCAACTACATAAAGTAGTGAGTGAGTTACAGTTTAGAGTTTCGATAAAGTTTCCAAAAATAGAAGTTGCCAAAAATAGTAAGTTGCCAAAAATAGTAAGTTGCCAAAACATATATTGACGTCATGAGTAAAAGAACGAGTCGACGTTTGAACATATATGTAAATAGTAAAAGTTTGTACGTACGCGAGTGAAGTAATTAAATAAACTCGTATAGTAAAGTTGTAGCGGAATCCAGGCGCTAAAAGTGTGTATATGCGTATGGGATATGTGTTTAACTAAATATTAACTCGTATCAATCACTTGGCATAATATAAGTAGTAAGTATACACTAAACCGATTGTATGGTCCTGAACTAGCCCAAAAATGTTTAATTGATTGAACCTCAGTGTGGTAGTAATATGTACATGGGACGCTAACCCTTAGTAAGGAGTGACCGCTCCTAAGTATCGATACTCATATGACTAACGGCTGTTGCTAATAGTGTATAAGTGAACTTGAACCAAAAACGGGCAATTGAACAAAGTTGCTAAAATTGTACTGAACTCTTACGGGCTTATATATCCATCAAGGATTGGTCGCTAACAAGTATCCTAGTTTAGTTAACCCGCTAAGGCAATAACACAAATACGCATAAAAGTTTCAAAAGTACCAAGTTTCGAACAGTTTCAAATAAATTGAATAGTTTCAAAGTTTCATGAGTTTAAATTGTCTCAAGTTTCCAAATATTTAACAATTCGCAAATAGTGTTAATAGTTACAAACATGTGATCTTATGTTTCCCCCAAATAAAGTTTAAATGTACAAAAGTAAAACAATGGGGTTGTAACTCACGGTTTGCGGAGAAGTGAACTCGGAATCGGTCGGAAAGGAGCCGGGAATCACGGAATGCCTAAAGAATACCAAGATTGTCCAAAAGTTATAATCTTATTAGGTTCTTTATATATAAGAGTTTATGTAACTTTTGTTTAAAATTAAGTGTTAAGTCCAATATTGTTCCAAAATTTGGTCCGAAGCGGTTAACGTTATGTTTAGTCCAAAGGTTCAAATGTGATGTTATTAATATGATAAACATGTTTAGGTTACTGAAATGGTTTAGATTTTCTAACGAAATTTGGGCAGCGCTTCCGTGCCCAAATTTCGTGTCCAAAACCTACAACCATTTCCGCTCACAAAACATGTTTATACACATAATAACTTAATAACGAGTCCATTTAAGTCCATAGAGTCCAAAACAAGTCACCATTATTATAGTTTTTATTTATCTCAGTCCCTTTATAACATTAGAAAAAGTCCAGAATGTATACAAAATCTTAAAACGAGTAAAACGATGATTTTTGGGAGGAACAGCAGCTCGGTGCTGCGCACAGGTGCTGCACACCTAGCTGCTGTCTTTTCCCGTTTTGTGTTTTTTGTAAAAACGTCTTGTGACTCAAAGATTTCGACATGCAACCAGTAGATACTTTATAATATGATGTTTTTACAGTTTTTAAACAACTTTTAACCACCAAGATATAGATCTAAGTATCATTTAGATAAAAATCGTTTTTGTATAAAAAGTGACATAAATCTTTATAAAAACTCATTTTTATTGTTTGGATCTTACATGCAATTAGTAAAAATAGTAAATAAAGGTAGGAGAAAGGTTTCTACCGGATGAAAAGCTTGGATGAGGAGTTTGGTCGGATTTCTGCTTCAAAATCTTTACAAACTTGGTCCTTTTTCGGTATAAACGACACCCCTTTGATTGTCTTGATGGTTGGAACGGTTTATATGGACTAAAAGTGGATTTTGATGGAGGAATGTCTCTGGTTTTCTTGAGTTCTTGAGAGAAAATTAGAGAGAAAAGGATTGTGTGTGTTTTTGTGTGTGTAAAATGATTAAAGAAAAGAGAAATGAAAGTAAAAGGGATAGAGTAATAATGGGGGGAGTCTTGGGGCAGTAAAATACAGTTATGATGATAAAAATCCGAGTTTGATTAGTTGTGGTTTGTGTAAAAACGAGGCAAGGACTGAAAGTGTAAAAATTTTGAAATCAGGAGCTAGGTGCTACGCACCAGGCTGATTTTCAGCTTTTCTGATTTTTCGTTTTTACGTTATTGCTTCGTTGGACCTTTTTGTTAACTGAAAGTTCTTAAGTATGATTTGTTATGAACTTAGGAAAGTTCATTAGGTGTTTTCTTGGTATTAGGACTTATATAATTGATTCCGGGAGTTATTCCGACACCAGTTCCGATAAAGTACAGACTCAACAGTTACGATCTAGAACAAAGTGAACACGATAAAAGAGTAACTAGAGAATTGAACCGATATAATAACTGAACAAGTAGATGATTTTTAGACGGTTGTCACAGTAAAATAGAACTTAATTTAACTAAATTGAATTGCGGATGAAAAGATGTTAAGAAAAGTTCTTAAGATGTGATCAGATATTAAAAAGCAGTGATTACTTGGATATTACGTTTAACTTGAATTATGGATAATACAAATATGTTTGACTGGTTTAACTGTGATTCCTGTTATAACTAGACTTCCTATTAGGGTTATCTAATCCGACAAAGTCAGGGAAATATCATACGAATGATCGTACATCAAGAGTTATCTTAGACTATCCACCCTAATTTGTGCTTTAAAGTCACTATTATTAACAATTTAATCTGTCGACTACGAATTAACAAAAGTCTCAAGTATTCAATTACGATATAATTGTCATGTTCGTTTAAATTATTAAGTTACTATTATTCTTCGCCTATAATTAAGTCTCAAGCTACAATTATCTAACGAATTATATAATTGTAAATAACTAATAAACCTATATGAACGCTAGTTATGATATAAGTTTATTGATGAGGTTAGTAAGGACTACCTATGTATATATAGGTAAGCGTCTGCCTGTCAAGTTGTCAACGCCTGTCATTTGAAGCGCCTGCCTGTCAAGTTGTCAACGCCTGTCATTTGAAGCGCCTGTCTTATTGGTTGATGTCTCGTCATAATGGCGCTTCACGACTGCTTTATTGTAGTCATAATAGTAAGACGTTACATATACTGGTGATTGATGATTAAGGCAGCTCAAGTATTCATGATCATCATTAATGGATCAACGTTCCATATACTTGAGACTTGCCATATAAATACATGGTCTAAATCATTGTCGAGACCATCTCATCTCAACACACACTGACTAAAGCTTAAACACAGAGTTCATACACTCTTGCTTTCATCCTCAACCTTGATCACCTTAGGTTCGTCAAGAACTTGTTAATTTTGCACTGTGATCATCACAGGAGACCCAAGGTTGACATCACCCAAACCCTAATCCTTGTGTTTGACAATCTTTGATCGAACATTGGCGCCATCCGTGGGACACGTTTTTTAACGGCGTTTCACTTTTCCCAATTCTTTTTTTCCTCCGTAATCAACCGTTTCCATGGAGGCAACAAATTCATCGCAGGTCATTTCTTCAGCGCCAGAAATAACCACTACCGTGACTAACACTGCACCGGAAACGGTGATGACTTCACCCCCTGATTTTCCTCCATCACCTGTTCGTACCACAATGTCGGAATCATACGTCGATTCTGAGTGGACGGTGTCGGATCTAAGGTCGACACAAGGGTATCCCTCTTTAACAAGTCCCCTTTTTTCCACAAGGCTGGCGGGAACAAGTATGTTTACTTCACCACCGCCAGTGACATCCATCCCTCAATTTCAGCCTCTTTTGTCCCACGGGACAAGCTCTCAGGAGGATGGCACGGATCAAGTCAGATAACCTATTTCAAATGTTCCTCAGACCGCTACTCAAGGGGTTCGGGAGGATCCAATTGTGGAGTTTCTTAGAAGGTTGGCTTAGAGTACTCAGCCACCACCACCTACTTCATCGGACCTGTTGTCTCAGTTGGTTGCGGAGTTGCGCCCAGCCCCGCAGCCGACGCCTGTTCAACCAGTAGATTCGTTGTCGCAATTTATGGGGAAGTTAAGGCAGCCACACATTCACACCCCACCACCACCTCTACCGCATGACACATCTAACGACATGCTCAGAGTGTTGCAAACCCTAGTGACAGCTGCAGTACCACCCCGTGCAGCCACTATGCCTTTGTCAGTGGTTAGTTCAAAGTTCTGTGACTGGGTTGCCAGATTCCCACTCTCAGATAAGCAAAAAGTCCCGTCCGTTGTTGGTAATTATGACGGTACTCGAGATCCAGACGACCACCTTGCTCTGTTTGAACAGGCTATTATGACGGAGAAATGGTTAGACCCGGTCGCTTGCCACATGTTCCCTGGAACATTACAAGGTTTCGCTCGTGATTGGTTTGCTAACTTGCCTGAGAAGTATTCAAGACTTTGCAGATCTAAAGGCTAAATTTGTGACTCATTTTGTAAAACAAAAGAAGCAGCAGAGAACTCATATAGAGGCGCATCTGATACGACAAAGGGAAGGTGAGGGGTTACGTGACTTCATTCAGCGTTACACGCAGGAGTGCCATAAAATTGTTGCGTTACCCGAAAGTCAACAAATTTCGGGTTTTACCCTCTCCTTGCTCCTAGGACAACTGCAAGAGAAACTGATCAAGCGAACTCCGGTTAATTTCAAAGAAGCCACGGACAGGGCATATGACTATCTAAGGTCAAAGGAAACTGTCTCCCTGACAAGAGAGGTAGGCGGCAAGTCATGGACCGACACGTCAGATCGCAGGCATGATGCTCTAACTGAAGACCATTGGCGAGATGAAAGGAGCAACAAGAGGTTTGGCCCATACGATAAACATGCGTCTGAGCTTGCTCTTAGCAAAACACCAAAAGAAATCTTGATAACAGAGCAGGTGTGCGCTACCTTCACACCTCCACCCCAGATGGAGCATAGGTCAGGTACGAAAAACATGAATAAATACTGTGATTTCCATGAAGAACATGGACACGACAAAAATGTCTGTAGAGAGCTCAAAAGGGAAATCAGGCGGGCTTTGGAAGAAGGCAAGCTAGAACACTTTGTCCCTGGCGCTAAGCAGCAAGCAAATAAAACTCCACCTAAGAAGATTTATGCCTGGCAAAAGAAGGGGGAAGACACAAAACACCCTGGACCACCTGATGGCCATGTCTTCATGATACATGAGGGAGCCAATATGAACTGACCTATCAAGGTGCGATAGTCTTTACTGTCATTTTTTCCTTTATTTTTTCAATAAATGTTTCCAAGCACATGGAATGTCATGGTCATGTATGAAACTGGCAATAATAGCATTTGGTCTGATCTTGTATCCCAATATTATCTCACAATATCACTTTTCTATGGTATTTGCATAAACAAATAAATATTGAAGTAAGGATTCAATACAAAAAGCATAAGGCCACAATAGACATCTCAGTCTAAAGCCAAACATGCACTTTCATTACGTACAATGTTACAACTTGAACACTCATGCGCACGTACACAACTAAGAACATAGTTCAATACAACATGTATGAAGCCAAGAAAGACAACCTTATCTGGCCAAATAACATACAATCTGTTAGGTCTCAATAAGATCTCAAACACTAGCTAATCAATTACAAATAAGTATTTAGATGTTAATTGTTACGAATCGATTAATCAGTCAGTTTCTTAGTTTATTATAGGGGAAATATAATAACAAAGCAATGAGAATAACACACAGTTATATTGATTCAAAAGGTACATCGATTACAATAGTCAAGCTCACTATTTATACACAATAATAGTGAGCTTGATAAGTACGAATCCTAGTAAATCTTCTAAAAGGATAGAAGATTTAGTCTAACAAACATACCTAAAATAAAGCAATACGTTTCATTATGAAGCTGAGTAGTCAGCTCCATAATGCCTTAGTCGCTTTTAGTCACTCAAACTCAGAGTCACTCAGACTCAAAGTCACTCAGACTCAAAGTCACTCAGACTCAGCAACTAAGACTTTAATAAATAGATTTATTAACTTGGGTTAAATCGTTGATTTTCCCAACAATGTCCCCCTATCTGTTTGGATTAAAGTCTTTTACAATTCATGCATCAAAAATAAACACAAACTTAAATTGTTTACATAAAAATGTTTGTGAACAAAAAGACACATAAGACACATCATTTTCTCTTCTTGAACGATCTTTTCTGCTTCAACGGCACCTCCCATGGACTAGGCTTCTTCACTTCTTTTGCCCACTGGAGCCTTTAAGTTTTCCAATCAAGTAGCTTTTCCATTTCAGCATCAGATTTATGGAACAATATTTGATACTCTTTCTTGATCAGTTCAACCTTGTCCATCAAAGTCCTCATTTCTTCAATTCTTCTAAGGTTATTAAATAACCAACTGATCAGCTTCATACGGAAGGGGATGCATTGATCAGATTCACATTCACTTAGCAAAGAAATGCAATGATAGATGGAAGCCATATTCAATCTGTCTTTAGCTTGGAAGCATTCCTCTCCCCCACGGTCAACATAACATAAGCCCTCATGATTTTGAGTCTTCACATAAGTCTTATCTTGAAAGATGACTCCTTTGGGAACATGATGAAGATAAGTGGTTTCCAAACCAAGTGATTTAGCTCCAGCTCGTACTCTGTTTACATGGCAGAATGCTCTGTAGTCTTCATCTGAGATCAGTTTCAGTACATATGCTACATTCACATTTGACACTGCTTCTCTTTTTACCTCAAGCCTGTGTGCAATATTGGTTATTCTTGAGCTCAGACTGGCAATTTCTTTCCATTCTTCTAAGCCCAAAGTGTGCATTCTGTGTACCCCAACTCTGAAGGATCCCTCTTTGTGATAACACTTTAGCATGAGGTCAGATCCACCAGTGTCAGCACAATCCAAGTCTTGGATTTTATTCATGTTTCTCCTTATTGCAAAGTTTGATTCAATATAGTCCAGTCTGGCTTCCTCCCTTAACACTTGTTTGGCCATTTGTCTGTCAGCTTCAATCCTCTGTTGCTCTTCATCAATTGCCAATTCTTCTTCTTCTTTCATCTCAGCTTCAAGTGTTTCAGCTTCTTTCATGGACTGGTCTTGTGGATTGTCCTCAAATTTCTCCATGTATAGCCCTTTGACATACTCCTTGTATTTTTCAACTGTCATCCCATCATTGTGAGCATATCTTTGAAGCTTAGCTAGTTTCTCAGCTTCAGCTTGTCTTTTCTTTATCTCAGTTTCTAGCTCAGTCTGAACAGTTGGCTCTTCCATTTCAATTTCCTCCTCAGCCTGATCAGTATCAGTATCAGCTCCAACTTTGCCTTTTCCCTCCTTGTCACTTTCTTGGCCTTATTTCTCAGATTCACTGCTGGAGATGTCACTGTAATCAGTCTCATAGAAGTCTTCAAACTGACCAGTTTTCAGATTGAATCTGGTTGTCTTGTAGTATCTTTTCTCCCCTTCATCCCTTTTTCTTTTCAAGTCTTGCTGGGGAAGGTCAGACTCATCCGTTGGTGTAACTGTTTTCTCCCCCTGAGTCTGAGCGTCCCCTTGTGATACTTCAGCAACTTGTTTCCCCTTCCTCAGCATACTGATCTCAGAAGTCAGTTTCAACACCATCCCCTTTAATTCCTCTATCTCCTCAGTGTTTTGACATTTCATAGCATGTAACTCAGTCTACATTGCACTCAGTTTGACATCAAACTGAGTTGACATGTCCTTAATTGCCTGTAACAGCACTGGGACATTCATAGCAACCTCAGACTGAGGGAGAGTTGTAACAGTAGGTATTGAAACAGTAGGTATAGCTTCACTCCCTCCTTGTTGTGTAGGAGAATGATCCTTAGCCATAGAAGAGGAAGTCCGTACCTCACTCCGTTGGGAAGTGAGGCATTGACGACTTGTGCATAGGAGTGTGAGAGATTTGGTGGTACCTTATCGTGAACTAGCACAAAGCTAGTGAAAATAGCCTTAGAAATTGGCTTTGAAACTGAGGGGGGTGGTCCCATACTAGATATGGATATTCAGGAGTGGAATATCGTCTTCAATGCTTACCACATGTGTCAGTGTGGCAGCAGCAGCATGTGTCTCCAAGTTGACTACTCTAGGGGGGCTTTGGGTAGTCATGGTAGTCAGATCCATCTCTTGCTCTAGCAGAGGGAGAATAGTCTGATCTACAGCACTGGAGGGGAGTGTAGAACTCTCAGCCTCATGGAAAAGTGAATCCATTAGTGCCTGATTTATAGTGGGGTTTGATGTGAGTGCTTTTTCAAATGAACTGGGTGAGTTCATTAGATTGGTCGCTTGAGTAGCTAAGACATCAAGTTGAGGAGTGGACTGCTCAGACTGAGAGGGGATACTCTCAGACTGAGGAAGAGAAGGATTTATATTCATACCTGAGTCAGCCTCATCGCGCCCTGCCCCACCCATTTCCACCTCAGCATCTACAACAGGAATGTTTGCCTCCATTTGCTCGTCAATTCCTTCAGTTTGATCATCTGAGTCTGAATGGTCAGACTCAGTAAGTTCATGATCTATAAATGGATTTTCAATCCACTGAAGCATAACTGGGGTTAACCCTGGCTCAGCCTCAGTAATATTGATGTAAGTGAAAATTTTTGGAGTCAGCCTGGGAAGAGAGCACACATAAAAAGTTTGTTCAAGCTGCTCATAAGCTTCTTTTCCCAGAGCCTCCTCAAAGCTGAGTGAATGGACACGAATGAATAGAACATCATTCGGTCGTTTTGTTTTTAAGGCAAGGGAGAGAATCTCATCAAAATAGAGTTGTGAATAAGAGATTCTTCTACCCGTTACCATGGAATGAAAAGATGTGTCTCAAATTCATTCATCTGATTCAGACTTCCAGATTTACCCCCCAAACACCTTGTGATACTGGAAAATAGGAATTTCCATTTGCCTGTAAAAAATTTGTATTCAATTACTCCTTGTATTTCAGGCTGACCAATTAGAGGGAAGGCCTCAGCTCGAGCTTGCTGTTTAGTCAGTTTGGCCTGGAATCCCCCTTCACATGCTTCAAGAATCGTGGGAAGCAATAATGCTGCGCGTATAGTCTCCTCAATGATGGTGATCGTCCGTCTCCCATCATTATACGTGCCAGTGAGGGCAGTCTTTTCATCATTGGCGGTGCAGGTATACCACCATTCACACAACACCGGTAGGTACATCACCGTTTCACAAAAATAAGCGCCATATAGTGGATGCGCCTTCATGTATTGACACAGTTGCTCAAATCCCCTGTTTTGGCGATTGGCGGGAATATCGGCAGTGGCCACCCTGTTATTGTCCTTGATTTGTACCCTGTTTTGAAAATCTGCACCAGGAATCATACGAGCAGTAACGTGAAGGATCATGTTTGCATTCGCCATTGATAAGAGTTAAAGAAGAAGATTAGAGAAGATGACAATTAGGTTAAAATTTGAAATTAAGTTGAATATAAACTTAAGGAGCGAAATTTAAGTAACTAAGTTAGGAAACTTTCCATTTAGTCTATGTAATTTAACCCTATTGATAATTATTACCCTTGAGGTAGAAAAAGATTTACAACTGACCCTAAGAAAAAAAAAAAAAAAATTTGAAAAAAAAAAAATTTGAAAAAAAAACAAAAAAAAAAAAAACTATACAGACTAAAGAAAAAAAAATAAAAATTTTTAAAAATTTACGAAAATTACATTCAGTCTGAGCACATGGTCAGACTGAAGAATCTTGAGCTGACTGATAAGTCAATCACAAGCTGACTAAAAGGTCAGCCTGAAATTTATTATTTTGACAAATTAAGGATTTAACATGCCAGTTCTCCTAACAGATAGATCATGAGTAGCTACAAACTCCAGTCTGACTTTGCCTTTCTCCACGCAGTCTCGAATGAAATGATGTCTTATTTCAATGTGTTTTGTCCTGGAGTGAAAGACTGGATTCTCGGTAATTTGAATTGCACTTTTGTTGTCACACATGATTGGAGTATTTTGAATCTTGATTTCAAAATCAGCCAATTGATGTTGCATCCATAGTAATTGTGCACAACAGCTCCCTGCTGCCACGTACTCAGCTTCAGCTGTGGAAGTTGCCACTGAGTTTTGCTTTTTACTTGACCAA
>CAJVGC010000065.1:34420633-34502744 GCA_910822075.1 Senecio squalidus | reverse complement strand
TTAGTCCCACTAGACAAGCTTTTCCTAGATTACGACATCGGGCAGTGTACCCTTATCGGTTGTAAAATAGTATGGGAAAATCTCGGGTTCGAACACGGGGACTATTATAAATTGAGAGAATAGCTAAAAAGTAACAAGTAACAAGTGAGGTTTTGTCTAAGTAAGACTAAATGTAAAAACGATTAAAAATGATTTGTATTTCAAATATTGATAAGGACGCTTGCTTGGACCGTTTACGAATGTGTGATATTTCCTAAGTATGAAAATGCCGATAAACTTCTAATCTAAAACCTAGTTCCTTTCGAATACTAAATTTCTCCAATTACCTAACCATGCAACTATTCCTTTCGAATATAGTTAACACCTAAAATAATCGTGCATAAAGTACCAAACCGATGTGTGCGAATTAATCTATAAGCTTCCTTTCGAATAGCTTACTAATCAATAAACAGATTTCTCTTAATTTATTAACTAGATTTCGTGTTAACACTTACTTGTTCAAATTGTTGTTAGCGATTCCTTTCGAATATCGCAAACTTTAACCACCTATAGTCCGGTTGATTGTTTCGTTCCTATTTTAGTAAAATTTCCGAGTTCCTTTCTAATACCCTTTTTTAGTTTACCAAACAAAAATATTAAAAATTATAACAAGATAATTAAAGTTTCAACCCAAACGGATCCCCAATTAACCAAAACACATCAATCATGCAATTCCATACTCAAAATTAACCACACAAACGATCACAAATCCAAACAAACGTTTAAGAAAATTAGCTACTCATGATATTAACTAAACACAAATTATAAGAAAAAGACATGATTCTATTGAAATGAAAGAGTAAATAAGTTCAATACCAAACCGTAAATGACACTTGCAAATAGTATCCAAAATAGCAAATGATGAAAAACTGAAATTCGTTCAATGATTCCTCCAAGAATTCCGAAATTATGGTGATTGTTCCTTGCCTTCTTCTCCAACGATTGAGAATTGAGTGAGATAATGATAAGATGATAATAATACTGCCCAAAATCGTCCTTAAAATGCTGTCCCAAAAAGTCCCTTTAATGTCCCATTGAATAGCAATTAATTAAACACTTTGTAACAGCAATTTGCACAAATGTGCCGTATTTGTATGAGAATGCGGCGCATTATCGACTCCGTGGCCTCAATGCGTTTAGCTATCAAAGGAATGCGCCTCATTTCCCAAAAACTTCCAAAATTTGTTTTACTTTTATCCTTCCTTGCATTTTTAAGTCCAAAACCATTCATTTTTGACCAAATGTGTCCGAAAACCTAAAACACATACTTTACACAAACATAAGTATAAAACGGGTCTATCCATTACGTTTTGGACCCGAAACATAACAAATGTCGCGATAAAATACTCGTATAAATGAGCGATATCAAACCCCCCATACATAAGAATTTGCTTTCCCCCAAGCAAATCCGATTTAAAAATACTCTAAATTTACAAAAAAAAAATACAACTTAAGAAAAGCTAAGGAATCACGGGCTCAAACATTTAACTACATTCCGACATTAGTAATTTTAGATTTGCGTGAAATTGTAAGATCGTAAAACCGACTACGAACATCAAAAGCTACTAAATTACTTAAGTAAGTAAAAACTGCAATCTCCTAAAGTCAATTCCTAATTTATCCCATAGTTTTGATATGTCCAAATAACTACCCCTTTTCCCTCACTCTCCAACCTAAATTGGAGCGATGAGCCTACCATTGGGACGACCTCTATATCGCCTTGCTTTCGGGGGAATACCTAAAATATCACAAAAACGTTATTCTGTTTTTCTTTCTTTTGAGAATTTTTGGTTATACTCATTTAGATTTCCTCTCACTTTTTTTCACTTCAAATACTATAGATTTATAATTTTATATTTTCTTTGAAGTGAACTGTTATTGTAACGGTATTTGACTCTTCGTTATAGTGAGGTTGAGTTCAATTTATTGACGGGAAAGACCTATGGCCTTTTTCTTCGCCTCTAACTCTACTTTGGGATTAAGTGATACTAGGATTCTCCAACTACCCCCGAAACGGTGCAAGAGACTACAAGGGCTCGGTACTAAGGATATCTAGCGGTTATCCGGATTTAAGATTTTTCGGAGAAATTTTAGGAACTAAAGCTAGGAAACCTAAATTCTTACTTACAAATATTATATTAACTAGAGATGTTCCTACACAATTTCACGTTAAAGTACCAGAATGTTTTTAAATACACAAGCCCCTATAATTTTCCGTAACTACGTTTGAGCGTTTTTTTTTTTTTTTTTTTTTTTTTTTTTTTTTTTAAAGACTCAAAATAGGACAAAAAACGTAATGGATACAAGAGGGGAATAAACTAACTAATTTCCCGAGGTTACTTAACTAACACATTGTACCTAATGTGTTCCATTAAAATTAAAAAATATAAACCTAAGGGAAATAATTAAACTAAAAAAAAAAATACAAAAATAAAAGTGAAAAAGAAATGAAAAACCGTGCTTAGTCGGTTTGATTTTTGCGTGATTCCGACTCAATCTCCACACGTGCTGAAGTTACTGCCAGACTTTTTGCTAATATACACACAAGTAAACCAAATCGATTACGTCAATAATAATACTAAAAATAAAAACTAAGCAACCACACAAAGACATTGTTCTCAGTTCACGACAAGACAAAAGATAAATAATTCAACATAACATAATAAAACAACATAATAAAATCTGCTTCCCTATACGGCGCATCTGTGGTGATTGCGCCGCATTGGGTCCACAGAGTGCTGCTCCTCATTCTTCGTCTTCGGGTGGTTGTGGTGGGAACATTGTAGGTGGGTTATAATCGGAACATTGACTCGAGGATCCCGGAACATTAAGGTGGTACTGTTGGGTCATGTATTCTCACGTAGGTCGGTAACGTTCTGTATGATATTGCACATAACCCCCAACCTTGTGGATGTCTCTTCTCGACCTATCAATTTCTCGCCACATCCGGTAGATGTCCCTCCTTGATTCATCCATCTCTCGCCCGATCCGAAATATTTCCTGCATCAGTCTTGATTGATCCAGAGACGGGTGGAGGTGGTTGTTGTGATGTACCCCCCACTTCCCTTTCTACTTCCTCGTCGACCTCTTCTTCATCATCTTCTTGTTCCTCCTCTTCCTCTTCATTTCCATCAAAAATCCTCGACTGTGTGATGACGTTGACTTTCTTGAGGTCCGCTCTACTGATCAATTTCCAGCCCACACCCCTACTACAACTCCTCGCGCTAGCCGCCGTCACGAGGTTAAGATTTCTAGCAATTCTCGGGATGAAGTGCCCACACAACATCGGTACTTTTACCTTTCTGCCCGATCCCTTTTTGGCCATATATTGTACCAATGCCCATGACACATTAACATACCGTTCTGGGTTTCTTTTTGCGAAGTAATGCAACAACCCAAGGTCATCGAGGTAAACTTTGTCTTGGTGGGTGGCTCGTTAGAAAAAGGAGTATGAAATCGCCTTGTGGAGTAAGTGATGTCACTCAATTATATACATATATATTCGCGACATTTATTATGTTTTTGTGTCAAAACGTAATGGATAGACCCCGTATTACTTACATTTTGTGTAAAGTATGTATTTTAGGTTTTTGGTCATATTTTGAACAAAAGGAGTCGTTTTGGAACTAAAAGATGCGAATTAAAACAAGTTGGGAAGTTGCAAGAAGTGGATGCTAGGCATCTACTACAAGTTGCGGCGCACGGATCACAAACTGTGACGCAATCACATACACATGCGCCGCAGTTTGACACTTTGTTGTTACAAATTCGTTAATTAATTGATATTCAATGGGAAACTTAAAGGACTTTTAGGACTGCACTTAAGAGACAATTTGGGATAGTATTTTGGGCATTTCGTCATATTCTTATCAATAATTCAAGCATTTGGATCATTGGAGAAGGAAGCAAGCAATAACAATCGTATTTTTCGGAATTTTAGAAGCAATCTTTGAACAATTTTCGGTTTTCTCATCATTTGCTATTTTGGAGACTATTTTGCAAGTATTACTTCAGTTTGGTATTGAACTCATTTTCATTTTCATTTCAATAGAATCGTGTCTTTTTATTATAATTTGTGTTTAGTGAATATCACGAGCTAATTTTCTTAAACGTTTGCTTGGATTTGTGATCGTTTGTGTGGTAAATTTTGAGTATGAAATTAGATTGATGTGTTGTGATTAATTGGGGATCCTATTGGGTTGAAACTTTAATTATCTTGTAAAAATTGTTTATACTTTTGTTTGGTAAACTAAAAATGGGTATTCGAAAGGAATCCATAACTTTTACTAAAGTAAGAACGAAACAATCAACCGGTCTATAGTTGGTTAAAAGTTAGCGGCATTCGAAAGGAATCGTTAACAAAAATTAGAACAAATATGTGTTAACACAAACGCTAGTTAATAAATTAAGAGAGATCGGTTTATTGATTAGTAAGCTATTCGAAAGGAAGCTTATAGATTAACTCGCACACATCGGCTTGATTCTTTATGCACAATTATTTGGGGTGTTAACTGTATTCGAAAGGAATGGTTGCACGGTTGGGTAAGTGGAGAAATTTTAGTATTCGAAAGGAACTAGGTTTTATATTAGAAGTTTTATCATCATTTCATACTTAGGAAATATCACACATTCGTAAACGGTCCAAGCAAGCGTCCTTAATGAATATTTGAAATACAAATCATTTTTAATCGTTTTCACATTCAAGTCTTTCTAAGACAAAAGCCCCACTTGTTACTTGTTACTTTTAGCTATTTTCTCAATTTACAATAGTCCCCGTGTTTGAATCCGGAATTTGCCTATACTTTACTACGATCGATAAGTGTACACTGCCCGGTGTCGTAATCTAGGAAAAGCTTATTTTTGGAAAACTAGATTTTGCACATCAAGTTTTTGGGGTTGCTGTCGGGGACTTGATGTAATTGAGATTTTAGTTATTGTGTTTTATTTTGGTTCGAATAGTTTTCACGGTATCTTCTTTGTTTTTGTTGTGATTTTTAGGTAATTGTTAGTGGATGTTCACGAGATCCCAAGGGAAGCACGTTGTAAGCCCACTTTCTGACCTGAAAAGAATTATGCGAAAACAAGGTTTTAGAGCAGCTTTATTTAGTGAGAAGGGATCTTCCGAGGAGGAAGAAGAGTTAATTTTAGAAGAGGAAAACTTTGAACCGAGTATAATGTCGGAACATGGAGATGATCATGCCGTTCTTTACCCACACAACACGTTTGACATACCGATGATCAACCGGAACCGAACTGTGCCACTCACTCGAGGATCAGCGATTATTCCACCAAACGTGGGGAATAATTTTCCATCAAGGGGCATCACCACAAAATGATTCAAGAAAATTCATTTGACGGAAATTCAAAAGATGACCCGCATAAACATATTGCAACATTTACGGAACTTTGCAAGATGTTTCGGTATGAAGATGGTCTAGAGGAGGGAGTCATGCTTAGTCTATTCCCATCATCTTTACGGGGAGAGGCTAGGACATGGTTCTATGAGTTGGAGCCGAAGTCGATTGAAACATGGGAAGAGATGAGAGAGTTGTTTGTGACCCGCTTCTTTCCGCCCATCTTGGGTAGGAAATTATTGAATTAGATTAGGAGTTTTTATCAGTACGATAATGAGACCACAACGGAGGCGTGTATTAGGCTTAAGGATCTTTTGAGGAATTGTCATGGGCACGGTCTTGATAGAGAGCAGATTGTTGACATATTTTATCATGGATTGCACAACCGTTCTCAACATGATTTGGATCTAGCGGGTGGTGGAAAAGTTTTGTACAAATCACTGAATGATGCCTATAGGATGATGGAGGATCAAGTGAAAGCCGGGATCTCTAGGGATCGAGTTAATAAGAATAGAAAAGTACGGGGGTCGGTGAATCAAGTAGATGGAGGAAGTAGTAGTGGAAGTAATGAGCTTGTGAACGAAATTAAGTCGTTGGCGGATGAAGTGAAGAACCGGATGGGTCGGTTAGAAAAAATGTCCACTTAGTTAGAAATGGATGTGGGAAATGTGGAGGACCACACTATACGAAGGAGTGTGAGCCGAAAGTCGAGGATGTCAACTATGCCAACTACGGTTACCAAAACCGTGGTAGTTACCAGAATCGTCAACCGGATGGAGGGAATTACGGGTATGGAAATAGGAATGAAGCACGTTTCCAACCGTACCAACAGAAACCGAGGGAGGAGGAAGAAGACTCGAGTTTGAAAGAGATGATGAAGGATTTCATCCACACACAAAAGGCAAAGAATGACTTAATAGCAAACTCAATGAAAGGATTCCACGAGAAGATTGACCAAGTTCAACGAAATATTCAGGCAAACGTTCAGGATTTAGAACGGAAATTTGAAAGAATCAATGATCGGTTTGCAAATCGGCCAACGGGCCAAATTCCGAGCTCCACCCAACCCAACCCAACCCGAGGCCAAATCAAAACAACAATGGAGGACCATCGAGTCAAGGGAAAAGATATCAAACACCGCATCAGCGGGATGAACATATGAATGCTATAGAGGCTAGATGGGGCCTTAAGTATGGGGGCAAGGGAGAAAATGAGCTGAACATGAAGAAAAAGCAAGAAGCAGCTGAAACAGAAAAACTGCGCCGCAGTTCAGACCACATGCGCCGCAGTTCAAGCTCCGTAGCTTCACCACTGGGTACACAAGATACAGTTACACGACAGCCTCAACAATTGCGCCGCAGTGAACCCATTGACAGCGATTCCGATCAAGACGAAGAGATTGAGATGGAGAGGCGAACCGGGAAGGAACCAATGGTTCCAAACAAAGATGAGGAGCCTAAAACGGAAGTTAAAGGAGCATACAAGCCAAATATTCCATATCCTCAACGGCTTAGGAAAGAAAATAAAAAAGAGCAATACGGGAAGTTTGTTGATTTAATGAAATCCGTAAAAATTAACGCTCCTTTAGTTGATCTTATTTCAGGTATGCCAAATTATGCCAAGTTCATGAAGGAGTTAGTGAGCAGTAAAGGAGATTACATGGAGAAGAGAACCGCATTTCTAAATGCCGAATGCTCGGCTACTATGAAGAAGTCAATCCCACCAAAGCTTGAAGACCCAGGAAGTTTTCTACTTACTTGCACTTTTAACGATAATTATACTTTTAGTTCATTAGCGGATTTAGGGGCAAGCATTAATTTAATGCCTAACTCTATTTACACTAAACTTTCTTCGGGTGCTTTAACACCAACCCGAATGAGTATAAGATTGGCCGATCGATCCTGTGAATGCTATAGAGGCTAGATCGGGCCTTAAGTATGGGAGCAAGGGAGAAAATGAGCTGAACATGAAGAAAAATCAAGAAGCAGCTGAAACAGAAGAACTGTGCCACAGTTCATACCACATGCGCCGCAGTTCAAGCTCCGTAGCTTCACCACTAGGTACACAAGATACAACAGACAAGTAAAAGTTGTTTTCCCTTGATCCTCGGGGTCAATTGGAATTTGAAAATATCCCGAGAAACCATCAAGAAAACAATAGTACTCGTTTCCAGCCAACCGTTCGATCATTTGATCCATGAAGGGAAGTGGAAAATGATCCTTCCTCGTTGATTCGTTCAATTTCCGGTAGTCAATACATACCCTCGAACCCGTCACCGTTCTAGTAGGAACCAACTCATTCTTCTCATTTAACACAATTGTCATTCCCCCTTTCTGTGGTACACAATTAACCGGACTAACCCAAGGGCTATCCGATATCGGGTAAATGATACCTGCATCCAAAAGCTTAACCACTTCCTTTTTAACAACATCTTGCGTATTCGGGTTTAGTCTCCGTTGTCTTTGGACAACGGGTTTTATATTATCCAAAAAATTGATTTTATGCGTGCAAAAATCTGAACTAATACCCGGAATATCTGAAATGCGCCAAGCAAAAGCCTTTTTATAGCTTTTAAGGATAGTCAATAATCTGTTTTTCTCGTCCTCCAAAAGTGAAGACGAGATAATTACGGGAAGACAAGAATTACCCTCTGGAAATGCATTCTCGAGGTGGTTGGGAAATTGCTTCAGCTCCAAATTTTTTTGGAGGATCCTCGATCGACGTTTTGATCCTCACTTCACCATCCATAACCAACTATTTCACTTCATCCGTTTCTTTCTCCTCAATCTCTTTTGTAATTGCATTCACCATCTCCATTTCTGCCTCTTCCTGAAGAATTCCTTCCCAATCCAAGTCGTAATCTGCTTCATCTATGACATCAATTCTAAAACAAGATTCATCAGTTGAATATGAGTGTTTCATAGCTTCATTTAAATAAAATGTAGCTCTTTCATTACCCAAACCCAATGATATTTCCCTATCTCTAACACGGATAATAGCATCCGCAGTATTTAGAAAAGGTCTTCCTAAGATGAGAGGAACTTTTTCATCCTCTTCCATCTCAAGAATTACAAAATCGACCGGATATAAAAATTCCCCAACCCTTATTAACATGTTTTCCGCAATACCCATTGTGTATTGATAAGATTGATCGGCCAATCTTATACTCATTCGGGTTGGTGTTAAAGCAACCGAAGAAAACAACTTTTACTTGTCCGTTTGAAACCTTTGCTTATAATGATCAAACACGCATGATGGAGGAGATATTTAGGATAGGACGTGAGATGGATGCATCATGTAGGGATTTTTACCGGATGGAGCGGGAAATTGATCGGTCAAGGAGAGATATTCATAGGGTAGGGAGCTATGTGCAATTCCATACAGAGCGCTACCAACCTACATTGGAGTACATGACCCAACAGTACCACCAGCATGTCCCGGGATCATCCAGTCAATGGACCGAGTATAACCCGCCTGTACTGTTCCCACCACCACCACCCGAGGACCAAGATTGAGCAGATACTTGTTATATTTTGTGCTGTTGTTTTATTATGTTGAACTATTTATTTTCTGTCTTGTCGTGAACGGTGAATAATGTTTGTGTGTGGTTGATTAGCTTTTATTTTTATTTTTATTGACATAATTGTTGTTGTTATCTTGTGTGAATTTTAGCGAAAATTTTCTGGCATTAAGTTCAGCACGTATGGAATAGTCGGAAATCAAGAAAAATCATATCGACGACGCACGGTTTTCTTTTCTTTTCTTTTCTTTTCTTTTCTTTTCTTTTAATTAATTTTGTATTTTTAGTTTTTTTTTTATTTCCCTTAGGTTTAATTTTTTGTATTATTTTTAGTTTTAATGGAACACATTAGGGACAATGTGTTAGTTAAGTATGGGGGGGGGGGGGGGGGGGGGGAGGTGTTAAACTTCGGGAAATTAGTTAATTTAATCTCCCTTGTATCCATTACGTGTTTTGTCCCATTTGAGTCTAATACGAGAAAAAAAAACGCTTAAACGTAGTTAGGGAAAATGATAGGGGCTTGTATATTTAAAAACATTCTGGTACTTTAACGTGAAATTGTGTAGGAACATATCTAGTTAATAAAATATTTGTAAGTAAGAATTTAGGTTTCCTAGTTTTAGTTCCTTAAATTTCCCCGAAAAATCTAAAATCTGGATAACCGCTAGATATCCTTAGTACCAAGCCCTTGTAGTTCTTGCACCCTTTCGGGGGTAGTTGGGGAATCCTAGTATCACTTAATCCCAAAAGAGAGTTAGAGGCGAATAAAAAGGCCATTAGTCTTTCCCGTCAACAAATTGAACTCATCCTCACTATAACGAAGACTCAAATCTCGTTTCCAAAACCGTTCACTTCAAAGAAAATATAAAATTATAAATCTATAGTATTTGAAGTAAACAAAAATGAGAGGAAAGAAAAATGAGTAGACTAACCAAAAATTCTCAAAAGAAGGAAGAAACAAAAAGAAGAAAAAAATGGTTTTGTGATATTTTAAGGTATTCCCCCGAAAGCAAGGCGGTATAGGGGTCGGCCCAAAAGGTTGATCGCTTCAACTTAGGTTGGAGAGTGAGGGAAAAGGGGTGGTTATTTGGAAATATCAAAACTAGGGGATAATTTAGGAATTAACATTAGCAAATTGCGGTTTTTATTTACTTAAGTAATTTAGTAGCTTTTGAAGTTCGTAGTTGGTTTTACAATCTTACCATTTCACGCATATCTTTAATTATTAACATCGGAATGTAGCTAAATACTTGAGCCCGTGATTCCTTAGCTTATCTTAAGTTGTATGTTTTTGTAAACTTAGAGCAACTTTAAGTCGGATTTGCTTGGGGACAAGCAAATGTTTAAGTATCGGGGGTTTGATGTCGCTCATTTATATACATATTTATTCGCAACATTTGTTATGTTTTTGTGTCAAAACGTAATGGATAGACCCCGTATTACTTAAATTTTGTGTAAAGTATGTATTTTAGGTTTTTGGTCATATTTTGAACAAAAGGAGTCGTTTTGGAACTAAAAGATGCGAAGTAAAACAAGTTGGGAAGTTGCAAGAAATGGATGCTAGGCATCTACTACAAGTTGTGGCGCACCTGCTTTTGGCTAAAGTTTTTTAAGCCCAACGATCACAAACTGTGGCGCAGTCACATACACATGCGCCGCAGTTTGACACTTTGTTGTTACAAATTCGTTAATTAATTGCTATTCAATGGGAAACTTAAAGGACTTTTAGGACTACACTTAAGAGACTATTTGGGACAGTATTTTGGGCATCTCATCATAATCTTATCAATAATTCAAGCATTTGGAATCATTGGAGAAGGAAGCAAGCAATAACAATCGTATTTTTCGGAATTTTAGAAGCAATCTTTGAACAATTTTCGGTTTTCTCATCATTTGCTATTTTGGAGACTATTTTGCAAGTATTATTTCAGTTTGGTATTGAACTCATTTTCATTTTCATTTCAATAGAATCATGTCTTTTTATTATAATTTTTGTTTAGTTAATATCATGAGTAGCTAGTTTTCTTAAACGTTTGCTTCGATTTGTAATCGTTTGTGTGGTAAATTTTGAGTATGAAATCAGATTGATGTGTTGTGGTTAATTGGGGATCCGTTTGGGTTGAAACTTTAATTATCTTGTTAAAATTGTTTATACTTTTGTTTGGTAAACTAAAAACGGGTATTCGAAAGGAATCCGTAACTTTTACTAAAATAAGAACGAAACAATCAACCGGTCTATAGTTGGTTAAAATTTTGCGGGATTCGAAAGGAATCGCTAACAACAATTAGAACAAGTAAGTGTTAACACCAACGCTAGTTAATAAATTAAGAGAAATCGGTTTATTAATTAGTAAGCTATTCGAAAGGAAGCTTATAGATTAATACGCACACATCGGCTTGATTCTTTATGCACAGTAATTTGGGGTGTTAATTGTATTCGAAAGGAACGGTTGCACGGTTGGGTAATTGGAGGAATTGTAGTATTCGAAAGGAACTAGGTTTTATATTAGAAGTTTTATCATCATTTCATACTTAGGAAATATCACACATTCGTAAACGGTCCAAGCAAGCGTCTTTAATCAATATTTGAAATACAAATCATTTTTAATCGTTTTCACATTCAAGTCTTCCTAAGGCAAAAGCCCCACTTGTTACTTGTTACTTTTAGCTATTTTCTCAATTTATAATAGTCCCTGTGTTTGAATCCGAAATTTTCCTATACTTTACTACGATCGATAAGGGTACACTGCCCGTTGTCGTAATCTAGGAAAAGCTTATTTTTGTAAATCTAGATTTTGCACGTCAGTAAGCGAAGCATCAGACAGTTGATGTCTATCGCCTTACTCGTAGTTGTGTATGGCGATTTCTCGGATAACTCTAACCATATAGCTTGCATATTGTCACTAACATTATTTGAGCAACAACTACCCTTCAATTCATAACCCGACATAGCATCTATACTCTCCGCTTCCGGACGGGTCAACAACCCTGCCAAAACCCCAAACTGTGATATCGTAACACGATGTTCTTTTTTTCCCCAACCGAAATTTGATTAATGGGGCTCTATAGATTCGGTTACTTTGCTCCGACGGTGTATCTACTCCAAACTTGCATAGAACTCTAAACACCATTCCCTATACCCCTCTTCTCGAATATCAAACGCTCTCCGCCAAACGGGTATAACAAATGGCTCGGGATTTCTCTCCCTCGTTTCAACATAGCTGGTCATGAAGTATGTATCTAAATCCTCGGAAATTCCCAAACTCTCGACCAAATCCCAATCTAAAAACCTCGGGGGACAAATAGCCTTGTCCTGAATACCCGCCAAATTGTTGTTCAGTTGGATTTTGCGGTTTGCGGAACACCCGGGCCATTCTCGCCAAGGATGCGTTTCGGTTCTCATGACCTCTGATGCGGCTGTGGGTACATAGGTCCTTGTTACACTCCTAGTTTCGGTAGTTTGTTCCTCAGGCTCCTCTACCGCTTCACGTTTTCCCTACACACATACAACATCAATACAATACGACACAAAACTGTTAAAGCAAAAAGAAAACAATTTAAAAAAAAAAAAAAACAAAATCTAACCCACGGATCCCAGAATGCGCCGCATTGTTGGGAGAATGCGCCGCATTCTAACCCAGAAATTCAGCATCGTTTTTGCTTTTTCTTCAGCCACAAAATTTTTAATCTAACAACACAAATCACTAAAACTAAGCTTAATCATCCTTATTTCTAACTTAATTAACCAATTTAGGCCTAAACAAGTAAAACCTAAGTTTTTCCCCAATTCAATTTCAATTTCATAAACCCTAATTTAGATTAAGATTAAGAAATTAAGATTGTTAGAAAGACATACCGATCGACCCATAATGTTAATTGCTTGAATTTATGTGGTAAAGTGGTAGAAATTTGGAATTTCGCTTGTGTGTGTGTGTGTTCGTCGGTGGGTAAAAAAATTAGAATGCGTTGAGGTTTTTTTTTTTTTGCCGCGCCAATTTAAAGCTAAGTTTTTATTCGAATGTCGTAGTTGTAAGTGAATGCGGCGCATTCACTGCTCAGGTGTGACACACATTATTTTTTATTTTATTTTTTTATTTTAGACTTAGACTCGATTAACTCCTACATTTCTTAAGACAAACTAAAAAAATATACGAAAATTAAACTAAAGAAAAGAAAAGAAAAGAGAAAGATACAACAAACCGGGATATATCCGGAAGATGCTCGGTTTTTGCTCGAGTCACTAGCTTGACTCCTCGTTATTCCTTTGAACTTAGTACGGGTAGAACCCGTCCTCTACCATCATCCCATTCTCGTTATTATCTTCGCAATACAACTTCACTCTATGTCCATTCACGATATATGCCCCTCCATCGTCCTTCACAAGTTCCAAATATCCGGTTGAAAAGACCCTTTTTACAACGTATGGACCCGTCCATTTGGATTTTAGCTTTGGGCCTTGAACTTGTACTTTGACTGAAACAACAAGACTTTATCTCCTTCTTTGAACTCCTTTCTGCGTATTTTCAAATCGTGAATGGCTTTAGTCCTTGCTTTGTACAAACTCGAATTCTCATACGCGTTCCATCTCAGTTCATCCAACTCGTGCAATTGCAAAAATCTAGCCTCTCCACTTTCCACCAAATCGGTATTGAACTCCATTAACACCCAGTATGCTTTGTGTTCTATCTGCATAGGTAAGTGACAATTTTTACCATATAATAAGCGAAAGGGTGTCGTACCAATTGGTGTTTTAAAGGAGGTCCTAAATTCCCAAAGTGCGTCCTCCAATTTTCTAGACCATAAAGTGGGATTATTTTGCACCGTTTTCTGCAAGATTTGTTTGAGAGCTCGATTAGTGTTCTCTACTTGCCCACTTGTTTGGGGATGATAGGAAGTCAAAAACCTATGTTGCACCCCATACCGTTTCAACACCTTCTCCATTTGGGCATTGGCAAAGTGGCTCCCCCGATCGCTTATCAATGCCTTTGGCATCCCAAACCTGCAAAATAAACTCTTCAAAAAGTCAATAACAACATTAGCATTGTTGGTGGGTAGAGCTTTTTCCTCGACCCATTTGGAGACATAGTCAACCGCCACCAAAATGTACATATTCCTATTAGATGGTTTGAACGGCCCCATAAAATCTATTCCCCAAATGTCGAACACCTCACAAACTTGAATGCCTTGTTGTGGCATTTCGTCCCTCCTCGTAATTGTGTCTTGCCTTTGACACAAATCGCATGTTCGAACTAAAGTGTATGCTTCCTTAAAAACTGTGGGCCAATAAAACCCAGCATCAAAAACCTTTTTTCCCGTTACCGACGGACCATAGTGTCCTCCCGTAGGTCCGTGGTGACACCTATCCAGAATCCTTCTCGTTTCACTTCCATGCACACATCGCCTCACCATCCCATCAGCCCACATCTGAAATAAATACGGATTCTCCCAAAAATAATACTTGACATCCGAAAACAGATTCTTGCGTTGTTGGTAGCTCAAATCTTTATTTATCACTCCGCCCGCCAAGTAGTTTGCTATATCCGCAAACCAAGGGCCCTTCTCCCCCATTATTTTTCCAACAAACGCTAGCTCTTCCCCCGGAAAAGTATCCCTAATTTCCCCCTCCTTCAGTTCATCAAGATCCGGGTTTTCTAAACGACTTAAATGGCCAGCCGCTACATTTTCTCTACCCCTCTTATCTTCAATTTCAACATCGTACTCTTGTAACAACAAAATCCATCTAATCAACCTTGGTTTTGCATCCAATTTTGAGAACAAAATTTTTAATGATGAATGGTCCGTAAACACTACCGTTTTGCTCAAAACCAAATAGGACCTAAACTTATCAAACACAAATACAACCGCTAGAAACTCCTTCTCGGTCGTGGTGTAATTCTGTTGAGCCTCATTCAACGTTTTACTTGCAAAATAGATCGGTTGGAAGTGCTTACCGATCCTTTGTCCCAAAACTGCTCCAACGGCTAAATTACTTGCATTACACATTAGCTCAAAAGGTAGATTCCAGTCCGGTGAGACCAGAATCGGTGTGTTCGTCAGTCGCTCCTTAAGCAGCTCAAAAGCATCCAACAATCCTTCACAAATTCGAATTTAGTGTCTTTCTCTATCAACCTCGTCATTGGCCTCGTAATTTTTGAAAAATCCTTTATGAATCGCCGATAAAAACCCGTGTGGCCCAAAAAGCTCCTCCTCGCCTTTTCATTCGTGGGAGGTGGTAATTTCGATATAACCTCGATTTTGGCTTTGTCAACTTCGATACTGGTCCTCGATATTTTATGTCCCAAAACTATTGCTTCCTTCACCATGAAATGGAATTTCTCCCAATTCAAGACCAAATTGGTCTCCTCACATCTCGCAAGCATTCTATCCAAGTTCTTTAAACAATTCTCCAATGAGTCCCCATATACCGAAAAATCATCCATAAATAATTCCATAGAATTCTCCACCATGTCTTGGAAAATTGCCATCATGCACCTTTGAAAAGTTCTCGGTGCATTGCACAACCCAAATGGCATTCTCCTATCTGCAAAGGTACCAAAGGGAAAAGTGAAGGTCGTTTTCTCTTGGTCCTCGGGGTCAACTGGAATTTGAAAATAACCCGAGAAACCATCAAGAAAACAGTAGCACTCGTTTCCAGCTAACCGTTCGATCATTTGATCCATGAAGGGAAGTGGAAAATGACCTTTCCTTGTTGCCTCGTTTAATTTCCGGTAATCAATGCACACCCTCCAACCCGTTACCGTCCTTGTGGGTACCAACTCACTTTTCTCATTTAAAACTACCGTCATTCCCCCTTTCTTTGCTACACAATGAACCGGACTAACCCATGGGCTATCCGATATCGGGTAAATGATACCTTCATCCAAAAGCTTAACAGCTTCCTTCTTAACCATATCTTGCATATTCGGGTTTAGTCTCCGTTGTCTTTGAGCAACATGTTTATATTATCCAAAAAAATTGATTTTATGTTTGCAAAAATCTGAACTAATACCCGGTATATCCGAAATGCGCCAAGCGAAAGCCTTTTTATGGTTTTTAAGGATAGTTAATAATTTGTTTTTCTCGTCTTCCAAAAGTGAAGACGAGATAATTAAGGGAAGACAAGAATTACCCTCTAAAAATGCATACTCGAGATGGTTTGGCAATCGCTTCAGCTCCAAATGTTTTGGAGGATCCTCGATCGATGTTTTGATCCTCACTCCACCATCCATCACCAATTCTTTCACTTCATCCGTTTCTTTCCCCTCAATCTCTTTCGCAATGGTATTAGCCATCTCCATTTCAGCTTCATCTTCGATTATTCCTTCCCAGTCCAAGTCATAATATCCATCATCTAAAACATCAATCCTGAAACAATTTTTATTAGTTGAGTACGAGGGTTTCATTGCTTGAGCCAAAGTAAATGTTACCCGTTTTTCACCCAATCCCAAAGATATTTCCCTTCCCCTAACACGGATGATAGCATATGCGGTGTTAAGAAAAGGTCTTCCCAAGATGAGAGGTACGTTCGTATCCTCTTCCATCTCGAGAATGACAAAGTCAGCTGGATATAAAAAATTGCCCACCCTTACTATCATGTTTTCAACAATTCCCAAAGGATATTGATAAGATCGGTCATCCAATCTTATACTCATCCTACTTGGTGTTAAGGAATCTGAAGATAATTTGGTGTATAATGAGTAGGGCATTAAATTGATACTTGCACCCAAATCAGCCAATGCACTAAAAGTAAATTTGTGATTAAAGGTACAAGATAAAAGAAAGCTCCCTGGATCGCCAAGTTTCGTTGCGATTCTATTCCTCAAAATCGCCAAGCATTCGGCGTTTAGAAACGCAGTTTGCTTCTCCAAGTAATCTCCTTTTCCACTCATGAGCTCCTTTATAAACTTGGCGTAATTTGGCATACCTGAAATAAGATCAATCAAAGGAATGTTAATTTTAACCGAGTTAATTAATTCAACAAATTTCTTGTATTGCTCTTTTTTCTTCTCTTTCCTAAGCCGTTGAGGATATGGGATCCTCGGATTATATGCTCCCTTAACCTCCGTTTTAGGCTCCTCAGCTTTGTTTGGGACCATTGGTTCTTTCCCGGGTCGCCTTTCCATTTCAATCTCTTCTTCTTTTTCGTCGTCACTGTCAACTGGCTCATTGCGCCACATTGGATCTGAATGCGGCGCATTGGGTACAGATTGCGGCGCATTGGGTACAACATTAACAATTGGTGAGGCCACGGATCTCTGAATGCGGCGCATTGCTAGCTGTTACAGCTTCGTTTTGCATTTTCTTCCCGTTCAGCTCCTTTTCTTGCGTTCCCCCGTACTTAAAATCTGATCTCGTCTCTATAGCATTCACATGTTCATCCCGCTGATGCGGTGCTTGGTACCTTTGTCCTTGATTCGATGGTCCTCCATAGTTGTTTTGATTTGGCCTCGGGTTGGGTTGGGTAGAGCTTGGAATTTGACCCGGTGGTCGATTTGCAAACCGATCATTTGCCCTTTCAAATTTTCGTTCTAAATCCTGAATGCTCGCTTGGGTATTCCTTTAAACCTGGTCAATTTTCTCGTGGATTCCTTTCATTGAGTTTTCCATTAAGTCATTCTTCGCCTTTTGCGTGTGGATGAAATCCTTCACCATTTCCATCAAACTCGAGTCTTCTTCCTCATCCCTTGGTTTCTGTTGGTTTGGTTGAAAACTTGCTTCATTCCTATTTCCCCGATTCTGGTTTCCATACCCGTAATTTCCTCCATATTGTTGTCGATTTTGGTAATTACCACGGTTTTGATAACCGTAGTTGGCATAGTTAGCATCCTCAACTTTCTGCTCACACTCCTCGGTATAGTGTGGTCCTCCACATTTTCCACACCCATTTCTAACCAAATGTACATATTTTTCTAACCGACCCATCCGGTTCTTCATCTCATCCGCCAATGACTTAATCTCATTTACAATCTCATTACTTCCACTACTACTTCCTCCTTCTACTTGGTTCACCGACCCCCGTACTTTTCTATTCCTACTACCTCGGTCCCTAGCGATCCCGGCTTCCACTTGATCCTCTATCATTCTATAGGCGTCACTCGGTGATTTATACAAAAAGTTTCTACCACCCGCTAAGTCCAAATCATGCTGAGAACGGTTGTCCAATCCATGATAAAATATGTCAACGATTTGCTCTCTATCAAGATCGTGTCCATGAAAATTCCTTAAAATATCCTTAAGCCTAATCCACGATTCCGTTGTGGTCTCATTATCGAACTGATAGAAACTCCTAATCTGATTCAACAATTTCCTACCCAAGATGGGCGAAAAGAAGCGGGTCACAAACAACTCCCTTAATTCCTCCCATGTCTCAATCGATTCCGGCTCCAACTCGTAGAACCATGTCTTAGCCACTCCCCGTAAAGATGATGGGAATAGACTAAGCATGACTCCCTCCTCTAGACCTTCTCCATATCGACACATCTTGCAGATTTCCGTAAATGTTGCAATGTGTTTATGCGGGTCAGCTTTTGAATTTCCGTCAAATGAATTTTCTTGAATCATCCCTCCCTTGACGGAAAAGTCATTCCCCACGTTTGGTGGAATAATCGCTGATCCACGAGTGAGTGGTACGGTTCGGTTCCGGTTGATCATCGGTATGTCAAACGGGTTAGGTGGGTTGTTAATAACGGCATTAACGTCTCCGTTTTCCGACATCTCGCTCGGTTCAAAGTACTCCTCTTCTAAAATTAACACTTCTTCCTCCTCGGAAGATCCCTTCTCACTAAATAAAGCAGCTTTAAAACCTTGTTTTCGAAAAATTCTCTGCGGGTCAGAAAGTGGACTTACAACGTGCTTTCCTTGGGATCAGGTGTACATCCACTACTAATTACCTGAAAATCACAAAAAAAACAAAACAATACCGTGGAAACTATTCTAACCAAAATAAAACACAAAAACTAAATTCTCAATTAAATTAAATCCCTGGCAGCGGCGCCAAAAACTTGATGTTCAAAATCTAGCTTTCCAAAATAAGCTTTTCCTAGATTACGACACCGGCCAGTGTATCCTTATCGGTTGTAAAATAGTATGGGAAAATCTCGGGTTCGAGCACGGGGACTATTATAAATTGAGAAAATAGCTAAAAAGTAACAAGTAACAAGTGGGGTTTTGTCTAAGTAAGACTAAATGTAAAAACGATTAAAAACGATTTGTATTTCTAATATTGATAAGGACGCTTGCTTGGACCGTTTACGAATGTGTGATATTTCCTAAGTATGAAAATGCCGATAAACTTCTAATATAAAACCTAGTTCCTTTCGAATACTAAATTTCTCCAATTACCTAACCATGCAACTATTCCTTTCGAATATAGTTAACACCTAAAATAATCGTGCATAAAGTACCAAGACCATGTGTGCGAATTAATATATAAGCTTCCTTTCGAATAGCTTACTAATCAATAAACAGATTTTTCTTAATTTAATAACTAGTGTTCGTGTTAACACTTACTTGTTCAAATTGTTGTTAGCGATTCCTTTCGAATATTGCAAACTTTAACCAACTATAGACCGGTTGATTGTTTCGTTCCTATTTTAGTAAAATTTTCGAGTTCCTTTCGAATACCCGTTTTTAGTTTACCAAACAAAAATATAAAAAATTTTAACAAGATAATTAGAGTTTCAACCCAAACGGATCCCAGTTAACCAAAACACATCAATCATTCAATTCCATACTCAAAATTAACCACACAAACCATCACAAATCCAAGCAAACGTTTAAGAAAATTAGCTACTCGTGATATTAACTAAACACAAATTATAAGAAAAAGACATGATTCTATTGAAATTAAAGAGTAAATAATTTCAATACCAAACCGTAAATAACACTTGCAAATAGTATCCAAAATAGCAAAATGATGAAAAACTGAAATTCGTTCAATGATTCCTCCAAGAATTCCGAAATTATGGTGATTGTTCCTTGGCTTCTTTTCCAATGATTGAGAATTGAGTGAGATAATGATAAGATGATAATAATACTGCCCAAAATCGTCCTTAAAATGCAGTCCCAAAAAGTCCCTTTAGTGTCCCGTTGAATAGCAATTAATTAAACACTTTGTAACATCAATTTGCACAAATGCGCCGCATTTGTATGAGAATGCGGCGCATTCTCGACTCCGTGGCCTCAATGCGTTTAGCTTTCAAAGGAATGCGCCTCATTGCCCAAAAACTTCCAAAATTTGTTTTACTTTTATCCTTCCTTGCATTTTTAAGTCCAAAACCATTCCTTTTTAACCAAATGTGTCCGAAAACCTAAAACACATACTTTACACAAACATAAGTACATAACAGGTCTATCCATTACGTTTTGGACTCGAAACATAACAAATATCGCGATAAAATACTCGTATAAATGAGCGATATCAACCTCGTTATATGATGTTATTGTATTAGTTAGGTGCAATAGTTAGTCCCACTAGGCGAGCTCCTAGATAACTTATCGGTTAATTTCGTAATTTATATACTTTATCGTTTTACTATGTTTAATGATCGTTACAAACGAATTTCGTATTTCGGGTTCGATATTTATACATAATGTACCTATTCAAATGTTCCGTATATTGTGTTTTCCGTATAATACACTTTTGGGTGTCGTCCGTTACTCGTACGTTAAATGGAAGAAAACTTTGGCAATTTATAACACCGTTGCGTCGCAGCAAGGGCTAGATGCGACGCAGCGGGGGAGCAGCAGCAAGCCACTCGTTTTTGGAGCTTGGTTCGAACCATGGTACAATGGCTTGGACTCTTGGGCGCTAGTTACTAACGGGCTTGGCTTGGTCTTCAAGGCCCTAATCTTTACTAAACCCAGATTAACCATCTCTAACTAATCTAAGCCTAAAGTAAACAACCCTAATCCTAAACCTAGCTTTAGCCGTCGCCCCTCCCTCCCAAATTCGTTGTTTCCGTCGAGAATTCCAGTCCCACCATCGAGTTGCAGATTTCCTTCATCTCTATCGTGATCATCATCTCAAAGTTTTAGAGGTAATCGAATTTCTAGCCTTTGTGTTCGTTTGTTTCATAAACCGTAACCCTAATGAGTTTATGAAATCTGTTTTGTTGACCTTCTTCTTTGTGCACGATTTCCAGCAAGTTCCAACCATCGAAACATCATCTACTCTTCCTCAAAATCGTGATTTCCATGAAGGTATGTCAAGTTTGATACATTTTCTTGTGGTGTCAAATATGGCCGATTCTAATTAGGGTTTTTGTTCGAGATTATATTGTGTCTTTGCAGCCCATTTCTAGCATCAAGGAGTGAATTCTTTCTTTCCGTTATCATCCGATTTGGTCCTCTTCATAATCAGGTCCGATTTCCTTTTTTCCGTTATGGTATTCTCCACATTCAAATCGTTTACTTACATATAATTGTTTATTGAAATTCTTGTCGAAAAACCCTAATTATCGTTGTTTGTTGTTGAGGATTTACAGGCTGTTTTTGCAAGTCATTTACGTACTTAGAATCTGATTTTGGAAAGCGTTATAGACTTCTCTTTATATTCATTATAAGTTTTGTTGTTTGTATTCTTAATCTTTCACAAATTCTCATACTTATCGTTTCTAATTTCGAGTTATTCTTATCGTTTGTCATTTCTAATCGAATTGTTGAAACCGTGTTAGCACATAGATTATTATTACGATTCTGATTTGTGAAAGTCATTTGTGTTATTTCAGTCCCGTGACTTGGCTCTCGAGTATGTGTTCGATTCGTGTTAGTCACAAAGATCGTATACGTAAGTAAACAATCCTAATCGTATTTATACCAATTCTTTACTAATCTTCGTTTACAAATCTTATCTTTGTATAATCTGATTTGTGGCTTTGTTTGATGGTTCGGGTTTGACCTAGGAACATCCCTCGTGTCGTTATTGATCGAGTTTTTGAGTTGTAACGGTAATCGTCTTTCGGTGACTTAACCGTTACGACTAGCGGTAATTATCTCTACTCTTACTACTCGTGTTATTTCTCGTTGTGAAATCTTGCTATCATATTCTTATAAACTGAATTGGACATTTTATTATCCGTTCTTAATCGTGTGGTTGTTATCTAATTCGTGCTTATTCGTTTATATCGTTAATCGGTTGAAAATCGTAATTCATTGGACAATATTGTAACTTTGGAAAGTTTTCGGTTTTCTGTTGTAATCTGTGTTCATTTATATTGTACTCAATATTGGCTTAGGAATTATAATCTGTGACCTGAATGAATGTTGTAGGTCTTCAAGTCTAGTTTTCAAAAACGTAAGATTTATTTTCTAACTCTTTATAAAACTTCCTAAAAACATAAAATACTAACAGGGGGTCTAATCTGAATATTTTGAGTAATGTTACTAGGATCGACAATCTACTTTGTGTAACCATTTAGATAACCTTAATGTGACGTCCCGTCAATTTGAGGTACTTGAGTTACCGTTATTATTTTAATATTATTCGCAATTGTTTTGACCCTTGTATTTCGCTTTGTTTTGCTCACGATTTACTGTTTTTGAGTATCGGGTTTTCTGTATTTGCTGATTCGTCCCTGAGACGTAATAATTTTATTTATCTAAGTTCCAATTAGTTAGTATTCTCATAAATATAAGTTAGAAGGTTTATGCCAAATTTGTCGGTTATCATATTCTTTATCTTCGAGATATCGCGCTTTTGCTCTCGTTTATCTTTTACCGAAATCGTGCGTGTCTCGCACCCAAAACTTAAAAGTTATCATTAAATGAATCATAATACCAATAATACATATGATGAACTTGCCTAAGTTCATTTGTAAAACAATCGTGAATCCTAAACGAATTCATATACATAACGACAACACGGACGAAACGAAGAAATCCAGGTATCCGACCGAGCGCGCCGCGGTGAGCTGGCCGCGCCGCGGTCCTAACCTGGACAGTTTTGTTTTTTTGTTGAGTTGTGTGAGTCATCAAAACGTGGCTAGCCTTGAAACATCCGTCCCATACTTGTCAACACCTCCCTTATTGCAGAAAATAACTCTCTAAACCCACATACAAGTCTTCCCCTTTCATTTTACAATCACACACACACATATCATCTTAACTCTCTCTCTATCTTTGAAGTAAACACACACAAAACACACACATTTCCTTTCATTCCTTCACCTTGTGGCTGTGATTTTCAGTAAATAAACACCAAATTCCATCACAATAAATCGTCGTTATCATCAAGGGAAGCTAGGGTTAATCATCCATGGGTTGCATGTATTGATCTCCTTCATTTTTTGGGTCAAAGATCACCACCAAAGCATCAAGAAATTCCATCAAGTCTTTTTAGATCATCACATCCTCATTTCCTTTGAGGTATAATAACCTTTCACCGCTATTTTTCATTTGATTTACTTATTGCATGTATCATCTAAATACATAGAAATGAGTTTTATAACGTTTGATGGTTAAAAATCTTTGAAATCAAGTTTTACAAATATATACATGGATCTTGATTTAGATGATGGAAAAGCTTTACAAAATGGTTGTTTGAAAGTGTTTTGATGATTCCATAACTTGCATGTTTAAGTCTATTACATCAAAAGATGATTTTCCAACATAAAACAAATTTTGTAAAAATTGAAGTATCTGCAGTCGTGACCGCGCCACGGTGCCTCCACCGCGAGGCGGTCGTGGTAAAGTCATGACCGCGGCGCAGTCACCCCACCGCGAGGCGGTCGTTGTCCAGATTTTTGGAAACTTTGTAAATTTGTTAAATTTGCACCTTAAACTTGTTATATTATGAACCTTTATTAACGGAGAGTGTATTCTGTTTTGGGAGGAAGATTTGTCCACATCACCACGCCACCGAGGTCGTTGGTTCCGTGTTCTTTGCTTGAATATCCTAGCGGGTTCTAACGGTAACAATCGTTTTCTCTCAAATTCCTCTTTTTCATTATCCATCGTTATTTGGTTTTAGCCTTGAAAACGGTTAGGAGTAAATACTAGACCAACACTTGTTATATTATCGGATTTGGATTGAGAATGGACGAAAGATATTAAAATGTAATCTAACCAACGGTATCTTGATTAACTCATTATTGTATTATGTATTATGAAAAAGATTTAAAGTGTAAATTGTTATCAAGCGGGAAAGTGTACGGATTTTGGACAAATAATTTTTGATGCGGAAGCGCTGCCGGATTTTCCATTCACGACTCTTCACGACATTAAAACACTTAAATACTTAAAAGTAACATATTATACAATAATATCGTCTTTGGACTCAAGGACGCCAACGCAACCAAAAATGTCGTAATACTACTTAAAATGGACATTTTAAACCTCTTTGCGATATATTAAAGCTTCGCCTCAACTTGATCATCGTTTTAAGTCATCAAAATGTGTTTTGCGGCAAACTATATAAATGGTTTTGAAAAGGTATTTTACTCTAAACATTTTGGTAAGAAAATACCAAAATTATTCAAAGTGTCAAATTTGACTTTTAAATTGATTTTGACTTTAATAAGTCAACATGATTGACATTTGACTTTCATAAGTCACCATAATTGACCTTTGACTTTTATAAGTCAACATCTTAATTTTGGTCGACATAATGAACATTTGTATTAATAATCCTTTCGACTCGAAGAAATCATTCGTTTCCAACGACATTGTGGACGTGAAAGACCGATATCTTGCCACTCGCCCTTTTTGACGCGGAACATCGTCTCCCGAATACGTCGTTTTGATTTAAATTATTAAATGTTGGAATATTTTATTAAACTTAATCCTAACCGACAAGGCTAAACCGGACTATACTTATAGAGATACTGAGACTATATTATTTACTGTTTTAGGGCACTTAGACGGTGGAATTGTGGTTCCGTGACTGTATTTACCCGAGATTTGCTAAAGTTGTTTTGTGAGTTATTCGTAGCCCTTGTCTTAAATACTTTTGGGCTGTAAAGCGTATTTTAAACTGTCTGTGTATTTTTAAACTTTCTGCATAAGTGCGGAAACATTACTAATTATCTTGTTTACCCAGTGAATTTGGTCTGCCCTCTAATACACTCGTTAAGCTTTTGCCCGTGGTTCATATGTATAGATCTGTATTGGGTTATGTACCTAACCCGCATTCCTCTGTAGGCTGTTACTACGAGCGGATGTTATGACCTTCATTTTAAACTGTATGATTAAACTGTTTGCCTTTGGTTTAACGCACCTTAGGATAGGGGATTAAACTGATTGGTTCAGGATCGAGATGTATGACTACTTTGGCATAGTACCTTTCACCAATTGGATGAATACAAGATATATGATTTTAAACTTACATTGTTTACCGAAACTTGTCGATGGGTCACTTTTTACTTAAATTTGCGAATAATTCACCAACATGTTGTTGATGTCGTTTTAACGATTTGCAGGAAATTGAGGATTTCCGTGGATCATGCCATAGTTTATTTTCGGATCGCATGCTTTTGGGAAATGATATCGCTCATTTATACGAGTATTTCATAGCGATATTTGTTATGTTTTGAGTTAAAAACGTAATGGATAGACCCTGTATTGCTTATATTTTGTGTAAAGTGTCTTTTATAGGTTTTAGTTATGTTTGGAGTTATTGGAGGTGATTTGGGACCAAAAGGAGCTAAGCAAAACAAGTCGGGAATCAAAATGTCTAGTTGCCTTGGCCATTTTCATCAATTGCTCCGCAACTGGTTGACACAAAGTTTATGGAGCTTGCTGAAGTCGAGTTGCGCCGCAGGAAGCACTAGTTGCGGCGCAAGAGACTCACGTATCTGGCAAATCAATTTTACCACTTGCGGTGCAAGACAGACAATTGCGGCGCAATAGGTCACCTGGCAGTTACAAAAATTGTTTCTTTAATCCTAATTAAGTGGAAACCCAAAAGTTAGTGGGGTATTACTTATGAACGTTTTTCTGGACAAAAAGATTATCATCATCACTCATATCATCAGTCTTTGGGCATCAATTAGCAAGGGAGATCAAGAACAATTTCATAATCGTTATTTTCAAGTTGAACAATCGTGACTTTCATTTCCATTTCGTTAATTTGGGATCCTTGGACCTTATTTTCCAGCTTTTGGTATTGAATCTTTTATCATTTTTATTGCAATTCGAAGTATGTCTTTTACATATTTGATTGTGTTTGTTATAATTATGAGTAGCTAATTTCTTAATACGTTTGCTTGGATTATGTGATCGTTTATGTGTTAGGTTTTGGGTGTGAAATTAGATTGATTTGTAGAGGTTAATTGGGGATCCGTTTGGGTTAACATTTTAACTATCTTATTAAAATTGTTTATACTCTTATTTGGTAATCTAAAAACGGGTATTCGAAAGGAATCCGTAATTTTTACTAAAATAGGAACGAATTAATCGGCCGGTCTTTAGTTGATTATAAGTAAATGATATTCGAAAGGAATCATTAACAACAATTTTTTACAAGTAGATATTAACACGAACGCTAGCTACTAAATTAAGAGAAATCGGTTTAGGAGTTAGTAAGCTATTCGAAAGGAAGCTTATAAATTAATTCTCACATATCAGCTTGAAACTTTATGCACAATTACTTGAGGTGTTAACGGTATTCGAAAGGAATCGTTGCATGGTTAGGTAATTGGAGAAATCCGGTATTCGAAAGGAACTTAGGATTTTACATTAGAAGTTTATCGACATTTTCACACCTAAGAAATAACACATATTCGTAAGCGGTCCAAGCAAGCGTCTTCTTTTATCCATATTTGAATTCTAAAATATTTTTACCGTTATTATAAGCAAGTCTTCATTAAGACTAAAACCAACTTGTTACTCGTTACGTGTTTTTATTAAACTAATACTTTCAACTATAAATAGTCCCTGTGTTCGAACCCGATATTTGCTAATACTATTTTATAACTGACAAGGGTACACTGCCCGTGTCGTAATCTAGTAAAGGTTTATTTTCGGAAAACTAGATTTTTCGCATCAAGTTTTTGGCGCCGCTGCCGGGGACTTGATTTAGTTGAAGTTTTTAGTTTATTGTTTGATTACTTGTTTGAATATTTTTCACGGGTATTTGTTTTGTTGTTTTGTGATTTTCAGGATTATTGATTGTGGATGTACACGAGATCCCAAGGGAAACAAGTGCATAGTCCTCTTTCGGATCCGGAAAAACTTTTGAGGAAACGGGGTTTAGGAGCAGCCGCATCGGTTGTTTATAGTGAAAGCGAATCTTCCGAGGAGGAAGTTGAAATTGTTTTTGAAGAAGAGATGGAAGGAGGCGGAGATAATGGTGGAGATAATGGTGGGAGAATTATTGACCCACCAAATCCTTTTGACATACCGATGATCAATAGGAACCGAATTGTACCACAAACGAATGGGTCGGCCATTGTAGCACCGGACTTGGGGGCTGATTTTTCGGTTAAAGGGCACCACTTAAAAATGATTCAAGATAGTACTTTTGACGGACATTTCAAGTCCGACCCGCACAAGCATGTAGCACATTTCATAGAGACATGTAGAATGTTCCGATATGGAGCGGGTCAAGAGGAGAGTGTCATGTTGAGTTTGTTTCCATCGTCTCTCACGGGAGAGGCGAAAACGTGGTTTAATGAATTGGAGCCGGGTACGATTGCAACTTGGGAAGCAATGAGGGAGCTCTTTGTGACGAGATTTTTCCCACCTATTTTGCGTAGGAAGCTATTGAACCAAATCCGTACTTTTCAACAATGGGACAATGAGACCATAACGGATGCTTGGATTAGGCTTAAGGAGTTGTTAAGGAATTGTCATGGGCATGACTTGGATCGTGATGAAGTAATAGATATATTTTATTATAGTTTGGATAGTCGTTCTCAACACGACTTGGATTTAGCGGGTGGTGGTAGTTTCTTATACAAGTCACCAAATAAGGCGCACCGAATGATGGAAGATCAAGTCCAAGCTCATATTGCTAGGGATCGAGTAACTAGAAATAGGAGAGTAAGGGGAACGGTCAACCAAGTTGAAGAAGGAGGTAGTAGTGGTAGCAACAAGGAAGTGGTGAACGAGATTAAAGCCTTGGGTGATGAAATGAAAAACCGAATGGGTCGTTTGGAAAAAGATGTCCACTTAGTGACGAATGGTTGCGGGAAATGTGGGGGACCTCATTATACGGATGATTGTGAGCCGAAAACCGAGGAAGCAAACTATGCCAACTACGGGTATCAAAACCGGGGAAATAGTGGATATGGAAATCAGAATCGGGGGAATAGAAATGAGGCACGTTTTCAACCCAACCAATCGAAACAAAAGGAGGAGAATAACGAGCAGAATTTTGAGGAAATGATGAAAGAGTTCGTTTACTCCCAAAAGGCAACAAATGATCTAATGGCTAACTCAATGAAGGGATTTACCGCAAAATGGGAGCAAAGCCAAAGGAACACCCAAGCTAACATGCAAGACTTGGAACGAAAATTTGAAAGATTAAGTGAAAAATTCTCAAACCGACCAACGGGTCAGATGCCAAGTTCAACCCAACCAAACCCGAGGCAAAATCAAAACAACAACGGAGGATCATCAAATCAAGGATCGAAATATGTACCTCCTAACAATCGGGATGAGCATGTAAACGTTGTGGAGACTAGGTCTGGACCTAAGTATGGGGGGAACCGAGAATTGGTGCTGAACAAGGACAAAACGGGAAATTCAGCTGAAAGTGCCTTGTTGCGCCGCAACAAGGACCAGTTGCGCCGCAACTCGTCTTCAGTGGCTGAACCAATTGTTGACGACCACGCAACACGTTTCATTTGCGCCGCAACATGCTCAGATACAGAACCGGGAACCCGTTGACAGTGATTCTGACGAAGAAGAGGAGATTGAAATGGAAACGCGACCTGGAAAGGAACCAATGGATCAAAACAAAGAACAAGAGCAGAAAATGGACACAAAGGGGGCATACAAGCCGAGGATCCCATATCCTCAAAGGCTTAGAAAGGAGAAGAAAAGGGAACAATACGGTAAATTTATTGAATTGATGAAAACCGTTAAGATTAATGTTCCTTTAGTTGATCTTATTGCAGGAATGCCCAATTATGCTAAGTTCATGAAGGAGTTGGCAAGCGGAAAAGGAGAACATATGGAGAAGATAACGGCATTTCTTAATGCCGAGTGCTCGGCTATTGTGAAGAAGTCGATTCCACCCAAGCTTGAGGATCCAGGAAGTTTCTTACTTACATGCACTTTTAATAATGATTATACTTGTAGTGCATTAGCGGATCTTGGGGCAAGCATTAATTCAGTTTATACCAAACTTTCCTCGAATGCTTTAACACCAACCCGCATGAGCATAAGATTGGCCGATCGATCTTATCAATATCCATTGGGTATTGCAGAAAATATGCTCATACGGGTTGGAGATTTTGTATACCCGGTAGACTTTGTTATTCTTGAGATGGAAGAGGATGAAAAAGTTCCTCTCATCTTAGGAGGACCATTTTTGAATACTGCGGATGCCATAATCCGTGTGAGGGACACGGAAATTTCATTGGGTTTGGGTAATGAACGGGCTACATTTTCTTTGAAACAAGCTATGAAACATTCTTACTCTACTGATGAATCTTGTTTTAGAATTGATGTCATAGACGATGCAGATTATGATCTTGATTGGGAAGGAATATTAGAGGACGAGGAGGAGATGGAAATAATGAATGCGATTGAGAAGGATGATGAAGAGGAAGAAGCAAGCGAAGCGAAGGAATTGGTAGTGGCAAATGACATGAGGATTAAAACATCACTAGAAGATCCTCCCAAGGATTTGGAGCTCAAACAACTACCACATCACCTTGAATACGCGTTTCTAGAGGGTAATTCTGGTCTCCCTGTTATTATCTCGTCTTCACTTTCGGAAGACGAGAAAGTTAAATTACTAACGATCCTTAAAAGTCATAAAAAGGCTTTCGCTTGGCGCATTTCTGATATTCCGGGTATAAGTTCTGATTTTTGTAAACATAAAATCAACTTTTTAGATGATGTAAAACCCGTTGTCCAACGACAACGGAGACTTAACCCGAATATGCAAGATGTGGTCAAAAAGGAAATTGTTAAACTCTTGGATGCAGGTATTATTTACCCGATAGCGGATAGCCCTTGGGTTAGTCCGGTCCATTGTGTGCCCAAGAAAGGGGGGATGACCGTTGTGCTAAACGAGAAAAATGAATTGGTTCCAACTAGAACAGTGACGGGATGGAGGGTTTGCATCGATTATAGGAGGTTAAATGAGGCAACACGAAAGGATCATTTTCCGTTGCCATTTATGGATCAAATGATTGAGAGATTGGCGGAAAACGAGTTTTATTGTTTTCTCGACGGTTTTTCGGGATATTTTCAAATTCCAATTGACCCCGAGGACCAAGAGAAAACAACTTTTACTTGTCCTTTCGGGACTTTTGCATATAGGAGGATGCCATTCGGACTTTGTAATGCACCGGGTACATTTCAGAGGTGCATGATGGCGATATTTCAGGACATGGTCGAGAATTCCATGGAGGTGTTTATGGACGATTTCTCGGTTTATGGGAGTTCATTTGATGGGTGCTTAGAGAATTTGGATCGTATGCTGGCACGATGTGAAGAAACTAACTTGGTATTGAATTGGGAAAAGTGCCACTTTATGGTAAAAGAGGGAATTGTTTTGGGGCACAAGATATCGAAAGCCGGAATTGAGGTTGATCGAGCTAAGATAGAGGTGACATCAAAGTTGCCACCACCAACAAATGAGAAGGCGGTTAGGAGCTTTCTAGGGCATGCGGGATTTTATAGGCGGTTCATTAAAGACTTTTCAAAAATCACTAGACCCATAACTAGATTGCTAGAGAAGGACATGAAGTTTGAATTTTCAAAGGAGTGTGTAGAGGTGTTTGAGTTGTTGAAGGAAAGATTGACGAATACACCGATTTTAGTATCACCGAATTGGGATTTACCATTCGAGTTGATGTGTGATGCTAGTAACTTTGCGGTGGGGGCTGTTTTGGGTCAAAGGATTGAGAAACATTTTAGGCCTATTTATTTTGCAAGCAAGACATTAAATGAAGCTCAGCAAAATTATACTACTACCGAGAAGGAATTACTAGCTGTCGTGTTCGCATTCGATAAATTTCGGTCTTACTTGGTATTGAGTAAAACAGTGGTTTTTACGGATCACTCGGCCTTGAAGTTTCTATTTTCCAAGTTAGATGCGAAACCGAGACTAATTCGGTGGATTCTTTTATTACAAGAGTTCGATGTTGAGATACAAGATAAAAGGGGGAGAGAAAATGTGGCGGCGGATCACTTGAGTCGTTTAGAAAACCCGGACCTTGGTGAATTAGGAGAAGGAGAAATACGGGATCAGTTTCCGGGAGAGAAATTGGCTTTTGTTGGGCAAGTTAGTAGCGAAAATGTACCATGGTTTGCGGATATAGCAAATTATTTGGTAGGAGGAATTATCAATCGGGATTTGAGCTATCAACAAAGAAGGAAGCTATTTTCGGATGTCAAATATTACTTTTGGGAGAAACCTTACTTATTCAGAATGTGTGCGGATGGAATGATTAGAAGGTGTGTGCACGGAAGTGAGACGAGAAAAATTTTGGATGATTGCCACCACGGACCAACGGGAGGACATTATGGTCCGTCGGTTACGGGGAAGAAAGTTTTTGACGCGGGTTTCTATTGGCCAACGATTTTCAAAGAGGCACAAACCTTGGTACGCACATGTGATTCGTGTCAACGGCAAGGAACCATAACGAGGAGGGATGAAATGCCGCAACAAGGCATTCAAGTGTGTGAAGTGTTCGACATATGGGGAATAGATTTCATGGGACCATTCAAACCGTCGAATAGGAATATGTATATTTTGGTGGCGGTGGACTATGTGTCCAAATGGGTCGAAGCTAAAGCACTACCCACTAATAATTCGGCTGTTGTTATTGACTTTTTGAAAAGTCTATTTTGCAGGTTTGGGATGCCGAAACCATTAATTAGCGACCGAGGAACTCATTTTGCGAATGCTAATATGGAGAAGTTGCTTAAGCGGTATGGAGTGCAACATCGATTTTCAACTTCTTACCATCCCCAAACGAGTGGGCAAGTCGAGAACACAAACCGAGCTATAAAGAGGATTATGGAGAAAACGGTGCATAATAATCTTGTACTTTGGTCAAAGAAATTGGAAGATGCATTGTGGGCGTTCCGGACTTCCTTCAAAACACCAATCGGTACAACCCCTTTTCGCTTACTTTATGGTAAAAATTGTCATTTACCCATGCAGATTGAGCATAAAGCGTATTGGGCGTGTAGCACGGATTTGTTGGAAAGCGGAGAGACTAGATTCCTACAATTGCACGAGTTAGATGAACTAAGGTGGAACGCGTACGAAAACTCGAGTTTATACAAGGCGAGGACAAAAGCGATGCATGATTTAAAAATCCGAAGGAAGGAATTAAAAGAGGGAGACAAAGTCCTTTTGTTCCAGTCGAAATATAAGTTCAAAGCTCCCAAGTTAAAATCCAAATGGACGGGACCGTATGTGGTGAGACGGGTCTTTTCGGGTGGCTATGTGGAGCTCGCAACGGATGATGGCGGATCATTTATCGTTAATGGTCAAAGAGTCAAAATATACCGTGAAGAGGATGAGGAGAATGGTATGACATTGGAGGATGGGTTTCACCTGTTCTAAGTTCTAGGCAAAACGAGGAGTCAAGCTCATGACTCGAGAAAAAAAAAACGAGCACTTTCGGATTAAATCCCGGTTTGTTGTATCATTTTCATCTTATTTTCTTTTATTTTCTTTTTTTTGTTGTTTTAGTTGTTTAACGACAATTAGGATAAGTAAGTTTTAGTGTTTAAGTAATTTAGGAGTCAAAAAACGAAAAAAATTGTTGTAACTCTCTTCTTGTGCCGCAAGAGTATGGAGTTGCGCCGCAAGTGAGGATCCGAGGCTAGAAGTAATTTTGGTGTCAACCATTTGCGCCGCAGAACTAAACACTTGCGCCGCAAGAACATCAGGTGAAAAAAAAAAAAACAAAAAAAAAACAAAAAAAAAACAAAAAAACAAAAAAAAAAATTTCTTATCTTTTAAAACCCCTAACATCGATCCACTTTTCTTTCTTTTCCACATAACTCGCGGCGCAAGCAGAAAAACAAGAAAAAACACACTCGATTTGTAATTCGATTTACAACTCTCATCTTTTCTAAAAATCAATCAATTAAGTCATGGGAAGATCGGTATGTTTGTTTCTTACTTTTAATTTCTTAATTTTAGTTTAATTAGGGTTCTTGATTTGCAATTGATTTAGGGTTCTTTAGAATTTTAGTTAGTTAATTAGATAGGAGATATCATTACTTAGCTTAGTTTCCGTATTATTTGTGTATGAGTTAGGTTGCGTCTGGTTTAGCCATGTTGCTGCAGAATTTCGCCCAGAAAACACCCATTTGCGCCGCAAGAGGGAGAAGTTGCGGCGCAAATGGACCTCAGACCTGACAATTTAAAAAAAAAAAAAAAAAAAAAAAAAAAAAAGAGAGTTGTTTGTTTTATTTTGTTTCTTTTAGTCTAACAATTGTAGTTTGTTTTGTTTTTGTGTTTGTTTGTTTTGTAGGGGAAACGTCAAGTGGTGGAGGCACCGGAAGTGGAAGAATCCTCCACATCTCATCGAGTGACCCGCCCACCGGTTCCATCCACTGAATCAATGGTGATGCGACCTGAAACGCACCCTTGGCTCAAATGGACAGGATGTACGGCTAATGAGAAAATCAGGTTTAACAACAACTTGGCCTTACTTCAGGAAAAAGCGGTTCATCCCCCGAAGTTCTTGGAGTGGGGTATGCTCGATAATTTGGGAATAACTGCAGAACTGAATTCCTACCTGATTACACGGTTCGTAAAGGAGTCCGGGGCTACACCTTTTGAGGTGGAAGTATGGAAGAAAGGATTCAGTGTCCGAGAGAGTAGCTACCTGGAACTGTGTCTCGAGTTTTACTCCACTTTGACAGTCGACCCGGTCCCGGACAGTAGTAAAGAGGTTTACGATGCAAAGATAATCAAGTTTAGGTTGGGTGGGAAAACTCATGAGGTCACCCTGCCACAGTTTGGGTTTTTGACGGGTTTATTTACTGAAGCTGAATATTTGGACAAACCCAATATGGCGGATTATATTGTTAGGGGAAGTTGGAATAGGAATGCAATCCGGAGTAGAAAAAATGAAGTGTGGTTTGATTTGTCCGGACATAGGCCTCACGCCTCCACCAATAAAGCGAACAATCTCACGGATCCAATATTAAGAGTGCTTGAAAAAGGAATCTCCAATTCATTCTTGCACCGCTTTCAGCATCAGGATAACGTTTATATTGATGATTTGTGGCTGTTGTATTTCTTCGCTAAAAGGGACCCTACAAAGTATGTGAATGCCCCGTGGGCACTGGCTGAGTATATGCACGAGAAAGGGTCGGGACGACAAGCCGCAGGGCCTATGGTTTGTGGACACTTCATCACGAGGATAGCAAAGACTTTGGGTGTTATGACCCAGGCGGGGACTCGCCAGTGCAGTCCACCAGTGGGTTGGAAGATGGTCACGATGAATGACCTGTTTCGGGCTAAGATTGTAACAAAAGACATAATTTATGTTGGTAATGTGCATGTTGAAGAGGGTGAAGAAGTTGAGGAAGAGCACGAGGAAAATGTGGGTACCGAGAACACGGAGGGAGTAGTGCCACCACCACTTGGCCCGTTTGATTTCAACCCAATGATGCACGAGATGTATCGAATTGGGCGTCAAGTGGACGAGACACATGCTGATATGTCTCACATGAGGACTGATATGTCTCACATCAGGACGGAGGTCGATAGGACCCGCTCGGATGTTCACCAGTTCGGGGATTACACGCAGTATCACATGGCACGATACCAGCCCATGTGGGAATACATGACCACTTCTCAATACCATGTGCATAATCCCGAGGCAGCAAGTGGGTGGACCGAGTATAACCCACCTCCAATGTGGAACCCACCACCGCCTAATGATGAAGAGTGAAGGACGTGAAGAAGCCGCTTGTGGGGCTTACTTGTTTGTTATTGTATTTTGTGATGTCGAACTATTTACTTTTCAGTTGTGTCTCGTCATGTTTGGAACTATTTTATTTTCCGTTGCTTAGGATTTTTATTTTTATGCTAATTAACGTGTTTGTTTATGTGTTGTACCTTACCAAGACTGGCATTAAGTTCAGCACGTGCGGAGTAGACTCGGAATTCATACCACATCAAACGGAACTCGCACGATTTTATCTTTCCTTTTTCCTTTTACGTTTGTATTTTTAGTTTTATTTTAATTTCCCTTGTAGTTAGATTTTCTTTTGATGGAACACATTAGGGACAATGTGTTATTCAAGTATGGGGGGGTGAGTCGGGAAATTAGTTAGTTTTACCCCTTATATCCATTACGTTATTTTAGTCCCATTTGAGTCTTTTAGAGTCTAAAAAAAAAAAAAAAAAAAAAACGCTTAAATGTAGTTAGGGAAGATGATAGGGGCTTGTATATTTAACTTTATTCCGGTATATTAACGTGAAATTGCTTAGGAACATCTTTAGTTAATAAAATACTTGTAAATAAGAGTTTAGGTTTTCTAATTTTAGTTCCTTAAGTTTCCCTGAAAAATCAAAACGATAGATAATCACTAGATATCCTTAGTACCGAGCCCTTGTAGTCCCTGCACCCTCTCGGGGGTAGTTGGGGAATCCTAGTATTACTTAAGCCCTTGGAGAATTAGAGGCGAAGAAAAAGGCCATAGGTCTTTCCCGTCGACAAAATAGAAATTGATCCTCACTATAACGAAGACTCAAATCCCGTTATAATATTTGAAGTGAACAAAAGTGAGAGGAAAAGAAAAAGATGTAGACTAACCAAATAATTCTCAAAAGAAAGAAGTACTCAAATGAAGAAAATGCTTAGTAATATTTTAAGGGTTCCCCCGAAAGTAAGGCGGTATAGGGGTCGGCTGTAATGGCTGATCGCTCTAACTTCGGTTAGAGAGTGAGGGAAAAGGGGTGATTATCTTGACATATCTAAACTAGGGGAAGAATTAGGAGTTAAAATTGGTAAAACGCGGTTCTTGTTTGCTTAAGTAATTTAGTAGCTTTAGATGTTTGTAGTCGGTTTTACGATCTAGCAATTTCACGCAAATCTTTATTTCTAACACCGGAATTTAATTAAATGTTTGAGCCCGTGATTCCCTAACTTTTCTTAAGTTGTATGTTTTGTAAATTTGTTAGTAGGTTTGAGTCGGATTTGCTTAGGGACAAGCAAATGCTTAAGTATGGGGGGTTTGATATCGCTCATTTATACGAGTATTTCATAGCGATATTTGTTATGTTTTGAGTTAAAAACGTAATGGATAGACCCCGTATTGCTTATATTTTGTGTAAAGTGTCTTTTATAGGTTTTAGTTATGTTTGGAGTTATTGGAGGTGATTTGGGACCAAAAGGAGCTAAGCAAAACAAGTCGGGAATCAAAATGTCTAGTTGCCTTGGCCATTTTCATCAATTGCTCCGCAACTGGTTGACACAAAGTTTATGGAGCTTGCTGAAGTCGAGTTGCGCCGCAGGAAGCACTAGTTGCGGCGCAAGAGACTCACGTATCTGGCAAATCAATTTTACCACTTGCGGCGCAAGACAGACAATTGCGGCGCAAGAGGTCACCTGGCAGTTACAAAAATTGTTTCTTTAATCCTAATTAAGTGGAAACCCAAAAGTTAGTGGGGTATTACTTATGAACGTTTTTCTGGACAAAAAGATTATCATCATCACTCATATCATCAGTCTTTGGGCATCAATTAGCAAGGGAGATCAAGAACAATTTCATAATCGTTATTTTCAAGTTGAACAATCGTGACTTTCATTTCCATTTCGTTAATTTGGGATCCTTGGACCTTATTTTCCAGCTTTTGGTATTGAATCTTTTATCATTTTTATTGCAATTCGAAGTATGTCTTTTACATATTTGATTGTGTTTGTTATAATTATGAGTAGCTAATTTCTTAATACGTTTGCTTGGATTATGTGATCGTTTATGTGTTAGGTTTTGGGTGTGAAATTAGATTGATTTGTAGAGGTTAATTGGGGATCCGTTTGGGTTAATATTTTAACTATCTTATTAAAATTGTTTATACTCTTATTTGGTAATCTAAAAACGGGTATTCGAAAGGAATCCGTAATTTTTACTAAAATAGGAGCGAATTAATCGGCCGGTCTTTAGTTGATTATAAGTAAATGATATTCGAAAGGAATCATTAACAACAATTTTTTACAAGTAGATATTAACACGAACGCTAGCTACTAAATTAAGAGAAATCGGTTTAGGAGTTAGTAAGCTATTCGAAAGGAAGTTTATAAATTAATTCTCACATATCAGCTTGAAACTTTATGCACAATTACTTGAGGTGTTAACGGTATTCGAAAGGAATCGTTGCATGGTTAGGTAATTGGAGAAATCCGGTATTCGAAAGGAACTTAGGATTTTACATTAGAAGTTTATCGACATTTTCACACCTAAGAAATAACACATATTCGTAAGCGGTCCAAGCAAGCGTCTTCTTTTATCCATATTTGAATTCTAAAATATTTTTACCGTTATTATAAGCAAGTCTTCATTAAGACTAAAACCAACTTGTTACTCGTTACGTGTTTTTATTAAACTAATACTTTTAACTATAAATAGTCCCTGTGTTCGAACCCGATATTTTCTAATACTATTTTACAACTGACAAGGGTACACTGCCCGTGTCGTAATCTAGTAAAGGTTTATTTTCGGAAAACTAGATTTTTCGCATCAGGAAATTTGAATTTGAACTGTTTAATTGTAATTTCCATGACGATCCGTTTTTTTAATTCTTTTGGAAATGAATTTGTACTTGGCGTCTTATCGCCTTTGACTTTATGATGTATTTGTAACATTTGGCATGATCTATTTAATTTGATGTTTTGTTTATCGGTTATATTGTTGTAATCTTGACTCCTGATATTATAACTGGAACACTACGTGTTTCCGCTAGTAGTGGGGTGTGACACTTAAGAATGATTAAATTGGTTTATTATAATTTTATAACAGGTCTAAAGGTATTAAAAGTATTTATCTTGTCTTAACCTAAATTATACGACTTTATAACGTAATAAACTCAACTTATATAAAAATACCGTTTTTGGACAGTTTAGTTAAACACTTTCGTTTTAATCATATCTCATTCATAACGAACTCTTTTATAGTGATATCTTAGTCTAAAATGTAGCTCTAGGTGTCTAGTTTTCAAATTTATCTCCTTTGACGTCTAATTCCTTCTAGAACTTTATTTCTCTCAGTTTGAACGAACGTATGTGTTCGCTGAAAATTTTGCCATTTAATCCAAAGTCTATAACCGTCGAATATTATACTTATACATTACTACCTTTATCTAGGGGAGCTCTAGGACTAATGAGGACTCAAGTTGTGACCAACATAATACGTCATATACACACAGTACCGTTTACATTCGCTCACTCGATAAGGTGAGTCATCCCCCCTATTTTACTACTGCTTTTATATATTAAATCGGGGGAAAGTAAAGCAACCAAAAAAACTTTGAAACAAATGATTTATGAGAATGATGTTCTACTTTCTATTTCCGGAAACATTTCTATTTCTAGAAACTTTCCATAAATAGACACTTCTAGTTATGGAAACTTATCATATTTCGAAACCTTAAATTGTGTAATAAAAACTACTGCGGTTTTCTAAAACATCACGAGCGGTTGTTCAATACTTAGTTTCGATGTACCAACTATGATGGATTATCGGTATGTGTTTCATACCGATACCGCACGCTCTTTATGAGGTGCACTTGCGTTGTTCCAACTATTATGGATTATCTGTATGTGTTTCATACCGATACCGCACGCTTTGTATGAGGTGCACTTGCGATGTTCAAACTATGATGGATTATCGGTATGTCTTTCATACCGATACCGCACGCTCTTTATGAGGTGCACTTGCGATGTTCCAATTTTATTGAATGCTTGTGATGTATAATTAGATGTGATGATATGTTTTACTACTTTAAATGCATTAGTTACACAATTTGACCAACTACTCATCAAACCCTAATTCTATACATCCTATTACAGAACTTACAAGATTCAAACCAAATTAAGATTTTACAAAACATTTTTATATACCAACAACCTAATTATTTTTATAAATCAACCATTAGGAAAACCCTAATATAGACTCACTAACATAAACCCTACTGATTTCAATTCCCAACTACAAAACTAATATTCATAACGATAACAGACTACTAACAAGATTAAAAATGTTTAGATTAATAAGAACACAAGACAAGAATGTTACCACGATAAAATCAAGAGGGTGTGTATTCGGCTAGAACAAGAAACCGAGAGGGAGGAGATGATATTTCGTTCTGAAATCCAAAATGGAGAGGGAGGGATAGTCTAGCTAATCGAAATAAGGGATAATAGGGGAGAGGGGTCGAAAATGGTTTGGGGTTTGGTGATAGTCGAATTTAAGTTTTAGGGGAAAAGAGGTTTTAGCCGACTAAGGGTTTTGGGTGGCGGGTTAGGTTGTTTGGGTAGATCCATGGGTTAGATTGAATATCCATGGATCATAATGGAAGACCCAGATTAAAGAATACTAACCACCTAGCCTGAAAACTTAAATGATCTTCCCGCTAACTACCTAGAGTCCAAAATTATGACCCGATGTTAAATAATAATAATAATTGACTCCAATTAACTCGAACTAAACCATAAAATAACATTTACTTTTATGATTTAGTTAATATGTCACTAGCTCGATTAGAAAACTATTGTGGAAAATTCTCGAAGACTAAAGTTATACGTTGAAAAAAACTCGGAATAATTAGTCATATAAAATTAGTTCATCTTTAAAAAGAGTTTTCTCAGTATCAATTAGAGTTTTCACATTTCAAATTATAATCATACATCTTTTACGGGATTACTTCGTTAAGTTATGCGGAAGCTCATCTAGCGGAATCTACTTACTTGTGCACCTAAAGTATAATACATGTCCAGGAATGATATAAATCTCACATGAAATCAACAACCGAAACACATCAACATAGCATAAAGAAACTTTATAAAACGTTTTTAATAAGATTCGGTAATAAGCTACAGGCATATTAGACTAACTTGAGGCGGAAAAGTGACGGTTGTCACATCGTGTATGTAATTCACTTTCTCAATAAAGTACTTCGTCCCAATTCCTTTGCCTTTGAGTTACCAGGAAATCTTTAAATGGGATAATTCAAGAAATAAAAATTAGTGTTTAAGGCAGTAGAATCTCTTCAAAACAAAGAGAAATTTGTTGAACTTGTTTATGATTTTTATCATATATATTTTGAAAGAACAAATGATGTCTATTTATAATAGACAAATGAAAATGTGTGTCTTTTGGTAAAAAGTCACAGTCCCTTGTGAATGGTTACACCATTTAATAAATAATTACACTATTTAATAAATAGTAATAAGGTTAACATTCAATATACCGAAATCAAATTAACTTATACGAGTGTGCAACTCACACCTCCTAACTCGTAATAAAGCTGAATTTGAAATCCCTTTTGTCTCGATAAATCCCAATTACACTAAATTTACCAACACTATGTGGAATTCGTTGTTTTCATATATGTTCTACACGAATCTCTACACCAAGTGGAATTACCCGTTTTTAAATATGTATAGGCTAGTACCTGTGTGATTAAACAAGCGTTATGTTGAGTTTTTTGTTGCAAACTTGACAAGGTGGCAATAATGTTTCATCTTGAACATGGAAACAACAATTTTGTTTGTTGAGTTTCTTGTAAGGTTGCTTAGCTTTATCTTGAAAGGTTCACGTTCTATCTGACTAAAAGTGGTTGTATCAAAACCATTTCTACTTATAGGTCTCCTTGCAGTATTCTAGTTGTGATTTACTTGCATAACTTAAGTACTTATAAAGTAGGTGGAAAAACTAAAAATGGATTATAAGATTTTAGCTGCAAATGATATATTTCTTTAACTTTCTTTGAAACTTGAGAATACGAGTATTTCCATCATACCCTTTCCTTTTTGTACAAAAAAAATAAAATACACCAAATTTAGATCTCATCTCTTCTCTTTTGCTCTTTAGCTTAACTTAATTTACCTTAATAAATAAACTTGAGAACACAGTGTAATTGAGCACATTTTAATATTATACTTATTCCTTAGAGCTCTGGGATACATGGTCAACATCTCACATGCAACATACCATGGGTTATCAGAGAACACGTGTATTCTAAGCCTTAATCAGTTTGTAAACATTTCAAATGAAGTGTGTATGAGATTAGTTAGATAGTCTTATTCCGCATACAATTTGTAATTATTTAATACCATAAATGAATTAAACTCTGAAAAGCCATTTCATGTGTTCCTAAACTTAGTTATCTTTTTATTATATCTTGTGATACAAACTGTTATATAGAATGTTAAGTATCTAGTTCAATCAGTTTGTGACCAAATCATTACATCAAGTTTGGCAATATATGTATGATCCTTGAGGGCGTCATTGCATAGCTCTCAAACACATACTTCATTATCTCCGAAACACTTTTGACCACAACTTACAACTATATGTGTCATTAATACTTGGTCCACCTGCTGATTCACATAATACTTGGTACATATACTCGCATATGGACATATGAATGACATATATTTTTGTTGGACTAACATGATGTATTGGTCCTCCACATAGGAACATGCTATATTTCGATCAAGTGTTATGGATAAATAGTTGGGCTTAAATGTAGCAACTGAAACTAATTGGCTTTACAAGTTACTTCGTAAATTCATTACCCCTTGTAATTAACGACAATAGAGTAGTATACATTTCCATGAACCCGATGATCAGTGAACCAAACACAATGAGATAAACATCCATCTTTTTCGAGAAAAGGTAGCTCGAGGCCAAGTTTGTGCTCTAGATGTGCCTACTAACTCGACATTTTCGTCAAAAAACTTTGTTTTACGCTTTTTACTGAATTTTGATCAATTTTAACTATCCCTCTTTCTCCTGCTCAGCCTACATATCATATTATGTATTGATTTTGATAGTTAGTTCAATGGAATTACATACTCCGTCTCGTGTGTACTAATTGTTTTACGATTGATTCATCAAAAAATTTATAGTTCTTTTGTAAGGATTACGAGAAAGCTTTTGCCCGCGTGCGCGACGAATATTAGAAACGTATATTAAAATAATTGTTAAAGGATCCATAAGGTGTTAAAATATAAATTATGATAAAATAAACAACAATAATGGTATAGTAAAAATAGATTAGAAAATGGGGATGAAACTCAAGTACTTTGACAACATGTTCTTTCATAAAAGTAGCAAGGAAAAATAGTCGAACCCGAGTCTTCAAAGAAAAGGGGGATGCAACTCAACCACTTTGGCAACATGTTCTTTAGTCCTAACTCCGCTACAAACTGTATATTTATTAATTAGTTTTTTTTAAAGGAAATAATGGTAGAGGGAGTAGAACTTAGGTCTCTCACGTATTAATCATGTGCCTTGACAACTTCAACAATATGTTGTTCGAGTAAAGTTTGATTTCCGAAAGTAAGTTTGATTAAAATTAAAATACATGTACATTATTTAATAACGTAATTTAAAATTCGAGGAAAAAATATATCCAAAAATTAAAGCTAAAAAAAAGTAATGCTAATATAAAAGGTAAAAGTACGTAACCAACACAAAAAGTTAAAACCGTAAAAGAAAAGATTAAAAAACAAAATTAAACAAGCAAGCTAGCTGCAGGGAGCTGCCAACGTGCGTGGTTCGCTATTCACGAAATAGTAAACATACTCACATATTTGGATAAGAACGAACTTGCTAAATTAATTATTTGATAATATGAAACATTTTTTAAACTAATGTCAGGATCTATCGAACTATGTTTATATAAAACAAACGTGTAGATCTAGATCTATCAAAGAAGTTCCAGCGGATCAACATTGTCACACCCCGCTAAAGCGGAAACTCGAGATGTGAAGAGCAAAGAATCATTTCACGAGTTATAACAAAGGTTAACGGTTCAAGTCATTAAAAGATAAAGTTTGAAAAGTTCACATGTTCAAAAGATACAACCAAGATACATAAAGTTTAAGACAACAATACATAGTAAAATGTTTGTTAAAAATTCCCAAAACAACAAAGGTCTCCTCCCGAATTACACTTCACATAACCATCTTGACCCGCCTGAGCAATGCACTTCATGACTTACGCTTAGTTTCCTGAAACATGAGATAAAGTGTCAAACTACATAACGTACTGAGTGAGTTACAGTTTATAAGTTTTTGACAAAAGTTCCGACAAAGTTCCGACAAAAGTTCCGACAAGTATATATAAGTATAGAGTTTTCTTAAAAGAAAGATAGCGGATAAAAGCGCTTAAAATATATATATACTTTTAATGAAGATCCTAGTCCAGTAGATCGACATTTAGAAAAGTCAAGTTGCACAAAGTAACTATGTATATGCGTAATTAATTGTAACATATGATTTTTGAATTGTAACGACCACTTGACATAATATAATGTAAGAGTTCACACTAAACCGATTAACTGGTCTGAACCTGCCCGGACCTCGCACTATCGACGAGGTTTGTCTGTTCTAGTAATATGTACTCAGGTAGCTAGCCTAAAGTAAGGAGTGACCTCTCCTGAGTATCGATACCCATAATTACCAACGGCTTAAAGCTAATAGTGTGAAAATGTCTGAAAAACTGGGGAAACTGATGTAATTTTTGTCCAAAAACTGATAGTAGGCTCTTACGGAGTTTATATTCTCATCAAGGGTTTGTCCAAGTACAATCAAAAAATCATAGTTTAAGTCAAGATGTCAAATGTCCAAGGTGCCACATAGGCCGTCTAAAAATAGTTTTACGCATATAAGTAAGACCAATGTCAAATAGTGCAATAAAGACTTTGTACATAAAGTCATAGTTCATAAAAGTCATTGTTCATAGAAGACATAGTTCATAAAAGTCATTGTACATAAAGTCATAGTTCATAAAACAATTTAGATCTCATGTTTCCCCCAAAAAGAGTACTTAAAATAAAAAAGGTAGAGGGGTGTAACTCACGGATTGCGAAGATAGTGAACTCGAAAAACGGTCGGAATAGCGAGCCGGGAATCACGGAAAGCCTAAGAATACCAAGATTGTTTAAGGCGTTATTATTACATTAAGTTATTATAAATAATATATAATAGATGAAATTTTTGTAAAACTTTAAGTGTCAAGGTCCAGTTGTCCAAAAATAGTCCGAAACGGTTATCGTTATGTTTTAGTCCAAAAGTCCAAAGTTAACGTTTTTATTATTATGATACATACATTTTGGTCGCTGAAGTGGTTTGGATTTTCTAACAAAATTTGGGCAGCGCTTCCGCGCCCAAATTTCATATCCAAAATCCAAGTCACTTTCCCGCTCACAAAACACATATATCACATAATCTTATTTAAACAAGTTCATAATATTGTAAATAGTCCAATACATGCCACCAATATAAACATTTTACTCATCTCAGTCCCAAAATGTCAGTAACGAAAATCCAGAACACGTACATAAGTTTTAAACGACCAAAACGATGATTTTCGGGAACGACAGCATCCCGGTGCGCCGCAGTGAGCACCGGTGCGGCGCACTGCCTGCTGTCTTTTCCCGTTTTGTGTTTTTCTTGCCAAACACGATTTGTTACCCATAGATTTCGACATGCAACCAGTAAATACTTCATAAAATAGTATGTTTACAGTTTCTAAACCATATTTAACGATAAAACTATAGATCTAAATATTATTTCGGTTAAAAATCGTTTTTGCCCATAAAATGTTATAAATCTTTATAAAAACTTTTTTTTATGGTTTAGATCTTACATGCAAGATGTAAAAACAGTAAATAGAGATAAGAAAATCATTTCTACCGGATGAAAATGGTTGGATGATGTTTTAGACGGATTTGAGCTCCAAAAATCGGTAGAAAAGCTTTGAAACCGAAATGAACTTGATTCTTCTTGCTTCCCTTGATTTTAAACGATTTTTGTGGTTGATGTGACAGCCGTCAAATTTTAGGAGCATTTTTATACTCTATGTCTCTTTTGGTCTATCTAGTCTTTAACTATTCAATAACCGGAACCGCGACAGTGTCGGAATCACAACCGGAATCAATTTATATAAGTCCTAATACCAAGAAAACTCCTAATGAACTTTCCTAAGTTCATAATGTAACATACTTTAAAACTTTAGTTAACAAAAAGGTCCAACGAAACAATTATGCAAAAACAGCTAAAATACAAAATCTGTTACAAAAATGGTCCTGGACGGCGCACACATGCCTTGGGCGCCGTCGTGCAGGACGATTTTTGTAATTTATTTGAATAAATTGCATGTCTCGATTTCCGAACTCCACCCACCAATCAATCTCGTTTTAGGCACTTATTTACTGCCAAGATGACAGTCCCAACCCACCCTATTATCATATTCCTTATTCCATTTTCATTTTATCATTTTTATAAAACAAAACACACACACACACACACATTATTCTCTCAAAAACTCTCTCAAGAAAGCCACATTTCCAGTGATTCCAGCAACAAAAACACCATTTTATTCCATACAAATCGTTTGAAACATCAAGAGAAACAAGGGTAGCCAAACAATTTCGGAAAAGGACCATTTTTGTAAAGGTTTTTGAAGCTTAAATCCGGCCAAATCCTCATCCAAGCTAATCTCTTCGGTAGAAATCTTTCCCTTTTCATTTTATACTGATTTTATTACTTGCATGTAATATCTAATGGTTCAATACAAGTTTTTATACAAATCTACGACTTTTCATGGTCAAAAACGTTTTTAACCGTAAAAGCCTTTGAATCCACGAATTTTTATCTTTAAATACTTTAGAAAATGTTAAAATGATGTTTTAATAAGTTTAAACCTATTGCATGTCGAGATCTATGAATAAATAAACGTTTTACAAGAAAAACTCGAAAACTTCACGTTCTGTGCGCCGTCCTAGAGGCCAGGACGACGCAGTGGGACACAAAATGGGTTCTGTGCGCCGTCCCAGTGCTCACAGCGGCGCACAGAGCTGCAACTTTTTCCGAAAATTCGTTTTTGGCACGTTTTTGACTATATTGACCCGCTGACTTTTTGATACATGACTTTTGGGACTGAGTTTGGTAAAAGTAATAACATTTGAGACATGTATGGACTAATTGGACTTAAAATGAACTAGTTAATGTATTATCGTGTTATAGGTGATTTGTGAGCGGAAATGGTATTTGCATTTTTGGATATGAAATTTGGGCGCGGAAGCGCTTCCCAAATTTCCTTAGAAAAATGTAATCCACTTCAGCGAGCAAAAGCACTCGTGACATAATAATAATAAACGTAAAACCGGACTTTTGGACAAAACGTAACAATTACCATTCGGACTATTTTGGACAATACTTAACCTTGACACTTAAAGTTTAATAAAATTTTATCTATTATATTATATAAAGAACATAATAAGATAATGACTAATTAGACTATCTTGGTAAATAGGCGATCCGTGATTCCCGGCTTCCGTTCCGACCGACTTTCGCATTCTTACTCTTCGCAATCCGTGAGTTACAACCCCTTTTACTTGATGTATATTTTGCATGATTTTGGGGGAAACATAAGATTATTTACATTTTGAAAACATTTATGAACAATTGCAACTATGTGAACTTTGGAAACTTTTATGAAACTATTATGACTTGGAACTTTTGAACTATTTTGGACAAACTCTTTGAAATTCTTATGCGTAAACACTTTTGCTCTACTGGCTTATTTGAACTTACCGGCTTGCCCCCTTTTCGGCTAAACTAATTATTGATGCTTGTATGCGAGACCGACCCTTGATGGAACTATAACATGACTCTTAAGTGACGACTATCTTTTTTTGAAACAAAACTACTTAGTGCCCAGCTGCTTTTTAGACTTTACACACTATTAACTTCAGAGCCGCTTAGTAACAATGGGTATCGATACTTAGGAAAGAACCGTTCCTTGCTTAGATCGCAGTCTAAGTACATATTACTAAGAACTTGACAACTCCCCGTAGGATAGGCGGGGTAAGGGGCCTCACGGTTGAACAATCAGTTTAGTGTGAACACTTAAGTTATAGAATGCCAAGAGGTTGATACAAGAATCTAATTAGTTACTTATACGCATAAATTTACGAACTTTTAGCGATTTATTCCGCAACACTTTTAGCGATTGTTTATGCAACTATGATTTTACTAAATCTGACTCTACTTGGTCTACACAAACTTTAGAGCACTGACACGCCCATTACTTAGAACTTTAAAAGTATATAAATTTTAAGCGACTTTTCTCCGCTAACCTCCTTTTTGGAAACTTTTACTTTTATATACTTAACCAACTTTTTGCCGAGCAACTTAAACTGTAACTCACTCACTACTTTCGTAGTTGACACTTTATCTTATGTTTCAGGGAATTTAGTGTAAGTATGAGGTGCATGGCATGGACGGGTCAAGGCGGTCGCGTGAGAACCATATTGGGAAAAGACTTGTTCACTTATTTTGGGAATTTTTAAATGGAACTTTGCTTATGTATTTGTACTAAATTTCTATGGCTTGGTTATTACTTTTGAAATTGTAAACACTCTATTTTTAATCTATGACTTGAAAACTGTTATGTTTGTTATCACCTGTGTAATGACCTTCCAGTTATTCACATCTCGTGTTTCCGCTTTAGCGGGGTGTGACAGACTTGGTATCAGAGCACAGGTTATAGTGAAAAACGGTTTAAAAAAATTTCAAAAATTTTCGAAACCAAACTATAACTAAGGCTTTTTAGGAAAATCATTTATGGGTTCAAACTTTAGAGAATTAATTTCGCGATTGCATGGTTATTTTTAACTACGCATGGCCTGATCACCCATGCCTAGTTCAAAATGAATTATGCAAGGACGGAACGTAATTACTATTGTTAACGGTTTTTGAGTCGAAAAATTCCCGGTTCTGTCTTTTCCCGATTCTCACGTGACTGACCCGTACATGCATTTCATTACACATTTTCTTTACTATTCTTTTGTGTCTTCACGTACTTACGAAACTCATTGTTCACAGATCCGTTATGTCTCACTCCTCTCGTTCGCGTTCACCGTCACGATCCTAGTCTCGCTCGCTACCGAGAGCTGATTCGCCTTCTGAGGCTTCCGAGGGCCGCACCGCCTCAGAAAGCGAACGTCGGCAGACCACCGATCCCACGGAGGGCACCTCCTTGGCCATCTCTAGCAGCATCGGGTCCAGCCCGAGGGCTGTGCTACCCCCTCCACCGGTACCCGTTTCCACAACACCCCACTACCGGGGCCCGCGCATTAGGCATACCGCGCGAAAGCAGGTAATCCTCCTGGGCCGCCTACCGGACAGGATGGCCGTGCACCAGGCTGGACCATCCCAACCTACCCCATCCCACCTACCTTTCGGTCACCATTCAGAGGTTCCACATAACCCTCTCATGGACCATTACTCCTGGGAGAGACAGATGGAGCGCGAGGAAATGCAGCGCGCTAGAGACGTCGAGGCCGCTAGGCAGAGGATGCCTCCCACCCTTCAGCCTCCCCCACCGGCCGCGTTCCTTCACCTGCACCGTGAGGTACGGGGACTGGCATAGGAGACCCAGCATCAGGGACACCTTATCAGTGAGGTCACTGACTCTGCACAGCAGTTGTCGGAGCAGGCGTTGCGAGTCATCGCATCGACCCGAGCTACGGCACGAACCGTGCACCACCTCATTGGTGTGTGCCTGGTAATGGGCACGTTGATTGCGGTTATGGCAGCCAAGATGTTCCTAGAGAGACGCCATTAGTTATTTCCTTTTTATTGTATTGTACCTAGCCTGGTCGTAATTTTCTCATTGTACACGACTTAGACTTTTTATTTCCTTTTCCTTTCTATGTATTGTAATCGTATATCCCATTCAGTACTTGTATTAAACTTTATTATCATTAATGGAACTTCTATCTTTTATTATTGTACTTATCTTATCGTGTGAATCTTTTACTTTTGACAATCATTACAGTTCTATCTCTTGAATCATTTTCATGCGTGTGCTATTTGTTCATTCATATTATCTCGTGCTATAATTATCTATAGTCACTAAATTATATTCTTATCATATTCCATTCGAGCGTTCTAAACTGAATCTATTCTTCTGATTGTAGAATCATGGCTCCTCGCTCAAACGCTAGCATCATTGCTGAACAAGTTGCTGAACAGTGTAATGCGGCAATGCCCAACATGATCGCCCAGATCACTGCCGGGATCAATGCCAATGTCAATAACCATCAACAACAACAACAACAGCAACAGCACACGCAGCAATAGAACAATCAAAACCAAAATCAGAATCAGAACCAACACCCGAACCCTCCCCCGTGCAACTATAAGAGCTTTATGGCATGTAAACCAAAGGAGTTTCACGGCACAACTGGTGTTGTAGGACTGCTCCAGTGGTTCGGGAGTATCGAATTAGTCCTACACATCAGCCGATGTGCCGAAGCCCACAAGGTGGAGTACGCGTCCTGCGTATTCCATGGCCGAGCTCTGTCCTGAAACACCGTTGTTCAAACCATAGGGCGCGAGACTGCCTACGCTCTTCCCTGGAACACCTTTAAGAATCTGCTCATCGAAGAATACTGCCCAAGAGGGGAAATCAAGAGGCTCGAGGCTGAGCTGTGGGACCACAAGATGATCGGGAACGACATCGAGAAGTACACAACCCGGTTCCACGAGCTCTCCCGGCTAGTTCCAAGACTGGTGACCCCCGAAGAGAACCGGATCGACCTCTACATCTCTGGTCTTGTTCCGGAAATCCGTGGCATGGTCATCTCATCTGAGCCGCAGACCCTACAAAGCGCAATCATCCTAGCTCACCGTCTCACTAGCAACCTCCTCACTGCTCCTACCTCTTCCAAAAAGGAGTCAGGTGAGAAGAGGAAGGCCGAGCAAACCCCGAGAAGGAGTGACCACATCAAGAAGACCCGAAGAACCCGAAACTTCGTTGTGACTGTCGCACCTGCAACTACACCAGCACCACCTACTGGATCCAGGTCCTACTCCGAACCGCACTCGAAGTGCAACAAGTGCAACTTCCACCATCTCGGGAACTGCCGGTTATGTTTGAGGTGCCAAAAGGTGGGCCACTTCTCCAAATACTACCCGGACAAGAAAACCACCCCAGGGTAGAAACTGACGTGCTATGAGTGCGGGAGCGACCAACACCTCCGGAACACCTACCCTAAGCTGAATCGAACTCCGCGGAACCAGGGAGGGCAAGGTAGGGGCCGCGCCTTCGCACTAACAGCTGAGGAAGCAAGTCAGGACCCCAACGCAGTTACTGGTACGTTTTCCCTCAATGATCATTTTGCTTCCGTGCTATTCGACTCGGGAGCTGAGAGAAGCTTCATTTCCTTAGATTTTAGACCCCTCATTAATCTAGGATGTAAAGTTCTTAAGGATAGTTTTACCGTTGAATATGCTAACGGCCAAGAGTTTGAAGCTAAGGATATAATCTTAGGATGTTCACTATGGTTATCTGACAAAATCTTCCCCATTGATCTAATTCCTATCGAGCTTTCGAGCTTTGACGTTATCGTTGGAATGGATTGGCTGTCTCGCTTTCGAGCCGAGATCGTCTGTTTCGACAAACTCATCCGTATCCCTCTTTCGGAAAAAGAGACTCTCGTTGTTCAGGGAGACAAGCCTGGACGACAACTTCGCATTGTATCTTCCATAAAAATGTGCAAGTACCTTCAGAAGGACTACGACGCATTCCTTGCCCATGTCGTCGAGCGTAAACCTGCAGAGAGCCGAGTCCAAGACATTCCAGTAGTCAAGGATCATCCCGAAGTCTTTCCCGAGGATTTTCCAGGGTTGCCACCTCAACGACAAGTGGAATTCCGAATACACCTCGTTCCTGGCGCAGCACCGGTTGCCAAGACACCGTACCGTCTAGCGCCACCTGAAATGCTAGAACTGTCAAAACAGTTACAGGAACTCTTAGGCCATGGTCTTATTCGCCCGAGTTCGTCCCCCTGGGGAGCCCCAATCCTCTTTGTCAAAAAGAAAGACGGATCCTTCCGTATGTGCATTGACTATCGAGAGCTGAACAAGCTGACCGTCAAGAACCGATACCCACTCCCGAGGATCGACGATCTGTTCGACCAGTTGCAGGGTGCAACTTACTTCTCTAAAATCGACCTCCGTTCGGGTTATCACCAAGTTCGTGTCAGTGAGACCGACATTCCGAAAACCGCATTCCGAACTCGTTACGGTCATTACGAATTTCTTGTCATGTCTTTTGGTCTGACCAATGCACCAGTAGTGTTCATGGACCTAATGAACAAAGTGTGTAGGCCATACTTAGACAAATTCGTTATCGTATTCATAGATGACATTCTCATCTACTCGAGGAACAAGGAAGATCATGCGAAACACCTTAAGCTCATTCTAGAACTCCTCCAACATCAGAGATTGTACGCCAAATTCTCGAAGTGTGAATTCTGGCTCTGAGAGGTACACTTCCTTGGTCATGTGGTCAACCAAGAAGGGATTCATGTAGATACAGCTAAAATCGAAGCGATCGAGAAATGGCAAGCTCCGACGACCCCGACGGAAATCCGTCAGTTCCTAGGATTGGCAGGCTATTACCGAAGGTTCATCGAGAATTTCTCGAAGATCGCAAAACCCCTCACCGAGCTCACTCAGAAAGACAAGGACTTCATTTGGGGAAAAGATCAGGAGGATTCCTTCCAGAAGCTCAAATATCAACTGTGTCACGCACCGATTCTGTCCCTGCCAGAGGGCACGGATAACTTCGTAGTGTTTTGCGATGCCTCCCACCAAGGACTTGGGTGTGTTCTAATGCAGAAGGACAAGGTCATCGCTTACGCTTCTAGGCAGCTGAAAGTACACGAGCAGAACTACACAACACACGACTTAGAGTTGGGAGTCGTCGTATTCGCTTTGAAGATCTGGAGGCACTACTTGTACGGTACTAAGTGTACGGTCTACACTGATCACAAGAGCCTTCAGCAAATTTTAGACCAGAAAATGCTCAACATGAGGCAACGTAGATGGATAGAACTGCTGAGTGACTACGATTGCGAGATCAAATACCACCTGGGTAAAGCAAACGTAGTAGCAGATGCCCTGAGTCGGAAGGAAAGGGTAAAGCCATCTCGAGTTCGAGCCTTAGGTATTCAAATCCAGACGAGTCTTCGAACGCAGATCGCAAACGCGCAGCAAGAAGCATTGAAACCCGAGAACATTAAGGTCGAAACGCTTCATAATCATGAAAAGGAATTCGAACGCAAGTCCGACAGAATCTACTACTTTAAGGGACGAGCATGGATTCCAAAATCTGAGGATCTTCGGAAACTCATATTGGACGAGGGCCACCGATCTAGATACTCCATCCATCCGGGATCCGACAAGATGTATAAGGATCTCTGAGAATATTACTGGTGGCCGGGCATGAAGAAGGATATCGCCTTGTATGTAGCTAAGTGACTGACTTGCTCCAAAGTCAAGGCGGAATATCAGAAGCCCTCAGGTCTACTTCAGCAACCGGAAATTCCCATGTGGAAGTGAGAACAAATCTCCATGGACTTCGTCACTAAGTTGCCCCGTACGGCTAGGGGTAACGACACGATTTGGGTAATCGTGGACCGTTTGACAAAATCCGCTCATTTCCTACCAGTTCTAGAAAATCACTCGATGGAGAAATTCGCTCAAGTCTACATCAACGAGATCGTCTCTCGCCATGGAACACCTCTCTCCATCATCTCCGATAGGGATAGTCGGTTCACGTCCCTCTTTTGGAATGCCCTTCAGAAATCATTAGGGACACGACTAGACCTTAGCACTGCATACCACCCTCAGACCGATGGCCAGAGCGAAAGGACGATCCAAACACTTGAGAATATGTTGAGAGCATGTGTAGTCGACTTCGGAGGAAGTTGGGACGCTCACCTTCCTTTGGTCGAGTTCTCCTACAATAACAGCTACCATGCCAGCATCAAGTGTGCACCATTCGAGGCTCTCTATGGACGTAAGTGCCGGTCACCGCTTTGCTGGCTAGAAGCTGGCGATCGACAACTTACGAGACTCGATATCGTCTAGGAGATCATTGACAAGATCACCACCATCCGTGAAAGACTGAAGACATCCCGTACCCGGTAGAAAAGCTACGCTGACAACCGAAGGAAACCCCTCGAGTTCCAAGTTGGCGATAAAGTGCTTCTCAAGATATCGCCATGGAAGGGAGTAGTCCGCTTCGGAAAGCGCGGAAAACTAAGTCCAAGGTACACCGGTCCATTTGAAGTCATTGAGCGTATCAGTCCCGTTGCTTATCGTCTCCAACTCCCCCAGACTCTCTCGAACGATCATAATGTATTCCATGTCTCACACTTGAAAAAGTGTCTGTCTGATGAGACCATCGTCATCCCTCTTGACGAGGTCAAAATCGACAACAAACTAAACTTCATTGAGGAACCGCTCGAAGTTGTTGACCGCGAGGTCAAACAACTCAGGCAGAGTCGTATTCCTATCGTCAAGATTCGGTGGAATTCCCGACGTGGTCACGAATTCACATGGGAACGTGAAGACCAATTCCGTCAGAAATATCCACATCTATTCGAGAACACTTCTTCATGATGGGACGAACTAAATTTTAGGACGAAATTTCTTTTAACCCGGGGAGAATGTGACAACCGTCAAATTTAAGGTGCATTTTTATACTCTATGTCTCTTTTGGTCTATCTAGTCTTTAACTATTCAATAACCGGAACCGCGACAGTGTCGGAATCACAACCGGAATCAATTTATATAAGTCCTAATACCAAGAAAACTCCTAATGAACTTTCCTAAGTTCATAATGTAACATACTTTAAAACTTTAGTTAACGAAAAGGTCCAACGAAACAATTATGCAAAAACAGCCAAAATACAAAATCTGTTACAAAAATGGTCCTGGACGGCGCACACATGCCTTGTGCGCCGTCGTGCAGGACGATTTTTGTAATTTATTTGAATAAATTGCATGTCTCAATTTCCCAACTCCACCCACCAATCAATCTCGTTTTAGGCACTCATTTACTGCCAAGATGACAGTCCCAACCCACCCTATTATCATTTTCCTTATTCCATTTTCATTTTATCATTTTTATAAAACAAAACACACACACACACATTATTCTCTCAAAAACTCTCTCAAGAAAGCCACATTTCCAGTGATTCTAGCAAAAAAAACACCATTTTATTCCATACAAATCGTTTGAAACATCAAGAGAAGCAAGGGTAGCCAAACTATTTCGGAAAAGGACCATTTTTGTAAAGGTTTTTGAAGCTTAAATCCGGCCAAATCCTCATCCAAGCTAATCTCTTCGGTAGAAATCTTTCCCTTTTCATTTTATACTGATTTTATTACTTGCATGTAAGATCTAATGGTTCAAAACAAGTTTTTATACAAATCTATGACTTTTCATGGTCAAAAACGTTTTTAACCGTAAAAGCCTTTGAATCCACGAATTTGTGACTTTAAATACTATAGAAACTGTTAAAATGATGTTTTAATAAGTTTAAACCTATTGCATGTCGAGATCTATGAATAAATAAACGTTTTACAAGAAAAACTCGAAAACTTCACGTTCTGTGAGCCGTCCTAGAGGCCAGGACGACGCAGCGGGACACAAAATGTGGTATGTGCGCCGTCCCAGTGCTCATAGCGGCGCACAGAGCTGCAACTTTTTCCGAAAATTCGTTTTTGGCACGTTTTTGACTATATTGACCCGCTGACTTTTTGATACATGACTTTTGGGACTGAGTTTGGTAAAAGTAATAACATTTGAGACATGTATGGACTAATTGGACTTAAAATGAACTAGTTAATGTATTATCGTGTTATAGGTGATTTGTGAGCGGAAATGGTATTTGCATTTTTGGATATGAAATTTGGGCGCGGAAGAGCTGCCCAAATTTCTTTAGAAAAATGTAATCCACTTTAGCGAGCAAAAGCACTCGTGACATAATAATAATAAACGTAAAACCGGAATTTTGGACAAAATGTAACAATTACCATTCGGACTATTTTGGACAATACTTAACCTTGACACTTAAAGGTTAATAAAATTTTATCTATTATATTATATAAAGAACATAATAAGATAATGACTAATTAGACTATCTTGGTAAGTAGGCGATCCGTGATTCCCGGCTTCCGTTCCGACCGACTTTCGCATTCTTACTCTTTGCAATCCGTGAGTTACAACCCCTTTTACTTGATGTATATTTTGCATGATTTTGGGGGAAACATAAGATTATTTACATTTTGAAAACATTTATGAACAATTGCACTAAGAACTTGACAACTCCCCGTAGGATAGGCGGGGTAAGGGGCCTCACGGTTGAACAATCGGTTTAGTGTGAACACTTAAGTTATAGAATGCCAAGAGGTTGATACAAGAATCTAATTAGTTACTTATACGCATAAATTTACGAACTTTTAGCGATTTATTCCGCAACACTTTTAGCGATTGTTTCCGCAACTAAGATTTTACTAAATCTGACTCTACTTGGTCTACACAAACTTTAGGGCACTGACACGCCCATTACTTAGAACTTTAAAAGTATATAAATTTTAAGCAACTTTTCTCCGCTAACCTCCTTTTTGGAAACTTTTACTTTTATATACTTAACCAACTTTTTGCCGAGCAACTTAAACTGTAACTCACTCACTACTTTCGTAGTTGACACTTTATCTTATGTTTCAGGGAGTTTAGTGTAAGTATGAGGTGCATGGCATGGAGGGGTCAAGGCGGTCGCGTGAGAACCATATTGGGAAAAGACTTGTTCACTTATTTTGGGAATTTTTAAATGGAACTTTGCTTATGTATTTGTACTAAATTTCTATGGCTTGGTTATTACTTTTGAAATTGTAAACACTTTATTTTTAATCTATGACTTGAAAACTGTTATGTTTGTTATCACCTGTGTAATGATCTTCCAGCTCTTCACATCTCGTGTGTCCGCTTTATCGGGGTGTGACAGTTGATTTTGATGGATTAAGTGTCTGGAAATTATTGGAATGGGGGTGTTCTTGAGGGAAGATTAGAGAGAAAATGGTGTGTGTTTGTGTTTTTGTTTTTATAAAAATGAAAAATGAAAAGGAAATGAAAGAAAATGATGGTATAGGGCTTTGGGGACTGCCAAATACAATAATTGATTGCTAAAGCCCGAGATTGATTGGTTGGTGTTTTATAAAAACGAGACAAGACTTTAAAACTTAAAAAAAAATTGAATCTGCCAGCCAGTGCGTCGTACTGGTCCAAATTTCAGTATTTTCTGATTTTTTTCGTTTTTACGTTTTGCTTCGTTGGACCTTTTCGATAACTGAAAGTTATTAATTTTGATACGTTATGAACTAGGAAAGTTCCTTAGGTGTTTCTTGGTATTACGACTTACATAATTTGATTCCGAACGTGATTCCGACACTGACGCGTTTCCGGTAAATGTACAGTTAAAGACAACGACAGACAATATGAGAGACATAGAGTGTAAAATGCACCTGAAATTTGAAGGTTGTCACATTCTCCCCGGGTTGAAAGAAATTTCGTCCCGAAATTTAGTTCGTCCCATCATGAAGAGGTGTTCTCGAACAGATCTGGATAATTCTGACGGATTTGGTCCTCACGTTCCCACGTGAATTCGTGACCACGTCGGGAATTCCATCGGACTTTGACAATAGGAACACGACTTTGCCTGAGTTGTTTGACCTCGCGGTCAACAACCTCAAGCGGTTCTTCAATGAAATTGAGTTTTTTTATCGATCTTGACCTCGTCAAGAGGGATGGCGATGGTCTCATCAGATAGACACTTTTTCAAGTGCGAGACATGGAAAACATTATGAACGTTGGAAAGAGTCTGTGACAACCGTCCAATTCCAGGTGCAATTTATTACTCTATGTCTCTTTTGGTCTATCTAGTCTTTAAATGTTCAATAACCGGAGACGCGACAGTGTCGGAATCACACCCGGAATCAATTTATATAAGTCCTAATACCAAGAAAACTCTTAATGAACTTTCCTAAGTTCATAACGTAACATACTTTAAAACTTTAGTTAACGAAATGGTCCAACGAAACAATAATACAAAATCAGCCAAAACACAAAATTTATTACAAAACAGGTATAGGACGACGCACACAAGCCTTGTGCGCCGTCCTGGCAGGACGAATTCTGTAATTTATTTGAATAAATTGCATGTCTCGATTTCTAAACCTTTTAACCAATCAATCTCGAGTTCCATGTCATCATTACTGCAAATAGGCAGTACCAAGACTTCACATTACCGCTTTGCTTTATTCATTTTCATTTATCATTTTATAAAACAAAAACACACACACATACAACTTTCCTCTCAAAATCTCTCTCAAAAACCTCAAGCTCCAGTGATTTCCAGCACCTAAAACACCAATATTAACCATGCAAATCGTTTAAAAACACCAAAGGAAGCAAGAGGAGTCAAATATTTCGGTAAAGGGCCGTTTTCGTAAAGGTTTTTGAAGCTAAAATCCGGCCAAATCATCATCCAAGCTAATCTCTTCGGTAGAAATCACTCCCTTTTCATTATTTACTGAGTTTATTACTTGCATGTATGATCTAAAGTCTAAAAACAAGTTTTTATAAAAATCTATGACCTTTTATGGTCAAAAACGTTTTTAACCGAAATAACCTTTGAATCCACGAATTTGTGACTTAAAATAATTTAGAAACTGTTAAAATGATGTTTTAATAAGTTTAAACCAAATGCATGTCGAGATCTTTGGCTAAAATAAACAGTTTGCAAGAAAAACCAAGAAAACGAGGTTGTGCGCCGTCCTAGAAGCCAGGACGACGCAGCGGGACACATAAACGTGTTTGAGCGTCGTCCCAGTCTTCACAGCGGAGCACATGCCTGCTTTTCTTCCAAAAAATTGTCGTTTTGATCGTTTTAAGCAACTTTGACCCGCTGACTTTTTAATGTATGATGTTTGGGACTGAGAAACATAAAAGTAATAACATTTGAGACATATATGGACTTAATCGGACTAACATGGACTAGATTAAATGTATTATTGTGTTATAGGTGATTTGAGCGGAAGTGGAATTTACATTATTGGATATGAAATTTGGGCGCGGAAGCGCTGCCCAAATTTCCTTAGAAAAATGTAAACCACTTCAGCGAGCAAAAACACTTGTGACGCGACAATAACAAACGTAAAATCGGACTTTTGGATAAAAAAAGTGACGATTACCATTTCGGACCATTTTGGACAATACTTAACCTTGACACTTAAAGTTTAATAAAATTTTATCTACTATATTATGTAAAGAACATAATAAGATAATAACTAATTGAACTATCTTGGTAAATAGGCGATCCGTGATTCCCGGCTTCCGTTCCGACCGACTTTCGCATTCTTACTCTTCGCAATCCGTGAGTTACAACCCCTTGTTCTTAATGTATATTTTGCATGATTTTGGGGGAAACATAAGATTATTTGCATTTTGAAAACATTATTGAACAATTGCAACTTTGTGAACTTTGGAAACCTTTATGAAACTATTATGAACTTTGGAACTTTTGAACTATTGTGGACAAACTCTTTGAAACTCTTATGCGTAAACACTTTTGCCCTACTGGCTTACTTGAACTTACCGGCTTGCCCCCTTTTTGGCTAAACTAATTATTGATGCTTGTGTGCGAGACCGACCCTTGATGGAACTATAACATGACTCTTAAGTGACGACTATCTCTTTTTGAAACAAAACTACTTAGTGCCCAGCTGCTTTTTAGACTTTACACACTATTAACTTCAGATCCGTTTAGTAATAATGGGTATCGATACTTAGGAAAGAACCGTTCCTTGCTTAGATGGCAGTCTAAGTACATATTACTAAGAACTTGACAACTCCCCGTAGGATAGGCGGGGTAAGCGGCCTCACGGTTGAACAATCGGTTTAGTGTGAACACTTAAGTTATAGAATGCCAAGAGGTTGATACAAGAATCTAAATAGTTACTTATACGCATAAATTTATGAACTTTTAGCGATTTATTCCGCAACACTTTTAGCGTTTGTTTCCGCAACTATGATTTTACTAAATCTGACTCTACTTGGTCTATACGAACTTTAGGGCATCGATGCGCCCATTACTTAGAACTTTAAAAGTATATAAAATTTAAGCGACTTTTCTCCGCTAACCTCCTTTTTGGAAACTTTTACTTTTATATACTTAACCAAATTTTTTCCGAGCAACTTAAACTGTAACTCATTCACTACTTTCGTAGTTGACACGTTATCTTATGTTTCAGGAAATTTAGTGTAAGCATGAGGTGCATGGCATGGACGGGTCAAGGCGGTCGCGTGAGAACCAATTTGGAAAAAGACTTGTTCACTTCTTTTGGAAATTTTAAATGGGAACTTTAAAGTTATGTATTTGTGTATTGAAAATCTTGGTTGTCTTGAATTGTAAACACTTTTATTTAAATCTATGGCTTGAAAACTGTTATGTTTGTTATGACCTTTGTAATGATCTTCCAGCTCTTCACATCTCGTGTTTCCGCTTTAGCGGGGTGTGACAGACTTGGTATCAGAGCACAGGTTATAGTGAAAAACGGTTTTAAAAATTTTCAAAAATTTTCGAAACCAAACTATAACCAAGGCTTTTTCGGAAAATCATTTATGGGTTCAAACTTTAGGGAATTAATTTCGCGATTGCATGGTTATTTTCAACTACGCATGGCCTGATCACCCATGCCTAGTTCAAAGTTGAATTATGGAAGGACGGAACGTAATTACTATTGTTAACGGTTTTTGCGTCGAAAAATTCCCGGTTCTGTCTTTTCCCGATTCTCACGTGACTGGCCCGTACATGCATTTCATTACACATTTCCTTTATTATTCTTTTGTGTCTTCAAGTACTTACGAAACTCGTTGTTCACAGACCCGTCATGTCTCACTCCTCCCGTTCGCGTTCACCGTCACGATCCCAGTCTCGCTCGCTACCGAGAGCCGCCTCGCCTTCCGAGGGCGCACCGCCTCGGAAAGCCAGCGCCGGCAGACCACCGATCCCACGGAGGACACCTCCGTGGCCATCTCCAGCAGCATCGGGTCCAGCCCGAGGGCTGTGCAGCCACCCCCGCCACCGATACCCGTCGTCGCGCCACCCCAGTACCGGGGGCCCTGTACTAGGTTTACCGCGCGAAAGCAGGTCATCCTCCCGGGCCGCCTTCCGGACCGGATGGCCGTGCACCAGGCCGGCCCATCCCGACCCGCACCATCCCACCTCCCATTTGGTCACCCTGTAGAGGAGGCCCCACGTAACCCTATCATGGACCATTACTCCTAGGAGAGACAGATGGAGCGCGAGGAAATGCGGCGCGCTAGAGACGTCGAGGCCGCTAGGCAGAGGATGCCTCCTACCCTTCAGCCTCCCCCACCGGCCGCGTTCCTTCATCTGCACCGCGAGGTACGGGGACTGGCACAGGAGACCCAGCATCAGGGACACCTTATCAGTGAGGTCACTGACTCTGCACAATAGTTGTCGGAGCAGGCGTTGTGAGTCATCGCATCGATCCGAGCTACGGCACGAACCGTGCAGCACCTCATTGGTGTGTGCCTGGTGATGGGCACGTTGATTGCGGTCATGGCAGCCAAGATGTTCCTAAAGAGACGCCATTAGTTATTTCCTTTTATTGTATTGTACCTAGCCTAGTCGTAATTTTCTCATTGTACACGACTTAGACTACTTATCTCATTTTTCTTTTCTATGTATTGTAATCGTATTTCTCATTCAATACTTGTATTAAACTTTATTATCATTAATGGAACTTCTATCTTTTATTATTGTAATTATCTTATCGTGTGAATCTTTTACCATTGGCAATCATTACAGTTCTATCTCTTGAATCATTGTCATGCATGTACTATTGCTCATTCATATTATTCTCGTGCTATAATCATCAATATTCACTAGATTATATTCTTATCATAATCCATTCGTGCGTCCTGAATTGAATCTGTTCTTTTGGTTGTAGAATCATGGCACCTCGCTCCAACGCTAGCATCATTGCTGAACAAGTCGCTGAGCAGTTGAATGCGGCAATGCCCAACATGATCGCTCAGATCACCGCCGGGATCAATGCCAATGTCAACAACCATTATCAGCAACAGCAACAACAGCAGCAGCAGCAACAGAACAATCAAAACAAGAATCAGAACCAGAACCAACACCCTAACCCTCCCCCGTGCAACTATAAGAGCTTCATGGCATCTAAGCCAAAGGAGTTTCACGGCACAACTGGTTCTGTAGGACTGCTCCAGTGGTTCGAGAGTATCGAATCAGTCCTACACATCAGCCGATGTGCCGAAGCCCACAAGGTGGAGTACGCCTCATGCGTATTCCATGGCCGAGCTCTGTCCTGGTGGAACACCGTTGTTCAAACCAGAGGGCGCGAGACTGCCTACGCTCTTCCCTGGAACACCTTTAAGAACCTGCTCATCGAAGAATACGGCCCAAGAGGGGAAATCAAGAGGCTCGAGGCTGAGTTGTGGGACCACAAGATGATCGGGAACGACATCGAGAAGTACACCACCCGGTTCCACGAGCTCGCCCGGCTAGTTCCAAGGCTGGTAACCCCTGAAGAGAACCGGATCGACCTCTACATCTCTGGTGTCGCTCCGGGAATCCGTCGCATGGTCATCTCATCCGAGCCGCAAACTCTACAAAGCGCGATCATCCTAGCTCACCGTCTCACCAGCAACCTCCTCACCGCTCCTGCAACCTCCAAAAAGGAGTCAGGTGAGAAAAGGAAGGCCGAGCAGACCCCAAGGAGAAGTGACCGCATCAAGAAGACCCGAAGCACCCGAAACTTCGCTGTGACTGTCGCACCTGCACCTGCACCTACACCATCACCACCTACTGGATCCAGGTCCTACTCCGGACCGCACCCGAAATGCAACAAATGCAACTTCCACCATCTCGAGAACTGCCCGTTATCTTTGAGGTGCCAAAAGGTGGGCCATTTCGCCAAGTACTGCCCGGACAAGACAATCACCCCAGCTCAGAAACTGACTTGCTTCGAGTGTGGGAGCGACCAACACCTTAGAAACACTTGTCCTAAGTTGCACCGAACACCGCAGAACCAAGGTCGACAAGGAAGGGGCCGCGCCTTCGCACTAACAGCTGAGGAAGCACGTCAGGACCCCAACGCAGTTACTGGTACGTTTTCCCTCAATGATCATTTTGCTTCCGTGCTATTCGACTCAGGAGCTGAGAGAAGCTTCATTTCCTTAGAATTTAGACCCCTCATTAACCTAGGATCTAAAGTTCTTAAGGATAGTTTTACCGTCGAATATGCTAACGGCCAAGAGTTTGAAGCTAAGGATATAATCTTAGGATGTTCACTATGCTTATCAGACAGAACCTTCCCCATTGACCTAATTCCTATCGAGCTTTCGAGTTTCGACGTTATCGTTGGAATGGACTGGCTGTCTCGCTTTTGAGCCGAAATCGTCTGTTTCGACAAACTCATCCGTATTCCTCTTTCGGAAAAAGAGACTCTCGTTGTTCAGGGAGACAATCATGGACGACAACTTCGCATCGTGTCTTCCATCAAAATGTGCAAGTACCTTCAGAAGGACTATGACGCATTCCTTGCCCATGTCGTCGAGCGTAAACCTGCAGAGAGCCGAGTCCAAGATATTCCAGTAGTCAAGGATCATCCCGAAGTCTTTCCCGAGGATTTGCCAGGGCTGCCACCTCAACGAAAAGTGGAATTCCGAATAGACCTCGTTCCTGGCGCAGCACCGGTTGCCAAGACACCGTACCGTCTGGCACCACCTGAAATGCTAGAACTGTCAAAACAGTTACAAGAACTCTTAGACCATGGTCTTATTCGCCCGAGTTCGTCCCCCTGGGGAGCCCCAATCCTCTTTGTTAAAAATAAAGACGGATCTTTCCGCATGTGCATTGACTATCGAGAGCTGAACAAGCTGACCGTCAAGAACCAATACCCACTCCCGATGATCGATGACATGTTCGACCTGTTGCAGGGTGCAACTTACTTCTCCAAAATCGACCTTCGTTCGGGTTATCACCAAGTTCGTGTCAGTGAGACCGACATTACGAAAACCGCATTCCGAACTCGTTACGGTCATTACGAATTTCTTGTCATGCCTTTTGGTCTTACCAACGCACCAGCAGTGTTCATGGACCTAATGAACAGAGTGTGTAGGCCATACTTAGAAAAATTCGTTATCGTATTCATAGACGACATTCTCATATACTCAAGGAACAAGGAAGATCATGCGAAACACCTTAAGCTCATTCTAGAACTCCTCCGAGATCAGAAATTGTACGCCAAATTCTAGAAGTGTGAATTCTGGCTCCGAGAGGTACACTTCCTTGGTCATGTAGTCAACCAAGAAGGGATTCAAGTAGACCCCGCCAAAATCGAAGCGATCGAGAAATGGCAAGCTCCGACGACCCCGACGGAAATCCGTCAGTTCCTAGGATTGGCTGGTTATTATCGAAGATTCATCGAGAATTTCTCGAAGATCGCAAAACCCCTCACCGAGCTCACTTAGAAAGACAAGGACTTCACTTGGGGAAAAGATCACGAGGATTCCTTCCAGAAGCTCAAATATCAACTGTGTCACGCACCGATTATGTCCCTGCCAGAGGGCACGGATAACTTCGTAGTGTTTTGCGATGCCTCCCACCAAGGACTTGGTTGTGTTCTAATGTAGAAGGACAAGGTCATCGCTTACGCTTCCAGGCAGCTTAAAGTACACGAGCAGAACTACACAACACACGACTTAGAGTTGGGAGCCGTCGTGTTCGCTTTGAAGATCTGGAGGCATTACTTGTATGGTACTAAGTGTACGGTCTACACCGATCACAAGAGCCTTCAGCACATTTTAGACCAGAAAATGCTCAATATGAGGAAACGTAGATGGATAGAACTGCTGAGTGACTACGATTGCGAGATCAAATACCACCCGGGTAAAGCAAACGTAGTAGCAGATGCCCTGAGTCGGAAGGAAAGGGTAAAGCCGTCTCGAGTTCGAGCATTAGGTATTCAAATTCAGACGAGCCTTTGAACGCAGATTGCAAACGCGCAGCAAGAAGCATTGAAACCCGAGAACATTAAGGTCGAAACGCTGCATCATCATGAAAAGGAATTCGAACGCAAGTCCGATGGAATCTACTACTTTAAGGGACGAGCATGGATTCCAAAATCTGAGGATCTTCGGAAACTCATTTTGGACGAGGGCCACCGATCTAGATACTCCATCCATCCGGGATCCGACAAGATGTATAAGGATCTCCGAGAATATTACTGGTGACCGTGCATGAAGAAGGATATCGCCTTGTATGTAGATAAGTGCCTCACTTACTCCAAAGTCAAGGCGGAATATCAGAAGCCCTCAGGTCTACTTCAGCAACCGGAAATTCCCATGTGGAAGTGGGAACAAATTTCCATGGACTTCGTCACTAAGTTACCCCGTTCGGCTAGAGGTAACGACACGATTTGGGTAATCGTGGACCGTTTGACAAAATCCGCTAATTTCCTACCGGTTCGAGAAAATCACTCGATGGAGAAATTCGCTCAAGTCTACATCAACGAGATCGTCTCTCGTCATGGAACACCTATCTCCATCATCTCCGATAGGGATAGTCGATTCACGTCCCGCTTTTGGAATGTCCTTCAGAAGTCGTTAGGGACGCGACTAGACCTCAGCACTGCTTACCACCCTCAGACTGATGGTCAGAGCGAAAGGACGATCCAAACACTTGAAGATATGCTGAGAGCGTGTGTAGTCGACTTAGGAGGAAGTTGGGACTCTCACCTCCCTTTGGTCGAATTCTCCTACAATAACAGCTACCATGCCAGCATCAAGTGCGCACCATTCGAGGCTCTTTATGGACGCAAGTGTCGGTCACCGCTTTGTTGGCTAGAAGCTGGCGATCGACAACTTACGTGACTCGACATCGTCCAGGAAACTATCGACAAGATCACAACTATCCGCGAAAGACTAAAGACATCCCGTACCCGGCAGAAAAGCTACGCAGACAATTAACTTGGAACTCGATGGGTTTTCTCCAGTTGTCTGCGTAGCTCTTCTGCCGGGTACGGGATGTTTTCAGCCTTTCCCTGATGGTGGTGATCTTGTCGATGGTCTCCTGGAAGATGTCGAGCCTCGTAAGTTGTCGATCGCCAGCTTCTAGCCAACAAAGCGGTGACCGACACTTGCGTCCATATAAAGCCTCGAACGGTGCCCACTTGATGTTGGCATGGTAGCTGTTATTATAGGAAAACTCGACCAAAGGAAGGTGAGCGTCCCAACTTCCTCCTAAGTCAACTACACACGCTCTCATCATATCTTCAAGCGTTTGGATCGTCCTTTCACTTTGACCATCGATCTGAGGATGGTATGCAGTGCTGAGGTCTAGTCGCGTCCCTAGCGATTTCTGAAGGGCATTCCAAAAACGGGACGTGAATCGACTATCCCTATCGGAGATGATGGAGAGAGGTGTTCCGTGACGGGAGACGATCTCGTTGATGTAGATTCTAGTGAATTTCTCCATCGAGTGGTTTTCTCGTACCGGTAGGAAATGAGCGGAGTTTGTCAAACGGTCCACGATGACCCAAATCGTGTCGTTACCCTTTGTTGTACGGGGCAACTTGGTGATGAAGTCCATAGAGATTTGTTCCCACTTCCACATGGGAATCTCCGGTTGCTGAAGTAGACCTGAGGGCTGCTGATATTCCGCCTTGACCTTTAAGCAAGTAACGCACTTGGCTACACACAAGGCGATATCTTTCTTCATGCCCGGCCACCAATAATATTTTCGGAGATCCTTATACAACTTGTCGGATCCCGGATGGATGGAATACCGAGATCGGTGGCCTTCGTCCAAAATGAGTTTACGAAGATCTTCGGATTTTGAAATCCATGCTCGGCCCTTGAAGTAGTTGTAACACTTGGATCTTTAAACACACAAATTTTTTTTATTTTTTTTTTATTTTTATAAATAAACATTATACAACGTTAACGTTTTCTACACTATCTACATAACTTGGACAAATAAAAGTTATTGTTTTACTTCTACTAAAATAACATTCATAATGTGTTGAGCGGAAGCTTTACAAAAAGTTTAATATTATGTTAAGGTCCCCGTCCGTTCCTTACTTGGCTTGCCTTGCGATCTAGAGGTCCCTTTTACCTACAAACATAACAATCAACAAATATATTAGCATTAAGCTAGTGAATATATTTAGTCATATATTAATACATCTCTAAGACTATTTAAAGTCTTATCATTCTCTTCGCCCAACTACATAGAGTTGGTTCTCACTTCATTACATACCCTCGCGATATGAATGAAGTTGATTCTCACTTTTTCCCGACTAACGAAAGTCGATTCTACATCTTTTCGACATATAAATGTCTTCTCTATTCATCTCTAACTTAATAATAGTAGATATCATTCTCATAGTTAAACTACTTTAAAAATCGCTAAAAAATGGTCTAGGCACTAACTGCTCCGCATCTAACACAACTGCTCCGCAACTAAACAATTCTGGAAATCACCCTAGGCTACTGAGTGCCAGATGCGGCGCACCATAGCCTAGGTGCGGCGCATCTAGGCCAATAGCAGAGGTGATTTCCATTTTTGATCGTTTCCCGCATTACACGTTAGTTTACGCCACTTCTAGTTCCTATTTCCGCTAACAACTTTAACTATAACTTGAGATAATATACTTGTCAATCTTCAATATATTAATACACAATTTTAAACACATAACAATATAAAAATGAGTCTCGTATACTCACCTTGACGTCGAAGTACTTTTACTACTCTTTCGTTGCTTTCCCTTTTCCTTTGTCTTTTAAATCTGAGTTTATAAGACCAAAACAACTATAACTTTCAATAACTCATAACCAAACATATCTAACAACTTTATTATACATCTTTTCTAAAATCTTAACATTAACTTGTTTGGTCCGTTTTCTACCTATCTTGCCACTTTTCGGGGTCTTTGACCCGTTAAGCTTTTTAATATACATAGAAGTATTTTCAAATCATCATTCACATTATACTCATAATAACACATTACATAAAATTGTCATTTCTTCTCTTTAACCAATTTCTACCCATTTGCCACTCCTTGGGTCATTTGACCCGTTTGGCAACACCAAATGGAGAACTCATAACACCATATTCTAACTCATTCATAGAACTTAACATACCATTCTAACATCAAATTAACATACACAAATGCTCAATTTAACAATTCCCATGATTATCCCCAAATTATTAAAAACCTAATTTTATCAATTAATCGTTTCTACTCCTAATTAAACATCTAAATAAGATTATAACATACTAGCATAACTCAAATTTCTTCAATTAATATCAAGCATATATACTCACCTTCTTTTTCCCCAAATACTCTTTAGGCTAGGTCTTCTAAGCTCTTAATCTTGATACAATTTCACCACAACAACTTCAACTACTAGAATTTTAGAATTTTCTTCATTTCTCTCAAGAACACATACAAAGCCTTCTAATTTTCTACACTTGACACCTCACAATCCTAGTCATACTCCAAATCTCGAATTTACACCTTTAGTCCATCAACATCTCAAGTTTTACTAATTTACAAAATGTACTAATAATGAAAACCATATAAATCCTTTCTAACCACAACTAACTACTTTTCTTACCATTCTAGTCCTTTATATATAAAACTTATAAATAAATATAAATTTAAAACATATTTATCATAAATAAATAAATACTTACGAAATATTTTAATTTCCGAGAACCGGGATGTTACAAATCTTCCCTCCTTCTAAAGATTTCGTCCCCGAAATCTATTCTTCAAACAATTTGGGATAAAATTTCTTCATTTCGTCTTCGGGCTCCCAAGAAAACTCCGACCCCTTTCTATGCTTCCATTGAACCTTAACCATATTAATTTTCTTATTTCTAAGTTGTTTTATTTTCCGATCGAGAATAGCTACCGGTTCTTCAACATAGTTCAACTTTTCATCGATTTCGATATCATCTAGCGGGACAAAAGATGTTTCATCCGCAAGACACTTTCTTAAGTTGGACACATGGAATGTAGGGTGTATCTTACTTAAAATTTCGGGCAATTCTAATCGGTAAGCAACTTTTCCGATTCTCTCCAAAATCTTAAATGGTCCAATAAACCTTGGGCTTAACTTTCATCTCTTTCTAAATCGAATTACTCCTTTCCATGGGGAAACTTTCAACATCACAAAATCACCAACTCCAAATTCTATCGGTCTACGTCTTTTATCGGCATAACTCTTTTGTTGATCTTAAGCCATTTTGAGTCTTTCTCTAATTTGATCTATCTTTTCCGTTGTTTTGAACAATCTCTTTCTCTCCTAATTCTCGTTGCCCAATTTCTCCCCAACATATTGGTGTTCTACATTTTCTTCCATACAACATAGTATAAGGTGCACAATCTATACTCGCTTAATAACTATTGTTGTAAGAAAATTCTACTAGTGGTAAATGATCATCCCAATTACCTCCAAAGTCCATTACACACGCACGAAGTAGATCAACCAATGTTTGATTAGTTCTTTCGCTTTGTCCATCGGTTTGAGGATGATAAGCCGTGCTAATATTTAGTTTCACTCCTAATTCTTCTTGAAAACCTCTCCAAAAGTGAGAAGTAAAACGTGTGTCTCTATCCGACACTATCGAAATCGGAACTCCATGCCTTACTACAATTTCCTTCAAAAACATTTCCGCCATTTTCTCCGAAGAAATAGCTTCCTTGATTGGTAAGAAATGAGCACTCTTACTCAATCTATCTACAATCACCCAAATGGCATAATTCTTTCTTCTAGATTTTGGTAATTTCGTTACTAAATCCATAGTAATATTTTCCCATTTCCAAACCGGTATTTCTAATGGTTGCATTTTTCCATACGGCTTTTGGTGCTCCGCTTTAACTTGTAAACATGTTAAACGTTTTTCTACATATTTTACTATATCTCTCTTCATACCCGGCCACCAATAGTCTTCCTTAAGATCTCTATACATTTTCGTACTACCGGGATGAATAGAATATTTTGACTTATGAGCCCCATCTAATAAAATCTTCTTACAATCCGACATATTAGGAATCCAAATTCTTCCAAATCTAGTTTTTAAACCTCGGCTATCTTCCGTCAAATTTTGCACTTGACCCACAATTCTTTCTCTTTTCCAATTTTCTTCTTTAATTGCTTCCGATTGAGCCATTTTAACCGAATCAAGGAAATTTGCATTAATGATTAAAGCTAAGGAATGAAGTTTCATTTCCGATTGTGAACTCTTTCTACTTAACGCATCCGCAACGACATTTGTTTTTCCGGGGTGGTTTTGAATATCACAATCATAATATTTCACCAAATCTAACCATCTACGTTGTCTCATACTAAGATCATTTTGAGTAAATAAATATTGAAAACTTTTGTGATCGGTATAAATCGTACATCTTTCTCCATAGAGATAATGTGTCCATATCTTTAAAGCAAACACAACCGCCGCTAACTCTAAATCTCGCACCGGATACTTCTTTTCATTATCTTTCAACTGTCTCGAAGCATAAGCAATAACCCTTCCATGTTGCATCAAAACACATCCTAAACCGGTATATGAAACATCACTATAAACAACTAAATCTTTCGTTCCATCCGGTAAAATTAACACCGGTGCTTCACTCAGTTTCTTCTTCAAAATCTGAAAGGCTTCTTCTTGTTTTTCTTTCCATTCAAACTTTTTATTCTTTCTAGTTAATTCAGTTAAATTTGAAGCTATTTTAGAAAAATCTTGAATAAACCTTCGATAATACCCCGCAAGACCGAGAAAACTACGGATTTCTTTCACATTTTTCGGAGATTTCCAATTGACAATTGCTTCAATTTTCGCCGGATCTACTTTTATACCTTCTGCATTTACTACATGACCCAGAAATTGAACTTCTTCTAACCAAAATTCACATTTCAAAAATTTTGCATATAACTTCTCTTGTCTAAGAATCTCCAACAACTGTCGCAAATGATCCGCATGTTCTTCTTTACTCTTTGAATATATTAGAATATCATCAATAAATACTATAACAGATTTTTCTAACATTGGTCTACAAACTCGGTTCATCAAATCCATAAAAGCTGCGGGAGCATTTGTTAAACCAAAAGGCATAACCAAAAATTCATAATGACCATACCTCGTGCGAAAAGTTGTTTTCGGTACATCTTCTTCCTTTACTTTCAACTGATGGTAACCCGACCTTAAATCTATCTTTGAAAAGAACTTCGCCCCTTGCAGCTGATCAAATAAATCATCTATTCTTGGTAACGGGTATCTATTCTTGATTGTCAACTTATTAAGTTCTCTATAATCTATACACATGCGCATACTACCATCTTTCTTTTTTACAAATAAAATTGGTGCACCTCAAGGAGAAGAACTGGGACGAATAAAACCCTTATCTAATAACTCCTGTAACTGACTCATTATTTCTTTCATTTCGGCTGGAGCTAATATATATGGAGCCTTTGCTACAGGTGCCGCACCGAGAATCAACTCTATTTTAAACTCTACTTCTCTTTCTGGTGGCAAACCCGGAAGATCTTCAGGAAATACATCTACATATTCGTTCACTACATCTACTTCTTTTAAATCTTTCTTATCTTTCTTTTTATCTATCACATATGCAAGGTATGCTTGACAGCCTCGGGACATATATCTTCTTGCTTTCATCAAGGAAAAAAACTGAAATTTCACCACTCTTTTTCTCCCCATAAATGATAACTTCTTTTCCATCTAAATCAGTGACTTTAATAATTTTAATTTTACATAATATGATAGCATTGTTCTTCTCTAGCCAATCCATACCAACTATAACATCAAACTATCCCATCACCATTGGAATCAAATCTATCGTAAATTTTGTTGATTCTATCTCTAATTGATTATCATGATAAACATCTGACACAAGAACAATTCTATTATCCACCACTTCTACTTCTAAAGGAGATTCTAGCTTACTAAGGGGCTTTGAAAACTTCTTACAAAACTTACATGACACAAAATATCTATTTGCTCCCCAATCAAACAACACATAAGCAAGTTGAGAGTTTACAATAAAAATACCTGAAACGACATCAGTCGATTCTTTTGCTTCTAAGGTTGGGATTTGAAAGGCACGACCTCGACCTTTAGTTTCTTCAACTTTCTTCCCACTAATTCCTCCTTCAAGTAATAAAGGAGCTTTCGGTCCCACCAACAACTTCTGATTTTGAGACAACTTTGGACATTCGTTTTTAAGATGTCCCGGGTCTTTACAATAGTAGCAAATCCTTATTGGATTAGGAAATTCACTACTAATGTGACCCGGCTTTCCACAGGTATAGCAACCCGTCTGACCGAATTTTTCACTCTCCAAAATGGTTCTTACCGCATTTCCTACAACCGTATTCTTTTCTCGACGACTCCTTTCTTTCAAATCTTCTTCCCGAACTTCTGCCCTTCTGTTCAAATCTTTGCTTCTTAAACGGTTCTTGCACATATTCTACTTTGCGTTTCTTCTTTTCTTCTTTAGTTCTGCTTGAAAGTTCTAATTCTCTTCTTCTTGTCGCTTCAACCATATCCTCAAAAGTCCGAGGATTATAAGTGGATACGTGCTCTCTAATATCGGGATTCAAACAACACATATAACGATCCATCTTCATCCGTTCACTTACCACATATTCCGGACAAAACCCCGCTCTATCCAAAAATTCATTGGTTATCTCATTCACAGTTTTACTTCCTTGTTGCAACGACAAAAACTCTAGAGTAATTTTATTCACTGCCGAAGGTGGGCAATAATACTCGATGAATCTTTTCTTAAAATCTTCCCATGTCATCTTCACGATCCCATAAGCCGGGATCAACCTCACTATAGACTCCCACCAACTTTTAGCTTGATTTCGGAGTAAATTTGATGCATAAATGACCTTATCTCTATCCGCACATTTGCAAGTTAAAAACGCACCATCTACCTCCATAACCCATCGCATGCTAACGATAGGATCAATCTCCCCAAGAAACATAGGCGGGTTACAGCTTGCAAAATCCTTATACGTACACCCTTTCTTATAACTTTCCGTTGATTCTTCTTGATGATCAGAATGACCATCTTCACTTTCTGAATCTTCCTTCTCTTTTCGTTTCAATTCTTTTTCCGCAAACACGCGGTCTATCTTCTCATCAATAATCTCCACAACATCATCTCTAACCCGTTTAATAATAAACGGTATTGCTTTCTCAAAGGCTTGGCTAATCTCCTTAGCCACTAACGTCTGCATATCTACTTCCTTCTGACCGTCATCATGATGACTATCTCCTCCTTCCATTTCTACCAACTGAAATAAAATTCAGTTAATAATAACATATAAAACTATAATCCATACATAATTATAGTTTATATGTCATATACATACTTTCTAACTTTCTTTGTCCCTTGTCCTTAATATACTTCAATCATATTGGATATACATAACATGTCCAAAATTAGCGTTGGCCAAACGTTATTTTAAACATATTAACTCTTGTACACCCAATACTATCAATGTATATTTTAGACTAAGGCATTCTATTCTTTCTTAACAATTAATCTTTCTTACTTTTATGTCTTCTGCAAGCCAAGCTTCTTCCTCTTACAAAGCCTAAGCTTGGGTTCAAGTATCCACCGAGATACCCGACTCACACAAGCTAAGGCTCTGATACCAACTTGTAACACTTAGATCTTTAAACACACAATTTTTTTTTATTTTTATTTTTTATAAATAAACATTTTACAACGTTAACATTTTCTACACTATCTACATAACTTGGACAAATAAAAGTTGTTGTTTTACTTCTACTAAAATAACGTTCATAATGTTTTGAGCGGAAGCTCTTTACAAAAGGTTTAATATTATGTTAAGGTCCTCATCCGTTCCTTACTTGGCTTGCCTTGCGATCTAGAGGTCCTTTTTACCTACAAACATAACAATCAACAAATACATTAGCATTAAGCTAGTGAATATACTTAGCCATATATTAATACATCTCTAAGACTATTTAAAGTCTTATCATTCTCTTCCCCCAACTACATAGAGTTGGCTCTCGCTTCATTACATACCCTCGCGATATGAATGAAGTTGATTCTCACTTCTTCCCGACTAACGAAAGTCGATTCTACATCTTTTCGACATATGAATGTATTCTCTATTCATCTCTAACTTAATTATAGTTTAGGATATTGTTAGAACAGAGATTGTCAAACACACAGATTAGGTGATGTCAACCTTGGATCTCCTGTGATGATCACAGTGCAAACCCAACAAGTTCTTGACGAACCTAGGGTGATCAAGGTTGAGGATGAGAGTGAGAGTATATGAACTCTGCGTTTAAGGTTTTGTGAGTATGTGTTGAGATGAGATGAAAAAGTGGGATCGATAATGATTTGGACCCTGTATTTATATGGCCAGTGTCAAGTATATGGAACGTTGTCCATTAATGATAATCATGAATACTTGAACGGACTTAATCATTAATCACCAGTGTATGTAACGCCTTACTATTATGACGATAATAAAGCACTCACAGACGCTGACACCTTGGACAGGCGGTGACAGCTTGACAGGCGGTGCTGACTTGACAGGCGCTGACATAGCTTGATTTGACAGGCGCTGTCATAGCTTGACTTTGACAGGCGCTGACATAGCTTGACTTTGACAGGCGCTGTCATAGCAGGCGCTGACATAGCTTTACTTTGACAGGAGCTGATATAGCTTGACTTTGACAGGCCTAGCTTGACTTTGACAGGCGCTGACATAGCTTGATTTGACAGGCGATGTCATAGCTTGACTTTGACAGGCGCTGACATAGCTTGACTTTGACAGGCGCTGTCATAGCTTGACTTTGACAGGCGCTGACATAGCTTGACTTTGACAGGCGCTGACATAGCTTGACTTTCACAGGCCTAGCTTGACTTTGACAGGCGCTGTCATAGCTTGACTTTGACAGGCGCTGACATAGCTTGACAGCTGCGGACAGCCTTGACAGCCGCGGACAGCTTGACAGCCGCGGACAACTTGGGTTTGGTTCCTTACTAACCTCATCATGCCCCCGAGTTAGGATTTGCCAAAACAACGGTTTGCAAGTCGTAACTATCATTACTCGTAAGTTATTATTTTTTTATTTTTTTTTAAGGAACGAGATTTAGTTACATAACGAAAATCGATTAAGTAATTTGATACGTAACGGTCCACATCTACACACCCACCACCGGCGGTCCACCATACCAATACCGGCGGTAAGGGATTAGTGACCGGGGGTACCTATTTTTTTTTTTTTTTTTTTTTGTGAGAACCGGCTGTAATCCCTTGCTCGGAGGCTGCGATGATCGGCGGCCAGAGGTGGCAAGAGGACCGGCGGCCAGGTGGGACCGGCGGTCAGAGGAACCGGTGGCTAGAGGATCGGCGTCCAGGTGGGACCGGCAGCCAGGCAGTGACCGGCGGCAGTGGTGACCGGGGGAAGGTGGTGACCGGCGGCAGGGTGATGGTGACCGGTGGTGACCAGCTGTACCGGCGGAGAGTGATGGCGTCAAGGGTGGACCGCGGCAACACCTCCTTGGACCGGCGGCAACCCTCCTTGGACCGGCGGTGTCATAAGTATATGCTCAGTTTTTTTTAATAATTTTCCTACCTCACAATGTAACTATGTTCTGTATAAAGAACCGGGTCAAACTTTGCATCCTTGGTCATCCATTTTTTCAAACATGGGCACCCCTTTTTAGAAGTTGTAAATAAAGGTGGCGCCAATGTTAGAACAGAGATTGTCAAACACAAAGATTAGGTGATGTCAACCTTGGATCTCCTATGATGATCACAGTGCAAACCCAACAAGTTCTTGACGAACCTAGGGTGATCAAGGTTGAGGATGAGAGTGAGAGTATATGAACTCTGCGTTTAAGGTTTTGTGAGTATGTGTTGAGATGAGATGAAAAAGTGGGATCGATAATGATTTGGACCCTGTATTTATATGGCCAGTGTCAAGTATATGGAACGTTGTCCATTAATGATGATCATGAATACTTGAACGGTCTTAATCATTAATCACCAGTGTATGTAACGCCTTACTATTATGACGATAATAAAGCACTCACAGACGCTGACAGCTTGACAGGCGGTGCTGACTTGACAGGCGCTGACATAGCTTGATTTGACAGGCGCTGTCGTAGCTTTACTTTGACAGGCGCTGACATAGCTTGACTTTGACAGGCGCTGACATAGCTTGACTTTGACAGGCGTTGTCATAGCTTGACTTTGACAGGCGCTAACATAGCTTGACTTTGACAGGCGCTGACATAGCTTGACTTTGACAGGCCTATCTTGACTTTGACAGGCGATGACATAGCTTGATTTGACAGGCGATGTCATAGCTTGACTTTGACAGGCGCTGACATAGCTTGACTTTGACAGGCGCTGTCATAGTTTGACTTTGACAGGCGCTGACATAGCTTGACTTTGACAGGCGCTGACATAGCTTGACTTTGATAGGCCTAGCTTGACTTTGACAGGCGCTGTCATAGCTTAACTTTGACACGTGCTGACATAGCTTGACAGCCGCGGACAGCTTGACAGCCGCGGACAACTTGGGTTTGGTTCCTTACTAACATCATCAGATATCATTCTCATAGTTAAACTAATTTAAAAATCGCTAAAAACTGGTCTAGGCACTAACTGCTCCGCATCTAAGACAACTGCTCCGCAACTAAACAATTCTGGAAATCACCCTAGGCTACTGAGTGCCAGATGCGGCGCACCATAGCCTAGGTGTGGCGCATCTAGGGCAGTAGCAGAGGTGATTTATGTTTTTGATCGTTTCCTGCACTTACACGTTAGTTTACGCCACTTCTAGTTCCTATTTCCGCTAACAACTTTAACTATAACTTGAGATAATATACTTGTCAATCTTCAAGATATTAAAACACAATTTTAAACACATAACAATATGGAAATGAGTCTCGTATACTCACCTTGACGTCGAAGTACTTTTACTACTCTTTCGTTGCTTTCCCTTTTCCTTTGTCTTTTAAATATGAGTTTATAAGACCAAAACAACTATAACTTTCAATAACTCATAACCAAACATATCTAACAACTTTATTATACATCTTTTCTAAAATCTTAACATTAACTTGTTTGGTCCGTTTTCTACCCATCTTGCCACTTTTCGGGGTCTTTGACCCGTTAAGCTTTTTAATATACATAGAAGTACTTTAAAATCATCATTCACACTCATAATAACACATTACATAAAATTGTCATTTCTTCTCTTTAACCAATTTCTACCCATTTGTCACTCCTTGGGTCATTTGACCCGTTTGGCAATACCAAATGGAGAAATCATAACACCATATTCTAACTCATTCATAGAAGTTAACATACCATTCTAACATCAAATTAACATACACAAATGCTCAATTTAACAATTCCCATGATTATCCCCAAATTATTAAAAACCTAATTTTATCAATTAATCATTTCTACTCCTAATTAAACATCTAAATAAGATTATAACATACTAGCATAACTCAAATTTCTTCAATTAATATCAAGCATATAAACTCACCTTCTTTTTCCCCAAATACTCTTTAGGCTAGGTCTTCTAAGCTCTTAATCTTGATACAATTTCACCACAACAACTTCAATTACTAGAATTTTAGAATTTTCTTGATTTCTCTCAAGAACACATACAAAGCCTTCTAATTTTCTGCACTTGACACCTCACAATCCTAGTCATACTCCAAATCTCGAATTTACACCTTTAGTCCTTCAACTTCTCAAGTTTTACTAATTTACAAAATTTACTAATATTGTTAACCATATAAATCCTTTCTAACCACAACTAACTACTTTTCTTACCATCTAGTCCTTTATATATAAAACTTTTAAATAAATATAAATTTAAAACATATTTATCATAAATAAATAAATACTTACGAAATATTTTAATTTCCGAGAACCGGGATGTTACGGTAGTAGATTCCGTCGGACTTGCGTTCGAATTCCTTTTCATGGTTATGCAGCGTTTCGGCCTTAATGTCCTCAGGTTTCAACGCTTCTTGCTGTGCCTTTACGATTTGCGTTCGAAGACTTGTTTGAATCTGAATACCCAATGCTCTAACTCGAGATGGCTTTACCCTTTCCTTCCGACTCAGGGCATCTGCTACTACGTTTGCTTTACCCGGGTGGTATTTGATCTCGCAGTCGTAGTCATTTAGCAGATCTATCCATCTACGTTGCCTCATGTTGAGCATTTTCTGGTCTAAAATGTGTTGAAGACTCTTATGATCCGTGAAAAACGTGCACTTGGTGCCGTACAAGTAGTGTCTCCAAATTTTCAAAGCGAACACGACGGCTCCCAGCTCTAAGTCGTGTGTGGTGTAGTTCTGTTCGTGCACTTTAAGCTGCCTTGAAGCGTATGCGATGACTTTGTCCTTTTGCATTAGGACACACCCAAGTCCTTGATGGGATGCATCGCAAAACACTACAAAGTTATCCATGCCCTCCGGCAGGGACAAAATCGGTGCGTGACACAGCTGGTGTTTGAGTTTCTGGAAGGAATCCTCCTGTTCTTTTCCCCAAATAAAGTCCTTATCTTTCTGAGTGAGCTCGGTGAGAGGCTTAGCGTTCTTCGAGAAATTCTCGATGAACCTTCGATAATAACCAGCCAACCCTGGGAATTGACGGATTTCCGTAGGAGTCATCGGGGCTTGCCATTTCTCGATCGCTTCAATCTTAGCCGGATCTACATGAATCCCTTCTTGGTTGACCACATGACCAAGGAAATGTACTTCCCGGAGCCAAAATTCATATTTCGAGAATTTGGCGTACAATTTCTGATCTCTAAGGAGTTCTAGAATGAGCTTAAGGTGTTTCGCATGATCTTCCTTGTTCCTGGAGTAGATGAGTATGTCGTCTATGAATACGATAACGAATTTGTCTAGGTATGGCCTACACACTCTGTTCATTAGGTCCATGAACACTGTTGGTGAGTTGGTCAGACCAAATGGCATGACAAGAAATACGTAATGACCGTAACGAGTTCGAAATGCGGTTTTAGGAATGTCGGTCTCACTGACACGAATAGGGGTGTTATTCGGGTCAACCCGACCCTAATAAGCAACTTTCGGGTCGGTTTCATTCGGGTTTTAACTAAAATTTTCTAACCCTAACCCGACCCTAATAAGGGTTCGGGTTTTATGGTTCGGGTCATTTTCGGGTCGGGTCCAAAAGGGTCGGGTTATTTCGGGTCCGGGTTATTACCGTCGAAGTATTTTGAACCAAAGGCATATGATATATATAGGCTAGAAGTATGAAAGAGTTTCATACATTAAGCGATGTGGGAGACCTAAGTAGGGAAAACCAAAGGCATATGATATATATAGGCTAGAAGTATGAAAGAGTTTCATACCTGAAGTGATGTGGGACAACTAAAGTAGGTATGAAACTCTTAGTTGTCCCACATCGCTGCAGGTATGAAACTCTTTCATATTTCTAGCCTATATAGGTCATATGCCTTTGGTTTTCCATACTTAGGTGTCCCACATCGCTTCATGTATGAAACTCTTTCATAATTCGTGCCTATATATATCATATGTCTTTGGTTCAAAAAAATTATTCGGGTTATTCGGGTTGACCCGAATAACCCGATCGTAGATTCTAGACCCGATTGGCCCGACCCTAATAAGTTTATTCGGGTTCGGGTCGGTTCGGGTCAATCGGGTTCGGGTTTTTTTGACACCCCTAGACACGAACCTGGTGATAACCCGAATGGAGGTCGATTTTAGAGAAGTAAGTTGCACCCTGCAACTGGTCGAACAGATCATCGATCCTCGGGAGTGGGTATCGGTTCTTGACGGTCAGCTTGTTCAGTTCGCAATAATCGATGCACATACGGAAGGATCCGTCTTTCTTTTTGACAAAGAGGATTGGGGCTCCCCAGGGGGACGAACTTGGGGGAATAAGACCATGGTCTAAGATTTCCTGCAGCTATTTTGACAGTTCTTGCATTTCGGGTGGTGCTGGTGTCTTTGCAACTGATGTTGCGCCAGGAACGAGGTCTATTCGGAATTCCACTTGTCGATGCGGCGGTAGCCCAGGAAAATCCTCAGGAAAGACTTCTGGATGATTCTTGACTACGGGAATGTCTTGGACTCGGCTTTCTGTAAATTTACGTTCGACGACATGAGCGAGGAATGCGTCGTAGTCCTTCTCGAGGTACTTGCGCATTTTTACGGAAGACACGATGTGAAGTTGTCGTCCAGGTTTGTCTTCCTGAACAACGAGAGTTTCACTTTCTGAAAGAGGGATACGAATGAGTTTGTCAAAACAGACGATCTCGGCTCGAAAACGAGATAGCCAGTCCATTCCGACGATAACGTCAAAGCTCGTCAGCTCGATAGGAATTAGATCGATGGGGAAGATTTTGTCAGATAGGCATATAGAACATCCTAAGATTATATCCTTGGCTTCGAACTCTTGACCGTTAGCATTCGATAGAAAAGCTATCCTTAAGAACTTTAGATCCTAGGTTAATGAGGGGTCTAAATTCTAAGGAAACAAAGCTTCTTTCAGCTCCTGAATCGAATAGTACGGAAGCAAAGTGGTCATTGATAGAAAACGTACCCGTAACTGCATTTGGGTCCTGACGTGCCTCCTCGGCTGTAAGTGCAAAAGCACGACCTCTACCTTGTCCACCCTGATTCTGCTGAGCTCGATGCAGTCTAGGTCAGGTGTTTCGGAGGTGTTGGTCGCTCCCGCACTCGAAGCACGTCGGCTTCTGACCCTAGATGATTGTCTTTTCTTGGAAGTGCTTGGCAAAATGGCCCACCTTCTGGCATTTGAGGCAAGTGGGGCAGTTATCGGTGTGGTGGTAACGACACTTGTCACATCTTGGGTGCGGTCCAGAGTAAGGCCTGGGTCCAGTAGGTGGTGTCGGTGCAGGTGCAGGTGTATCGGTCACAACATAATTGCGGGTGCTTCGGGCCTTCTTGTTTCGGTCGCTCCTTCTCGGGGTGTGCTCAGATTTCATCTTCTCACCCGACTCCTTCTTGGAAGCTGCAGGAGCGGTGAGGAGATTGCTGGTGAGACGATGAGCTAAGATGATTGCGCTCTGAAGTGTCTGGGGCTCGGATGAGATGACCATGCCGCGGATTTCCGGAACAAGACCTGAGATGTAGAGGTCAATCCGGTTCTCCTCAAGGGTTACCAACCTTGGAACTAGCCGGGCGAGCTCGTGGAACCGGGTGGTGTATGATATCGCATATTTATATAGTTATTTATGTGCGATATTTGGTCACATTTCATAGTAAACATGATGGATAGGATAGGTTTTTTACATTTAATTGTGTGGAGAAGTGTTTTTGTCCGTTTTTCAGGTTTACATGATCGGGAAGTGGAAAAGAGGGAAGAAATGGACTTAAATGACGAAAATTATACAAAATGGTGGAACTGAAGCCCAGTGCGACGCAGCGTGTGTTTGTATTGGTTTAGGACACGGAATCTTGCACGGTGCGGCGCAGTAACAGTGAGTGCGGCGCACTTGGTGATTTTCAGCAGCTTCCTAGTTCGATTCGAATACGTTTTCCTCTTAATTTATGCCTATAAATACGAGCTCAATTCGACCAGATTAATCATCAATTAATATTTTCAAGTTTCTGGAGCTGGAGTTTACGTTTGGAGGCAAGGATTGAAGCTAGGAATTCGTTATTCGTAATATTCGGTCACGACACATTTGAAGATTTCTTAGTTTGCTTTTCTTTCTTTTTAATACTTATTTTCCAGGATGTTTTCTACTATTTTGTGTGCTGTTTTTGACTCAATAATGCGTAGCTAAACTCTTTTTACGCTTGTTTGATTAATGGATCTTATTTGAAGTTTGAGTTTTCGTTATTGATTGTTTAGGTATTTGTTTTTAACCAAAAATCCTTAATTGTGTAAGTTTTAAAATATTATTATAAAGTTGTTTATACATAAGTTAATTAATCAATATTCTAGGTATTCGAGAGGAGTCTAGATAGGTTAAGTAATTTATATGAAATAATCGGTCGGTCTATAATCGGTTTAAAATTGTTAGGATTCGAGAGGACCTAATAATATCAACTTAAATAATTAAACTTAGATGAGTGAGTCTAATTGTTAATATTCGAGAGGAATTAATTTTTAGAGGAGTTATTCGAGAGGAAACTCGATAAGGTTAAATATCTAAATACCGGCTTGTTACTTAACGCTTAATTATTAATAATTACAACTGTATTCGAGAGGAACTGTATAATTAGAGGTAGTTAAAGTTAATAAAAGATTCGAGAGGACTTTTGTTATATTTTAGAAGTTTTATAATCAATCAGTTTTGTAAACTTAAATGGAGAATAAGTGAAGTGTCAAACAAGTGTATTTTCTCTGATATTTGATAATTTTAATTACTTTTTCTCACTTTATTTTTATTAATCACTTTTCATTAATTACTTGCAATTTTAATCAATCTTTTGTTACAATAAAAAAAAAACCCCCAAAAACAAATAGTATTATTAATTCGAAATCTAAAAACCAAATTAGTCTCTCCGAACGAACTTTTACTTGCTTTTAAACTATATTACATACGAATAGGTCCACTGCCTATAAGTGTGTAATTACGTGAAATAGTAGGTTAAATTTAAGACTAGATTTTATACATCAAGTTTTTGGCGGCGCTGCCGGGGACTGATTTTTCGTTTTTGTTTCGAGTTTGTAATACGATCCTTTTGAGTATTAACATACTTGGAAGTTACTTTTAATTGTCATTACACCGGTACGTTTTACGTTTTTCTTATTTCTATCTTTGTAGGTATTCAGCTAGTGGATGAGCACAAGGGCTTCGGGATTACCACTCGCGAGT
>CAJVGC010000065.1:34396488-34420533 GCA_910822075.1 Senecio squalidus | reverse complement strand
ACTGCCCGGTATGTTCTAAGTGCCAGAAGGTGGGGCACTTCTCCAAGTACTGTTCAGAGAAAGCCGCAGTCCAGGGTCAGAAGCCTGTGTGCTTCGAGTGGGAAGCGATCAACACTTCCGTAATGCCTGTCCAAGCTTCAGAATGCCCAACCAAATCAAGGTGGACGGGGTCGCGGACGTGCTTTCGCACTTACAGCCGAGGAGGCTCGGCAGGACCCGAATGCGGTGAACGGTACGTTTTCTGTAAACAACCACTATGCATCTGTATTATTCGATTCTGGAGCAGAAAGAAGCTTCGTATCCTTAGAATTTACACCTTTCATTAATTTAGGATCTAAGATTCTTAAGGATAGCTTCACCGTAGAGTATGCCAACGGTCAGGAATTTGAGGCTAAGGATGTAATCGTAGGGTGTTCCATTTGCCTAGCTGATAAAACGTTTCCCATTGATCTAATTCCGATAGAGCTGAAGAGCTTTGACATCATAGTCGGAATGGACTGGTTATCTCGGTTCCGGGCCGAGATCGTCTGTTTCGACAAACTCATTCGAATCCCTCTACCAGACGGCCCCTTGTCGTGCAGGGCGACAAACCGGGTCAACGACTTCGCATCGTCTCCAGCGTTAAAATGCACAAGTACCTCAAAAAGGACTTTGATGCATTCCTAGCGCATGTCATCGAGCGTAAGCCTAAGGAAAAACGAATACAAGATATTCCCGTAGTCAAGGATCATCCAGAAGTCTTTCCTGAGGATCTACCTGGGTTACCCCCACTTCGACAAGTGGAATTCCGAATAGACCTAATTCCTGGCGCAGCACCGGTCGCTAAGACACCATATCGTCTAGCCCCACCGGAAATGCAAGAGCTATCGAAACAGCTACAGGAACTCTTGGATCATGGTCTTATTCGTCCGAGCTCGTCCCCCTGGGGAGCCCCAATCCTCTTTGTCAAAAAGAAAGACGGATCCTTCCGAATGTGCATCGATTACCGAGAACTGAACAAACTGACCGTCAAGAACCGATACCCACTTCCGAGGATCGATGATCTGTTCGACCAGTTGCAGGGTGCCACTTACTTTTCCAAGATCGACCTCCGCTCGGGTTATCACCAGGTTCGAGTCAGTGAAAACGATATTCCGAAAACCGCTTTCCGAACCCGATACGGACATTACGAATTTCTCGTCATGCCATTTGGTCTGACCAACGCACCAGCGGTGTTCATGGATCTGATGAACAGAGTGTGTCGACCATATCTGGATAAATTCGTGATCGTATTCATTGATGACATCCTCATCTACTCAAGGAACAAGGAGGACCATGCGAAACATCTGAAACTCATCCTCGAACTCCTTAAGGATCAGAAACTTTACGCCAAATTCTCGAAGTGCGAATTCTGGCTCCGAGAAGTACACTTCCTTGGCCATGTAATCAACCAAGAGGGAATTCATGTCGATCCAGCAAAGATCGAAGCGATTGAGAAATGGCAAGCCCCCACGACTCCCACCGAAATCCGTCAGTTCTTAGGATTGGCGGGCTATTACCGGAGATTCATTAAAAATTTCTCGAAAATCGCTAAGCCTTTGACCGAACTCACCCAAAAGGATAAGGACTTCACCTGGGGAGAACAACAGGATGAATCCTTCCAGAAACTGAAGTACGAACTGTGCCACGCACCGATTCTGTCCCTACCGGAGGGTACGGATAATTTTGTAGTATTTTGCGATGCGTCTCACCAAGGACTTGGGTGTGTCCTTATGCAGAAGGAAAAGGTCATCGCATACGCATCGAGACAGTTGAAGGTTCACGAGCAGAATTATACAACACACGACTTAGAGCTGGGAGCCGTCGTGTTCGCACTGAAAATTTGGAGGCATTACTTGTACGGCACTAAGTGCACGGTGTTCACAGATCACAAAAGCCTTCAACATATTCTTGAACAGAAAATGCTCAACATGAGACAGCGTAGATGGATCGAACTTTTAAGCGACTACGATTGCGAGATCAAATACCACCCGGGTAAGGCAAACGTAGTAGCTGACGCCCTGAGTCGTAAGGAAAGGGCTAAACCATCTCGAGTTAGAGCATTGGGAATCCAAATTCAAACGAACCTCCAATCACAAATTTCTAAAGCTCAGCAGGAAGCATTGAAACCTGAGAACCTTAAGGGCGAAACCCTGCACAATCATGAACAGGAATTTGAGCTTAAACCGGACGGAATCCACTACTTCAAGAATCGAGCATGGATTCCTAGAGCCGAGGACCTTCGCAAGCTCATCTTGGACGAGGGCCACCGATCCCGATACTCTATTCATCCGGGATCCGACAAGCTGTATAAGGATCTACGGGAATACTATTGGTGGCCGGGCATGAAAAAGGACATAGCCTTGTATGTGGCTAAGTGCCTTACCTGCTCGAAGGTCAAGGCTGAATATCAGAAACCATCAGGGCTATTGCAACAGCCGGAGATCCCCATGTGGAAGTGGGAGCAGATCTCCATGGATTTCATCACTAAATTGCCTCGTACGGCAAGGGGGAATGACACAATTTGGGTGATTGTGGATCGATTGACTAAGTCCGCACACTTTCTGCCGGTAAGAGAGAACCATTCAATGGAGAAGTTCTCGCAGATCTACATTAACGAGATCGTCTCTCGTCACGGAACGCCTCTCTCCATTATCTCCGATAGGGATAGTCGATTCACGTCCCGGTTTTGGAACGCCCTTCAGAAATCGCTCGGGACGCGACTAGACCTCAGTACTGCTTACCACCCTCAGACCTATGGTCAGAGTGAAAGGACGATTCAGACACTGGAGGACATGCTGAGAGCGTGTGTAGTTGACTTCGGAGGAAGTTGGGACGCTCACTTGCCCTTAGTCGAGTTTTCCTATAACAACAGCTACCATGCCAGCATCAAGTGTGCCCCATTCGAGGCCTTATACGGACGCAAGTGCCGGTCGCCGCTTTGTTGGCTAGAAGCTGGCGATCGACAACTGACAAGGCTCGACATCGTCCAGGAAACCATTGACAAAATCACTACCATCCGAGAAAGATTGAAAACCTCTCGTACTCGGCAGAAGAGCTATGCCGATAACCGAAGGAAACCCCTAGAATTCCAAGTGGGCGATAGAGTACTCCTGAAAATATCGCCATGGAAAGGGGTAGTTCGTTTCGGGAAACGCGGTAAGTTAAGCCCGAGGTACACAGGCCCCTTTGAGGTAATTGAGCGTATCGGCCCAGTGGCGTATCGACTTCAACTTCCACAAGCTCTTTCCAATGTCCACAACGTCTTCCATGTCTCGCACTTGAAAAAGTGCTTATCGGACGAGACCATTGTCATTCCACTGGACGAGGTCCAGATCGACAACAAGCTCAACTTCATCGAGGAACCGCTCGAAGTTGTAGACCGAGAGGTCAAGCAACTCAGACAAAGCCGTGTTCCTATTGTCAAGGTTCGTTGGAACTCCCGACGTGGTCATGAATTCACATGGGAACGTGAAGACCAGATACGTCAAAAGTATCCTCACTTGTTCAAGGATACTTCTACCTGATTGGGCGAGTCAAATTTCGGGACGAAATTCCTTTCAACCCGGGGATGATGTGACAACCGTCTAAATTTCAGGTGATTCTCGGTTACTAATTCGGTTCAAAACTCTAGTTCTCTTTTACTATGTTCATATTGTTCGGGTTCACCTTCTCGTACTTTTAACTTGTCGGAACAAATGTCGGAATCAAATTATAAATCCTAACACCAAATATTCAATACAAGAACTTGACTAAGTTCTTAACGGTAACTAAAATGATTCTTGTCCCTAACTAAGTTTAACGGAAAACTTAAAACGTCAAAAGCTGGATTTTTCAATTCAGCCGGCGGCTGAATATATTCAGCCGGCGGCTGAATCCAGCCGGCGGCTGAATATATTCAGCCGGCGGCTAAATCTCGCTGTCCAGCTGGATGGTGACTCATTTTTGCATGTCACACGATTGGCCAACGAATTTTTACTCGAGAATTGGGCACAAGTTACTGCCAAGGGCAGTAACATCACTCACTTACCCACTTCTAATTCATTTTCAAGTTTACACAAACACACACACCTTACTACCTCTCTCTCATTCTCTCTATTTTCTCTCAAAACTCAAACTCAAAAACAGAAACAAAACACCTAAATCAGTCCTAAAAACACATTTTCATCCATAAAATCTTTCACAAATCGTCCTAAGATCAAAGGGGTAACAAGGAAAAGGTTTAAATCGGGTTTCCAAGTTGTTTTTGAAGCTAAAGCTCATCCAAACCGTCACTTTACTTTCTCCTTCGGTAAAACATTTTCTTTTTACTATTTCTATACATATCTTGGCTTGCATGTATGATCTAACACATAAAAATAAGTTTTTATAAAGTTTTATAACCATTTTATTTCAAAAACGGGTTTAAACAAAAAGGTGACTTAGATCTATATATTTGTGGCTAAAAATTCAAAAGAAACTTATATTTGAGCATATATATAAGTAATCTTGATGAATATTCAGTTGCATGTCGAAATCTAGCTCAAAAACGCTTAAAAACGCAAAAATGGCAAAACTGTAAATCTGTGTGGGCATTTCAGCCGCAGGCTGAAATATTTCAGCCGCAGGCTGAATTCAGCCGCCGGCTGAAATAATCCAGCCGCCGCCAGAATGCCCTGTTCACTATTTTCGTTGTTTTAACGGTCGTAAACGTGATTTTAAGCTCAAATAAATTATCACAGATTATATACATGTTAATAAGCTACTGTTTAGACATATTATTTTGTTGGAAAAGCTTTTTGGACTTGAAACTTATGTATTATTGGTTTAAACGTTGTATTGAGCATTTGAAAGCGGGAAAGTGTTTTGAAAATGGACATAATTTTTATGACGCGGAAGCGCTGCCGAATTTTCACCGTAAATAACATTTCAAATTCAGAAACTTAATAACTTCGAGACTTATACACTTTAACTTGGAACTTTGACACTTTTTAGACATAATTGGACTTTTCGGACTATAAAACGTACACGAACATACAAACTTTATAAACTTTCCGTAATAACCTTTTTGGGACAGAATCTAAGCATGATAAATTGAGACTTAAAAATGTTAAATTGAAACTTAACATAACTCAATAAAACTTATACAACTTTCCGGTGTTCTAGGTCATTTGTGATTCCCGACGCGTTCCGCCCTCTTGTGCTAGTCATATCTCTATCTCCGCAAACCGTGAGTTACATCCCCTACTTAATTACTGTTTTCAATTATCTTTTGGGGGAAACAAGAGATCTAAATGAACTTTTATGAACTCTATTGAACATTTTTGACAAACTTATGCTTATTTAGTTTTATGGCCGATTGGCCTATGATAAACTAATGGTTCGCCACCTTTATTCGGCTCTTGATCCAAACTATGTTAAACTTATTTAATGCCATTCTCGGCACTCACATGTACTTTGATTGATCGTATAACTACCATGACTCTTGAGGAATATAGCTACTCTAAGTGACAACTACTAGTTTTAAAATAAATTCAGTGCCTAATTTTCACCACACACTATTAGCTTTGTTAAGCCGTTTAGTAATTATGGGTATCGATACTTAGGAAATAACCGTTCCTTACTTAAGTGGCGACTTAAGTACATATTACTCGATCAGAAATGACTCCCCGTAGTAGTCGGGGTAAGAGGCATCACGGTTGGTTAATCGGTTTAGTGTGAACACTTAAGTTATATTATGCCAAGTAGTCGTTATACATCTAATCAATCATAGTTTACTTATCATGCGCGTATAGAGTTATACGACTTCCGCATCTATCTCTAAATCAACTGTTTTGATTCGAACTATTCTTTAAGTCTTATCCTACTTTTAGAAACTACTAAGTATAGACATACTTAGCTCAAAACCTTTTTAGTCGAGGACTAGAAAACTGTAACTCACTCACTACTTTATTGTAGTTGACACTTTGTCTCTTGTTTCAGGAAATCAAGTGTAAGTCACGGAATGCAATACTTGGATGGGTCATGGAATGTCACGTGAAGTCATGAATCGGGAGAAGACCTAATTTGAACATGCTTTTGGGAATTTTATCAAACAATTTATTATGATTATGTCGTGATGTACTTTTCAATACTTGGTTATCTTTAAATTGTAAACTCTTATTTATCGTTAAATGACTTGAAACCGTATGTTTTTATTATAACTCGTGTAATGATATCTTTGCTCTTCACACTTCCGTGTTTCCGCTTTAGCGGGGTGTGACACTATCTTATATGCAATAAAGCGAAAAAGTTTAAATTACTACTAGGCTAAGCTAGTAAGCTAAACAATCGCATGGTGAATGGACCTCAAATGTGAATAACAGTCTTCACTGGTGTTGAAATGCTCAAGACACACCCAGCAAATATGTATCCCACACCTACACTCAATATGGTTGCACCCGTCAATCTTCTCTATGGTGAATCTACAAACAGGGCAGTGCCGTACATCCTCTTTCCCTTTCATCCATTCTTTCAATGATAAATCCGGATCTCTCTTGAACTCCTTGTACATTTCACACGACAAAAACTCATGATATTCTAGGTGGCATCTAGTACATGACAACACGCTCCACATGAAAACGGCCTCCCAGGATCCCCATCTTCCGCCACTTGATAAACCGAAGGACAGTCGGGCGAAGGGCAAAACCGGTACTTCCCACAGCTAGAGTCAACAAACGATCCTAAAGAAGACCTGAAAAGTTCATCCAGCTTATCAGTTAACAAAAGTGCTTTCAGGTCCACGACTAAGATCATCGCCCCACAACCCTCATGAGCACATCGGATTGGGAAGCTGTTCCCGGGGTTCTTGATTGCAGATTCACATTGTTCTACTAAACATGACCTGCAAAACTCATGGTTACAGCTTTCAAGGTGGTAACCATCTTCGACATCACAAAGACATATGGGACAGGAGGGTGTTTGACTTTTGACGCTTTGACTAGGAGCGGAACTTGTGGTCTTTACAATCTCGTCTAGTGTTTCTTCAACCATCTGTTTCACTTCTTTACTGCCTCGAATAGAGATGATATGGTGTCGGGTGTTTAACGAGAAATCTGAATCCTGAAACTTTTCCTTCAGACCGCGAAGATCAGGCCCAAACTTTTCAACCACTCTTTTCATTAAATCGGGTGGAAAACTGGGTCCCCTAAGATGAACATCGAGCTGTTTGTTCTCGTGTAGTGCCACAAGGGACTGAACCAGCTTCTGTTGGGCAGAATCAAGCTTGTTTAATGGACCAAAGACTCTAAAGCTATGGTTATGGCGGTCAAAGAGAAAATATGTCCCCATCTCCCGTTGAATTGACCTCTGAAGAGAAAATCCTTCACGAGAAAAGATAAGTTGCATTACAGGTGGCGTCAGACGGTCATCGGTTATGGTTCTTCCATTCATAAGCAGTTCTAGAGGTCTTCTCGATTCTGCCATGATTTTTGTAGCCTTGGCGAATATCTTCACACGAAATGAACCATTCTCGTTTTTGCCAAAGTCGAACTCAACTCCTTCAAACAAAATTTATCATGATTATAAAACTTTAGAAAATTGACTATGTACAACAATTCATAAAAAGGAATTTATTGCTCAGTAAAAGAACAATCTACCAAATGCAACCCTTTCAAAATAAATTTTACCAGATGCAATAAGCAACCAACTCGTTGCAACCATTGCATTGTAAGTTCAAGTTTCTTTGTTAAAGGTGCCAGTTTCAACTGACGACCCGTTTACTTCCGAATGGTCAGTTCAGGTTTTGTTTTACATGTAAGGGTCAAATGGATAGGATCAAAGAATTAGCTTAAAAGTAACAGGTAAAATGGTCAACTGTCCACCAAAGTGTTTTTTAGTAATCTTTTAAACTTCCAAAATAATATTATTAAAAAAATTGGTTGGTATTGAAATTATAAAACTTTTATAATCATATTTACCACAAAGTATATACAAAAAATTAATTGTTTTGGGTTACCCCATCTGGGCCCATTTCGACATCTACCAAAAACTAGCCAACTTGTTACCCTACCTGTCCATTTGCCACCTCAACCCTTTGGAGACAATATAAGGAAGTTTGTTTTTTCGTTTAAGCAAAAAAAAATAAACAGATAAATTCAGAAGAACGGCCTGCATTTAGACAGCAAATATATGTAAGGGCAGTCAAGCAACAGGATTCGAAAGTATTAAACAAAGTGAGTGCACACAGATTTTTTATAATATTTTAACAAACTAATGACTAACTGGTGTCGAGTAAGAAAAGAAGAAGCATGAAGTGAGGTAACATACCTTTTCGAAGCTGGAGGTTTTTGAGTAAATAGTGCAGTTGGTCCTTGATAACCATATACACAGCTGCAGGACAAGAAACACTGCTATTAAACTGCTGCTGACATTTAATCTTTTGCCATGGCTGACAACCCGCCAATGCTTTCCCATCAATCTGTTCTAAAGCTTTCGCTGCCTCCAAATGCAAGCTTCCATCAAAACTAATTTCAGCTTTCAAGAAATAATCCATTGGTCCAGATGGGAAAATTTGAACACGAACACATTCATTTTTAGAATTCCCTGCACGTGGCATAAACGAGCTCACCTCCCTCAAAAGTGCTTCTTCAAGAACCATAAGGGGTGGGTTCTCTACAGAGACAGCCCGTGGTAAAACCAGGTTGAGAATCTTCCTATTGGTTACTGCATTCAATGCATCAAAAATTTCAGCCTCAAAAAGATCATTATCAAGTCCCGTCAGCATAATACTGTCAGTACATCCCATGCTCTGTCTACAGTGTATATACTTCCCCCTGATTGAGACATTTATAAAATCTTCAATCATGGCTGACACGTCATCTTGATAACATTTAATAAAAGCATATCCTTTGTTTCGCCTACGTGGCCAAGATACCTTTGCTTTGACAGCAGGAAATGACAACTTGTTATCTCCTCCATATGAGCTTCTTGCAGGGGATATCTTCAGTTTAGAACCGTTGAAGTCAAATGGAGTCACCTTTATAGCTTTCTCAGCAGCTTCAGGGGTAAGAAATGTTACCCGGCCCCACTTTTCATTCTTTTCAGTATCTTGACCAATAATCCCATTTACATTAAGCCTGTGGACTGCACAAATGTTGCCAGCTGTGTGTTTCTCCAAAAAAGACAAAAGCTCCTTCTCGTCGACATCATTTGGACTATGAACATATACATCAACTGTGAGACATCTCTTTTCGAGTTCCAGATGCTTTATCTCAGCACCGGAACCGAATAAAGCTATAGGAGGTGAGAAGTGTCTGCCAACGAACAGACATTTATCGAAGCATTCATTTTGAATCCACTTCCCTTCACGTTCAAGAACAGAGTTCAAAATTTCAGAAACCCGTGCCATGTGTTGCGACGATGCAAATAAACTGACTTCATTCTGGTCAACAGAAACTTCAACCCGGATTCGGTCATCATTAACGGTATCCTTGATGTATGACAGGAGATGCTTCAAACTCGAGTTTTCCTTCCCACACAAACGTTTCAGTAATGTTGTTCCCAAACCAGTTAACACCTTCAGTTGCAGTTTTCGACTGTCAATTTGGAAAAATCAAACGGAGCAGGGAAAGGAAAGCGTTTGTAAAGAGTTAAAGTCAATACGAGTAACACAGACCAAATATTGATTCGGCATTGCAATTATTTCACCAAAGACTACCCAACTTGGTCTTTCACCGAATATCAGTAATGAACATGAAGGATGCAATTGAACATGAGTTCCCGTCGATGCCACCTCATAACCAAGATTATCATTTCCAGAGTACATAGCAACATTTTCGGCCAAGGATGCGAGTATGACATCTTTAAGAATTTTATCATTCTCGGTATTCACTTCGGGATTCCACCGCCAGTAAGTTGGGATAATGATATTAAGCTCGTGCTGAAGACAAAGTTCCATTTCCTGCACCGCTTCTTGGCATCTACGCATAGATTTAGCATTTATGCTATTATCCCAGCACCATTGGTTTCGCTTACCACGCGGAACACATTCCCATTTTCTATAAACAGACAACAAAGTGAATAAATCACCACTTGGATGGCAAAATGGCACTTTTAAACAATCAGATTTTTGCTTCTCTTCCTCTTTACCAACTCTGCAAAATATACTGCTGGAATTTGCCATAACCGCAGCAAGAACAAGTCCCTCCCGGCCCAAACGGTTTTCGAAGCATTTCAGAATCATTTTACCCAGCCTAGGCTCGATTCCTAACTTTACCAGCATCCGACCATCTTTGGTTAACTTATGAACACCCTTCTCAGTTACAATGGCTCCCAACTGAATAAGATTTTTGATTGCGGACTCGATTGCTGCAGAGCAAGGGGCATCGATAAAGTCAAAATCCTCGATGTTATGTATCCCAAGGGCTAGAATTCTGAGGACCGCAATACCGAGATTTACCCTACGGATTTCAGGTTCTTGGTGGCAAGGCATGGATCGGAAATCACTCTCTCCATAGAGCCGATAACATTTTCCCGGTTCGGTTCTTCCAGCACGGCCCGCTCGTTGGTTAGCCGAGCTTTGACTGGTTTTGCAAACTCTAACAACATTCATGCCAGTCCCGGGTTCAAACCGACTCTCTTTGACCATACCAGAGTCAACAACATATTTAACTCCTGGAATAGTCAGCGATGTCTCCGCAAGATTAGTAGAAAATATGACTTTCCGCTTCTCAGGAAAATCCAAATACACACGATATTGTTCTTCATGAGATAATCTTCCATGTAACGGCAACGAAACTGCTGATGGCACTTTAAACTGTTCACAAGCCCATTCTACCTCCATTTGACTAGTCAAGAAAGCAAGAATCGTGCCTTTTCCCTCCATTCTATGAATTTCACCGACCTTCCTCACCACATCAGAAACATAAGGAGCGACAAGGTTAGAGTCACAGTGGACATTCGATACTTCAGGAACATATCTAATATCAACCGGGAAAGTCCTACCGACCACGTGATATGTACCACAACCGAAAAAATACTTAGACAGTTGTTCTGCATCAGTTGTTGCAGACATTATAATAAGCCTCAGATCAGACCTTCGATGAAGTAAATCCTTGATTAATGCTAAGAGAAGATCGGTGTTTAAACTTCTTTCATGTGCCTCGTCAACAATGATGCAAGAAGCCCATGAAAAACTTTTATCATTCATGTAGTGCTGAAGTAAACAGTGATCTGTCATATACACCACCTTTGAATCTAATTGGTTATGAGATGAGTATGTTGAAGAAAAAACAACTGAATTATCCTTATAACACCCACGGCTTTCTTCGCCGACTCTGTTTGCTAATGACATAGCAGCAAGCTTACGAGGCTGAGTACAGACTATTGACTTGTCAGAAGCTACTCCTGAATCAGCAAGGAACTGAACCAGCTGTGTGCTTTTCCCTGAACCGGTCTCTCCAATCAATACCACTACCTGCAGGATGAAACGAGACAAAATAAGCAAAATAAGCTATGTAGGTATGGAATATAAAATGTACAAATGACAAAAACTCCAATTTGAATCTTTCTATAAGCAATGATGTTATCAATGAATAAATATGCATAATCAGTATTTCATCCATTGGCTAATTACATACCAGGTTCTCGGCAAACTGAAATTTAAATATTTTTCCATAAATAACTACAAAAAGAAAAATTAAATTTAAACACGTACCCACGAATTTCAATAGATCATGTACATTTATCGGCAGTAAATATACATATTGATAAGTTTACCATATCAATATCGATAATATTTTACCCAATAAATAGAAGTAATTTCGTTAGACCTGCCGATACAGATACGATATTGCCAAGTCTAACATAAGTTACTACCATTATGATAAATTTAAGCAATCCCGGGGATAGGTTATAGTAACGACTCCCCTAGAAAGAAAACAAAAATATGAAACATAACCTTATATTACATTATACAGAGAAGCCTTTAGTAAAGTTGGCCGATTAAACAAAGTACCTGCTCACAATGTATCTTCCAAAGGATGTCTTTACGATCAGCATAAATGGGCAAACCATCATCAAGCCTCCTACACTCCCTCTTAATCATCCAATAAATATTATTCCAATCAAAAACACCTTTCAACATCAACACCTTAAACCCTGAAGAACGAGAAGAAGAAGAATCACACGTCTTCCCATCGAGATAAGCAAGTATACATTCCATTCCCGTCTTAAACTCTGCAATCTTTCTTTCAATCAAACTTGTATCACGTACATACCCTTCCTTCTTCTTCGACAATTCCAAATGTATATCTAACCTCTTGGGCTTCTTTAACATCAAATCAACCCTAGCAATCTCCTTCTCAACCATTTCCATCTTCCTAACAAGCTTGTTAACAAGCTCCCCTTCCATAAACCGAACAACGCGGTCCTTAAACAAAACCCTAAGCCTAGAATAAAGCATCGTACAAATAAACAATAGTGTCAAGAGCATTAGACCACTGCTGGTAAAAAAACCTAGCAGCAATTAGACCTGTTTTGAAGATATAAAAATCGTCAGGACTGCAGTTGAATTTCCCAATGAGAGTAACGATTTCGTGACGGTTGTAGGTGTTTTGGTCGGTGTTGGTTTGAGAACGGAGCTCGATTACGAAATTGGGGCGATCTCGGCGACGGTGGTGATCGAATGACCGGTGGTGGTTAGTCGTAAAAGGTCTGTTCCGATACATACTGTAGCGAATTCCAGTGAGACTGTAAAAGTTTGGTAAAAGGTGAAAAATAGGGCAAACAAATTAACCTAATATTGAACAACACGAAAATGCTGAGAGAGATAGAGAGAGAAAAGATGGACGGAAATTATGGTGGGTTTATATAGCAAGTACAAAACTTGATGCCCAATTTACTCAAAACAACCTGGGAAAATTGTATTTCACAACAATATGCATTTTATTTTATTTTTAAAATCAAATTTCAACTACTCATTTTTATATGCTATATTGTAATTTTTGTCCGTTGTTATTAGCCTATTCGTTGATTTCGTTCTTAAACAATATTTTTTAACTTTTTGATCTCGAAGATATTAATTTTTACTTTTTTGTCCTCCCGTCTAACTTCCGTTAGTTTTTTCCGTTAAATCACAACTTTATGATCGAAATGACCAAACTACCATTTTCATTTCTGTTTATTTTTTCTATTTCTTTTGTAACATCCTCAATCCTAACTTCTTCTCCAAATCAAACCTAATTTACTAAACACCTACCATTCAACCAAAATCTCCAAAATCAATTACCAAAATCCTCAAAATCACCAACACCAAAATCTAAAAAATTCCATAAACAAAAATATGAAATAAACAGCAAACTTTCCAGATCTGATGGTGGTTAGTCGAGTTATTGAAGAAAAGGTTATAAAGAAAGTCAATTTCTTTTAGAACCATTTCATATTTGAAATAAATAACCCTTTTCATAACTGATTTGATGCTTATATATGACGAACATAGTTGAAAAGTTAGGAGGTCGGAGGAAAAATAAAACCATCACGAGGTGTTATGGTTTTTGATTAGATATAGATTTTGTGGTAGTGGCGGGGAGAGAGGCTGGTTTGGCGGCGAAGAGAGGATGGCGTTGACGGTGACGAGATACTAGTGGCGGTGGCGGTAGTATGCTGGTGGTGGTGGCGGTGGGATGCTGCTTGGCATGGGTAGGGATGCTGGTGGTGGTGGCGGGTAGGGATGCTGGTGGCGGCAGGATGTTGGTGGTGGTGGTGATTGAGAGAGAGAGAGAGAGAGAGAGAGAGGATAAAGTCAATTTTGGGATGATGGTTTGAATGGTGAGAATGGGTGGGTGGTGAATAATTATTTTATCTAGACCAATCATAGGTTGACAGGTGTAAAAATTAAAGAGTAAGACTTAAATACCCTCGCATGTCTGGCACACGAGGATATTTAACGGAAAAAACTAACGAAAGTTAGACGGAGGGACAAAAAAGATGAAAATTAACATCTTCGGGACCGGAAAAATGAAAAAACAAAGTTTAAGGACGAAATCGACGAATTGACTAGTCATTGACAAAACTTGTAATTTACCCTTACTAATATATTTGTTGTTTTAATCATGCTACCTTATTAAAGTAATTAATAATTGATAATTGATATTTGTAAACTATGATGACATCTTTTGTCTCTTTCATCTTTAAGCCATTGGTAATTATGGGTATCGATACTTAGGAGAGGTCACACTATTAGCTTTAAGCCGTTGGTAATTATGGGTATCGATACTTAGGAGAGGTCACTCCTTACTTTAGGCTAGCTACCTGAGTACATATTACTAGAACAGACAAACCTTGTCGATAGTGCGAGGTCCGGGCAGGATCAGACCAGTTAATCGGTTTAGTGTGAACTCTTACATTATATTATGCCAAGTGGTCGTTACAATTCAAAAATCATATGTTACAATTAATTACGCATATACATACTTACTTTGTGCAACTTGACTTTTCTAAATATTGATCTACTGGACTAGGATCTTCATTAAAAGTATATATATATATATATATATATATATATATATATTAAGCGCTTTTATCCGCTATCTTTCTTTTAAGAGAACTCTATACTTATATATACTTGTCGGAACTTTTGTCGGAACTTTGTCGGAACTTTTGTCAAAAACTTATAAACTGTAACTCACTCACTACGTTATGTAGTTTGACACTTTATCTCATGTTTCAGGAAACTAAGCGTAAGTCATGAAGTGCATTGCTCAGGCGGGTCAAGATGGTTATGTGAAGTGTAATTCGGGAGGAGACCTTTGTTGTTTTGGGAATTTTTAACAAACATTTTACTATGTATTGTTGTCTTAAACTTTATGTATCTTGGTTGTATCTTTTGAACATGTGAACTTTTCAAACTTTATCTTTTAATGACTTGAACCGTTAACCTTTGTTATAACTCGTGAAATGATTCTTTGCTCTTGACATCTCGTGTTTCCGCTTTAGCGGGGTGTGACAGACTTTGTATCAGAGCACGGGTTATAGTGAAAACGGTTTTAAAAAATTTTCAAAAAGTTTTCGAAACCAAAACTATAACCAAGGCTTTTCCGAAAAATCATTTTCGGGTTCAAACTTTAGTATATTATTTTCCGCAATTGCATGATTATCTTTTTCAACTACGCATGACTTGAGCAACCATGCCTAGTTCAAAATGAATTATGCAAGAACGGAAAGAAGTTGCTATCGTTAACGGTTTTTGAGTCGAAAAATTCCTGGTCTTGTCGATTCTGGATTCTCACATAACTGACCCGTGCATGCATTTTACTTGCGTTTTTCCTATTTTAGTTTTCCCCCGTACTTATGTAACTCTCTATTCGCAGATACGTCATGTCTCAGTCGTCACACTCCTGATCTCAGTAACGATCCCTTTCACGAGCCGCTTCCCCATCGCGCGAAGCTTCAGAGGGCCACACGGCGTCCGAGAATCAGTGTCACCAGACGAATGACCCAACGGAGGACACATCACTGGCAGTCTCCAGCAGCATCGGGTCCAGCCCGAGGTCTGTGCTTCCACCTCCTCCACCAGCGCTCGTTGCGCAAGCAGGTCATCCTACCTGGACGTCTGTCTAATCGGACGGCCGGCCGGCCAACAGCCCGGTCCATCTCGACCCCGCACCTCCTCAGTCCTTCGTGGACCCTTTACGACCCTGCCATGCGTACACCGGTTATGGAACGCTATGCGTGGGAGCGTCAGTTCCTCGAGGAAAGGCGACGTGCCCAGGAGGCCGGACCCTCCCGACCTATGATGCCACCTACCCTTCAGTCTCCCCCACCAGCCGCATTCTTGCACCTCCACCGAGAGGTTCGGGGACTTGCAGAGGAGACCCAGCAGCAGGGGCTCCTCATCAACGAAGTCACCGATGTTGCGCATCAGTTGTCCGAGCAGTCGTTGCGAGTCATCGCATCGACCCGACCTACGTCACGAACTGTGCAACGTCTCGTAGGGGCGTGCCTAGTTATGGGAACGTTGATCACGGTCATGGTGGCCAAGATGTTTCTAGAGAGGCGTCATTAGTCATATTTCCTTTGTATTGTACTGTATTAAGCTTAGTCGTAATTTTCCATTGTACACGACTTAAGCTACTTATCTATTATTTCCTTTGTATTGTACTTGTATTTCCATTCAGTATTTTGTTCTATGTACCAAACTTAATATTATTAATGGAAAGTTCTATCTTTTATTATTCGTACTTGTCTTGTCGTGTGAATCTTTTCATTATTGTCAAATCATTATATTACTATCTCTTAAATCATTGTCGTGCGTGTGCTATTATATTCCTTGTTTGCTCCTTGATCATTATCATTATTAGCATTCATTATATTACACTCTTTATCACTCGCTCTTATTCGTGCGTTCTAAACCTTTCTCTTTTCTGTTACAAAATCATGCCTCCCAAGCGCTCTAACGCTAGCCTCATCGCCGAACAAGTTGCTACCTAGTTGAACGCGGCTATGCCTGACATGATCGCTCAGATCACTGCAGGGATCAACGCCAATGTCAACAACCATCAACAGCAGCAACAGGAGCAACAACAGCAGCAGCAGCAACAGCAACATAACAACAACAACCAGAACCAACACCCAAACCCTCCTGCGTGCAACTACAAGAGGTTCATGGCGTGTAAGCCAAAGGAGTTTCACGGAACAAATGGTGTTGTAGGACTGATCCAATGGTTCGAGAGTATCGAATCAGTCCCGCACATCAGCGGATGTGCTAAAGCCAACAAGGTGGAGTACGCCTCTTGTGTGTTCCATGGTCGAGCTTTATCGTGGTGGAACAGTGTTGTTCAAACCCGAGGGCATGAAACTGCCTACGCTCTTTCCTGGAATGCCTTCAAGAACCTGCTAATCGAAGAATATTGCCCAAGAGGGGAAATCAAGAAGCTCGAGGCAGAGCTTTGGGACCACAAGATGATCGGCAACGACATCGTAAAATACACTGATGTGTAAAATCTAGTCTTAAATTTAACCTACTATTTCACGTAATTACACACTTATAGGCAGTGGACCTATTCGTATGTAATATAGTTTAAAAGCAAGTAAAGGTTCGTTCGCAGGGACTAATTTGGTTTTTAGATTTCGAATTAATAATACTATTTGTTTTTGAGGGTTTTTTTTATCGTAACAAAAGATTGATTAAACTTGCAAGTAATTAATGAAAAGTGATTAATAAAAATCAAGTGAGAAAAAGTAATTAAAATTATCAAATATCGGAGAAAATACACTGGTTTGACACTTCACTTATTTTCCATTTAAGTTTACGAAACTGATTGATTATAAAACTTCTAAAATATAACAAAAGTCCTCTCGAATCTTTTATTAACTTTAACTACCTCTAATTATACCGTTCCTCTCGAATACAGTTGTAATTATTAATAATTAAGCGTTAAGTAACAAGCCGGTATTTAGATATTTAACCTTATAGAGTTTCCTCTCGAATAACTTCTCTAAAAATTAATTCCTCTCGAATATTAACAATTAGACTCACTCATCTAAGTTTAATTATTTAAGTTGATATTATTAGGTCCTCTCGAATCCTAACAATTTTAAACCGATTATAGACCGACCGATTATTTCATATAAATTACTTAACTTATCTAGACTCCTCTCGAATACCTAGAATATTGATTAATTAACTTATGTATAAACAACTTTATAATAATATTTTAAAACTTAGACAATTAAGGATTTTCGGTTAAAAACAAATACCTAAACAATCAATAACGAAAACTCAAACTTCAAATAAGATCCGTTAATCAAACAAGCGTAAAAAGAGTTTAGCTACGCATTATTGAGTCAAAAACAGCACACAAAATAGTAGAAAACATCCTGGAAAATAAGTATTAAAAATAAAGAAAAGCAAACTAAGAAATCTTCAAACGTGTCGTGACCGAATATTACGAATAACGAATTCCTAGCTTCAATCCTTGCCTCCAAACGTAAACTCCAGCTCCAGAAACTTGAAAATATTAATTGATGATTAATCTGGCCGAATTGAGCTGGTATTTATAGGCAGAAATCAAGAGGAAAACGTATTCGACTCGAACTAGGAAGCTGCTGAAAATCACCAAGTGCGCCGCACTCACTGTTACTGCGCCACACCGTGCAGGATTTCGTGTCCTAAACCAATACAAACACACGCTGCGTCGCACTGGGCTTCAGTTCCACCATTTTGTATAATTTTCGTCATTTAAGTCCATTTCTTCCCTCTTTTCCACTTCCCGATCATGTAAACCTGAAAATGGACAAAAACACTTCTCCACACAATTAAATGTAAAAAACCTATCCTATCCATCATGTTTACTATGAAATGTGACCAAATATCGCATATAGATAACTATATAAATATGCTATATCAAATCCCCCCAAACTTACCCTTTTGCTTGCCGTCAAGCAAAAACTGTGTTAAAATTAATTATCAAAGCCAAAAATTTACATAACCAAACACCTCACGATTTTTATGAGAAGTAAAATCACACAAACTCTCAAACTAATCTAAAAGGGTGTGTAACGTATTATGTAGAATCGCTCAACTGCTCAGTTATTGTGAATATTCTATCATAGGCTTGATAACGTATCAAATCTCCACCACTAGAGTCTAGGTACAACTAAACGGGGACTTTTATTCGGGTTATAATTTACAGGTAAAGGCATGTGAAAATATATAATGGAGTGTATGTCACACCCCGCTAAAGCGGAAACACGGAATGTGAAGAGCAAAGAATCATTTCACGAGTTATACCAAAAGTCAACGGTTCAAGTCATTTAAATTGAAATTTAAAAGGTAACCATGTTCGAAAGATACAACCAAGATCCGTAAGTATAAAATGACAAATACATAATAAAGTATTTTAGTAAAAACTCCCAAGTATCAAGGGTCTTTTCCCGTATTACTCTTCACATAACTAGCTTGACCCGCCTGAGCAATGCACTTCATAACTTACGCTTAGTTTCCTGAAACATGAGATAAAGTGTCAACTACGAAAACGTAGTGAGTGAGTTACAGTTTATAAGTTGATCAATGGTTTCAAATAAAAGTTCAAAATAAGCCCAAAGTTCGTAAAAGTTCAATACAAGTATATAAAGCTGAAAAGATTTCCCAAAAGGAGGTTAGCGGAGAAAAGTCGCTTAAAATTTATATACTTTCAAGTTTCAAAGTGTCGGGCGTATCCATGCCCTAAAGTTAGAAAAGACCAAGTATAGTCAAATTTAGTCAATTCATGGTAGCGGAGTCAATCGCTAAAAGTTCGTAAATTTATGCGTATAAGTAACTAATTAGATTCTTGTATCAACCTCTTGGCATCTATAACTTAAGTGTTCACACTAATCCGATTGTTCAACCGTGAGGCCCCTCTTCCCGCCTCTCCTACGGGAAGTTGTTCTAGTTCTTAGTAATATGTACTTAGACTGCCATCTAAGCAAGGAACGGTTCTTTCCTAAGTATCGATACCCATAATTACTATACGGCGATGTAGTTAATAGTGTGTAAGTCTAAGTCCAAAAAGTAGCTGGGCACTAAGTAGTTTTGTTTTAAAGAGAGAGAGAGTCGTCCGCCACTTAAGATCATGTTATAGTTCCATCAAGGGTTGGTCCGTATACAAGCATCAATGATTAGTTTAGTTCAAAAGAGAGCGAGCCAGTAAGTTCAAGTAGAGTAAAATGTTTTACGCATAAGAGTTCAAATAGTTCGTACAAAATAGTTCCAAAGTTCAATAAGTTCCGAGTCAAAATAGTTTATAAGTTCAAAAGTCAAAGTTCAACAAGTTCAAAGTCAAAATAAGTTCCAAGTCGAAATAAGTTCCAAGTCGAAATAAGTTCCAAGTCAAAATACGTTCAAAAGTCAAAATAGTTCAATAAGTTCAAAAGTCAAAATAGTTCAATAAGTTCAAAAAGTCAAAATAGTTCAATAAGTTTCAAAAGTCAAAATAGTTCAATAAGTTCAAAAAGTCAAAATAGTTCATAAGGTCTAAAAGTGGTAAGGATTCAAAAGAGTTCAAGGACAATTAGCTCATAAGCATTGTTCGCAAGTTTAAGTGCACACATCAGTTTCGTAAGAAAAAGTATCGTCCACAAAAGGTTTGATCTCATGTTTCCCCCAAAAAGAGTACTTAAAAAGTAAAAGTAAGGAGGGGTGCAACTCACAGATTGCGAAGAACGAGAACTCGAAAACTTGGTCGGAATACGAAAGCCGGGAATCACGGATTGCCTAATAATACCAAGATAGTTTAATTAGTTGTTATATTATTATGTTCTTATATAATAATATAGATAAAATTTTATTAAACTTTAAGTGTCAAGGTTAAGTATAGTTAAAATAGTCCGAAAAGGTAATTGTCACGTTTTTGTCCAAAAGTCCGATTTTATCGTTTTTGATTATTATGTCTTAAGTGCTTTTGCTCGCTGAAGTGATTTATAATTTCTAAGGAGATTTGGGCAGCGCTTCCGCGCCAAAATCTCATGCCCAAAAATTATACAATCACTCCCGCTCACAAATCACCTAAAACGCAATATCATATATAATATAGTTCAATATAGTCCAAATAGTCCAATATAAGTCACCATTATCATTAGTTTTATTCATCTCAGTCCCATAATAATATTAGCAAAAGTCCAGAATGTGTATACAAGTTTTAAACAACCAAAACGACGATTTTCGGGAGGAACAGCAGCCCGGTGCGCGGCACCTGTCAGGGGGGTGTTGCGCTCCAAAAACCTTTACAAAACTAGTCCTTTTTCGAAATAACGACACCCCCTTGCTTCTCTAGATGATTGGGACGATTTGTATGGATTAAAATGGTGTTTATGTTGCTGGAAATCACTGGAACAAGTGGGTTCTAGAGAGAAAATTTGAGAGAAAAGGTTATGTGTGTGTTTTTGGTTTAGTAAAAGTGAAAATGAAAATGAAATAATAGAAATGATGTTAATGGGAAGTCGGGACTGCAACATAGCAGTAATGAGTGCATAAAATCGAGTTTGATTGGTGGAATTGTTACAAAAACGAGGCAAGGACTAAAAATGTAACATTTTTTTGAATTCTGGCACTAGGTGCTGCGCACCAAAGAAGTAGGTGCTGCGCACCTAGCCCAAAATCAGTATTTTCTGATTTTTCGTTTTTACGTTATTGCTTCGTTGGACCTTTTTGTTAATTGAAAGTTCTTAAGTATGATTTGTTATGAACTTAGGAAAGTTCAATAGGTGTTTCTTGGGATTAGGACTTATATAATTGATTCCGGAAGTTATTCCGACACTAGTTCCGACAAAGTACAGACTCAACAGTTACGAACTAGAACATAGCGAACGCGATAAAAGAGTAACTAATGTTTTGAACCGATATAGTAATTGAACAAGTACCTGGATTTTAGACGGTTGTCACATTCTCCCCAGGTTGAAAGAAATTTCGTCCCCAAAATTTAGTGCGTCCCATCATGAAGAAGAGTTCTCGAAAAGATGTGGATACTTCTGACGGAATTGGTCTTCACGCTTCCATGTGAATTCGTAACCCCGTCGGGAATTCCACCGAACCTTGATTATCGGAATACGGCTCTGCCTGAGTTGTTTGACCTCGCGGTCAACAACTTCGAGCGGTTGGAGACGATAAGTAACGGGACCGATACGCTCAACTTCGATTTTGACCTCGTCAAGAGGGATGACGATGGTCTCATCAGACAGACACTTCTTCAAGTGTGAGACGTGGAATACATTATGAACATTCGCGAGAGCCTGAGGGAGTTGGAGACGATAAGCAACGGGACCAATACGCTCAATGACTTCAAATGGACCAGTGTACCTTGGACTCAGTTTACCGCGCTTTCCGAAGCGGACTACCCCTTTCTAGGGCGATACTTTGAGGAGTACTCGGTCGCCAACTTGGAACTCGAGGGGTTTCCTTCGGTTGTTAGCGTAGCTCTTTTGTCGGGTACGGGACGTCTTCAGTCTTTCACGAATAGTGGTGATCTTGTCAATGGTCTCCTGGACGATATCGAGTCTCGTAAGTTGTCGATCGCCAGCTTCTAGCCAGCATAGCGGTGACCGGCACTTACGTCCATAGAGAGCCTCGAATGGTGCGCACTTGATGCTGGCATGGTAGCTGTTATTATAGGAGAACTCGATGAGCGTCCCAACTTCCTCCGAAGTCTACTACACATGCTCTCAGCATGTCCTCAAGTGTTTGGATCGTCCTTTCGCTCTGGCCGTCGGTCTGAGGGTGATACGCAATACTGAGGTCTAGTTGAGTACCTAAGGACTTCCGAAGAACATTCCAGAAACGGGATGTGAATCGACTATCCCTATCGGAGATGATGGAGAGTGGCGTTCCATGATGAGAGACGAACTCGTTGATATAGACCTGTGCTAGCTTCTCCATAGAGTGACTTTCTCGAATCGGCAAGAAATGGGCGGATTTAGTCAAACGGTCCACGATTACCCAAATCGTGTCGTTACCCTTAGCCGTACGGGGCAACTTGGTGACGAAGTCCATAGAAATCTGCTCCCACTTCCACATGGGGATTTCCGGTTGCTGTAGTAAACCTGAGGGCTTTTGATATTCCGCCTTGACCTTGGAGCAAGTAAGGCACTTGGCTACATACAGGGCGATATCTTTCTTCATGCCGTATTCTCGGAGGTCCTTGTACAACTTGTCGGATCCCGGATGGATGGAATATCTAGATCGGTGGCCCTCGTCCAAAATGAGGTTGCGAAGATCCTCAGATTTTGGAACCCATGCTCGACCTTTGAAGTAATAGATTCTGTCCGACTTGCGTTCGAATTCTTTCTCGTGATTATGAAGCGTTTCGGCCTTAATGTTCTCGGGCTTTAACTCCTCTTGCTGCGCGTTTGGAATCTGCGTGCGAAGGCTCGTCTGAACTTGCATACCTAATGCTCGAACTCGAGATGGCTTTACCCTTTCCTTCCTACTCAGGGCATCTGCTACTACGTTTGCTTTACCCGGGTGGTATTTGATCTCGCAATCGTAGTCACTCAGCAATTCTATCCATCTACGTTGCCTCATGTTGAGCATTTTCTGATCTAAAATGTGCTGGAGGCTCTTGTGGTCAGTATAGACCGTACACTTAGTGCCATATAAGTAGTGTCTCCAGATCTTCAAAGCAAACACGACGGCTCCCAACTCTAAGTCGTGTGTGGTGTAGTTCTGCTCGTGGATCTTCAACTGCCTGGAAGCGTAAGCGATGATCTTGTCCTTCTGCATTAGAACACACCCAAGTCCTTGGTGGGAGGCATCGCAAAACACTATAAAGTTGTCCGTGCCCTCTGGCAGAGATAGAATCGGTGCGTGACATAATTGGTACTTGAGTTTCTGGAAAGAATCCTCCTGATCTTTTCCCCAGATAAAGTCCTTATCTTTCTGAGTGAGCTCGGTGAGGGGTTTTGCGATTTTTGAGAAATTCTCAATGAATCTTCGGTAATAGCCCGCCAATCCTAGGAACTGACGGATTTCCGTCGGGGTTGTCGGAGCTTGCCATTTCTCGATCGCTTCGATTTTAGCTGGATCTACATGAATCCCTTCTTGGTTGACCACATGACCAAGGAAATGTACCTCTCGGAGCCAGAATTCACACTTCAAAAATTTGGCGTATAACTTCTGATCTCGGAGGATTTCTAAAATGAGCTTAAGGTGTTTCGCATGATCTTCCTTGTTCCTCGAGTAGATGAGAATGTCGTCTATGAATACGATTACGAATTTGTCTAGGTATGGCCTACACACTCTGTTCATTAAGTCCATGAACACTGCCGGTGCGTTGGTCAGACCAAAAGGCATGACGAGGAATTCGTAATGGCCGTATCGAGTGCGAAAAGCGGTTTTCGGAATGTCGGACTTGCTGACACGAACTTGGTGATAACCCGAACGGAGGTCGATCTTGGAGAAGTAAGTTGCACCCTGCAACTGGTCGAAGAGATCGTCGATCCTCGGGAGAGGGTACCGGTTCTTGACGGTCAGCTTGTTCAGCTCTCGATAGTCTATGCACATACGGAAGGATCCGTCTTTCTTTGACGAAGAGGATT
>CAJVGC010000065.1:34345118-34396388 GCA_910822075.1 Senecio squalidus | reverse complement strand
CAGCTTTATAAGCTTTCTGGTTTGGATATTTTGCTTGGCTCTATGAGTGGTTTCTTTTTAATAATAAATGTTATCCGTTGGATATTTATCTTATGATTTGTTTGCTATTTAAGCATATTACATCAGTGATGCATTATTTGGTTAATCGTTTATTTGTATTACTCGCGAGGTATGTCGCTTCCTATGAGAAGTGCTTATCTTTTCTCAAGTAGATGAAACGACGTGTTCGCATGTTTTGGCTTAGACATGAGTGTCTTATTTGGCCTTATGCTTGTGATGTTTGAACAATGTTCATAAAATAGAAAGATAATGCAGTGCATAATTGGGATAATATCAGACCAAACGTTTTATTATAAGGCATGGTATCCATGTCCTTGACAGAAAACAAGATTAAATTTTGACAAAACAGGAAAACATATAATAAAAATTTATCAGACCTTGATCTAGGTTTAGTCTATGTATGTCTGATCTTCAATCATAAGGATGTGACCTTCTGGCGGTCCCGGTCGTTAAGTATTCTCCCCCCTCTTTTGCGAGGAATACGTTTTCTGGGTTGGGGTCCTGTTGGTTTGTTGTCTGGAAGCTGGCACTAGGTGTTCTAACTTCCCTTCGTCCAGCGCCCTTCTTATCTCTCTTTTCAATTCCCGAAAGGCATTGGTGTCATGTCCATGGTCCTCGTGAAATTCACAGTACATGTTCATGTTTTTTGTACCAGCCTGTGTGCCATTTGTGGTGGAGGTTTAAAAGTAGAGCCTACACCCTCTGTCTGCAGGATCTCTTTCGGGGTCTTGTTGAGAAATGGCTCGGATGCAGTTTTGTCATAAGGGCTAAACCTTCGGTTGCCTCTGTCATCCCGTCTGTCATTTCGCCTATCTTCCCGCTGTTGGTCCTGTCTACCTGACGCTGACCCACCGTTCCAAAGATTTTCCTTCTTTCCAGCCACTCCTCTTGCCAAAGAGACAGTTTCCCTTGATCTTAAGAAGTCATAGGCTCTATCTGTGGCTTCCTTGAAGGTGGCGGGAGTCCTTTTTGCAAGTTTTTCCTGCAACAGACCAGGCAAGAGGGAAAAGGTGAAATCTGAAATTTGTTGGCTTTCTGGCAAACCTGGGATCTTTTGGCATTCCTGTGTGTACCGCATGATGAAGTCTCGCAAAGCTTCCCCTTCCTTCTGCCGGATTAGGTGGGCCTCCAGATGTGTCCTGCGTTGTTTCTCTTGCTGAAAGAATTGATACACAAACTTTGCCTTTAGATCAGCAAAGTCTCTAATGCTCCTTTCTGGAAGGCCAGCAAACCAATCTCTTGCAAACCCTTGCAATGTTCCTGGAAACATTTTACAGGCTATCGGGTCAACCCATTTTTCTGTCATGATGGCCTGCTCAAACAAGGCCATATGGTCGTCTGGATCTCTTGTGCCGTCATAAGTCCCTACAATGGAGGGGACCTTCTGCTTGTTTGGCATCAGATATCTTGACACCCAGTCACAAAATTTCGAACTTACTATTGATACAGGCATAATAGCTGCTCTTGGCATTTCTCCTTCTTCTAGTTGCTGCAACAGTCGTAATAACTCTTGATTGGGATTTTGAGGTGGCGCCGGTGTCGGCGCGTTCTGCCTCAGGCGATCCGCCAACTGTGTCAACAGGACATCTGTTTCGGATTGTTGGGGGACTACCTGTGGTGGTGCTGGCTGCAGGGATGCCAATAGTTGAGCCAGGAGGTGATTAGATGAGGTTGGTGCCGGGACTGATGCTGCTCCTTGGATATTCTGAAATGTCCTTCTCTGCGTTCCCATGCTTGGGTCCTCTCCCGTTCCTTGAGTGCCGGGTTAGGATCCCGCCGAGGCAGGCTGCCCAGGGGCCTCAAAGCCATGAAGTTCTGGGACAGGCTGCCTCAGCGGCTTCTTCGTGCAGTGTTGAGGTACGAGACATGGGGATCTGGAAACTTGACACGTTTGGCGTTGGTATGGCAGATGCACTAGCTCCGGACACCCTTGTAGAATACAAAGGTCCAGTGGTTGTTGATCGGTCCAGTGGTTGTTGATCGATACAGACGGGCAGGACCTGAATCCCCTAGTGTCCAATCCTCAAAGGCGAAAAATCCGTGCATGCCTGTCCTCCCCATAGGACCTCTCTCAAACACCATGTCTGTCTCCATGTCTGGTATGAATGGACTGGATGGAATAGGCAATGAAACAAATGCACGAGGTGACGAAAAAGTCGTTGGTATTAGGGTGGTACTCCCTTCAGCTTGGGATGTGGTCACAACAGTCATTGGGGAAGGGGTTATAGTAGTCATTGGGGGTGGTGTTGTGGTAGTTACTTTTGGGACTGAGGAAATTATTGGTGAAGAGTTCATGTCTTCCATGATGAAAAAAGAAACGAATTAAAGAAAAAATTTGTGAAAATCTGGAAATGAAGATAAAACACCGTTGCTAAAACGTGTCCCACGGATGGCGCAAATGTTAGAGCAAGGATTGACAGGCTCAGTAACTTGGGTTAGATTGATCAAAGCAGTGCAAACCTAACAGACTCTTGGCGAGTCTAAGGTGGACAAGAGATTGATCGGAAAGGCTTGGCGGAATATGGTTAAGTATTCCGGTCAGTGAATATGTGAGGAAGATGATGAAGCTGCCCTCCAAAACCTGAAGTGTGGAGTATTTATACCCAACACTACCAGGTATTAACAACATATAACCATGATGACCCTTTATGACTCATCAATAGGATTCCAACGTGTATTAAAGATACATGTAACGTCCATATCATTATATAACCTTGTTAATGCTTTGACGGTTATACTCAAGGATTAGGCTTGAGTGTCTGACTGGTAGGATGTCAGGAGTATGATACTATGAGATGAATCCCAAGGCATGAGTGTTGGTTTGGAGGAATACGGTACTTATTAGATACAAGGTATAAGTATTGGCTCTGGAGTGCCGGGCCAAAAGTATTAGTGACAGCCTAGGCGTAAGTGCTACCAAGTGCCGAACATCGGACCACGAGTGCCGGACGCCGGGCTACGAGTGCCGGACACGGGGCCAAGGCTCGGGTGCCGGGGCCAAATTCCCGGACACGGGGCCATTTTGCCCGAACACGGGGCCTGGTCTCGGGTGCCGGGGCCAAATTCCCGGACACGTGGCCATTTTGCCCGGACACGGGGCCTGGTCTCGGGTGTCGGGGCCAAATTCCCGGACACGGGGCCATTTTTCCCGGACACGGGGCCTGGTCTCGGGTGTCGGGGCCAAATTCCCGGACACGGGGTTGGATTCCCGGACACGGGGCCATTTTGCCCGGACACGGTGTCACACCCCGCTAAAACGGAAACACGGAATGTGAGAGCAAAGAAATCATTTCACGGGTTACACTAAAATCAACGGTTTAAGTCATTACGAATTAAAATGAAAAGTACAAGTCAAAGATACAACCAAGATTCAAAGTAAGACCATAATACATAACAAAATATTTTTAAATAAAATTCCCAAAATAAGGTCTTCTTCCCAAGGTACACTTCACATAAAAGGCTTGACCCGCCTGAGCAATGCACTTCATAACTTACGCTTAGTTCCTGAAACATGAGATAAAGTGTCAACTACGACAAACGTAGTGAGTGAGTTACAGTTTATGAATTGGAGAAAGGTTTCAAATTAGAAGTTCATAAGTGTTCGAGATAAGTTCAAGGTTCATGAAAGTGCAAGAATTGTTCAAGGTCAAAGAAATTCAAGTTAAGTTCAAGTGCTTAAAATTCAAGAATAACTCAAATAATTTTAAGTTCAAGTCCAAATAAGTTCGAAATAAGTTCAAATAAGTTCCAAGTTAAGTCAAAAGTCAAGTAGCGTAGCGAGCGAAAGAGTTCATAGTCATTACCTTAGCGGTGGATTAATCCACATATGTAAGACAATAAGTAAGTATAGGCGTAAATAAAGACCTATGATCCTCGAGTTGTACCAACCACTAAGCTTAATATACGTAAGATTTAGTTTTACACACCAATCCGATTCTGGTCAAGTACCTGCCCACTAGTTCCAGTCTAGAGTTCGAGTTCGTGAGAACTTAGCAATATGTACCTTGGTCGCTACCCATTGGTAAGGAGTGACCGCTCCTAAGTATCGATACCCATAATCTATGCTAACGGCTTGTGTTAATAGTGTGTAGAGTTCAGTCCAAGAAAAGTTGGGGGGCATTTAGTTCGTTACGGTTTCAAAATCCTTTTTGTCTGTACTTACGGCGCTATATTCTCACCTAGGGTTTTGCTCCGAAATACAACCAAGCTATCAATGTCTAATAAAGTACCCAAAGAGGCAAACCTAGGGAGTCTAAAGTAAGTCAATCCGAACAATTGATGTTGTTTACGCATATTAGTTCAAAGTTCTAAGATAGTTCAAAAGTTCTCAAAGTTCCAAGAGTTCAAGAGTTCAAGAGTTCAAGTTCAAAAGTTTCCAAAAAAAAATGGAAAGTAGCTCAATTAGTTCAAAAGTTTCCAAAAATGGAAAGTAGTTCAATTAGTTCAAAATTTTCTAAAATAGTTCAAAAGTTCTCAAAGAAATAGAAAGTGGTTCAATTAGTTCAAAAGTTTCTAAAAATAGAGAGTAGTTCAATTAGCCCCAAAAGTCAAAATAGTTCAATAAGCAGTTGCACATAAAAGATATAGTTCCAAAAATAATTTGATCTCATGTTTCCCCCAAAAAGAGTACTTAAAAGGTAAAAGTAAGGAGGGGTGTAACTCACGGTTTGCGGAGAAAGTGAACTCGGAATCGGTCGGAAAAGGAGCCGGGAATCACGGAATGCCTAGGAATACCAAGGTTGTCCAAAAGTTAATTTCTTATTAGGTTACTTTATATAAGAGATTAGGTAACTTTTTTTATAATTAAATGTTAAAGTCAAAATTGTCCCAAAATTGGTCCGAAGCGGTTAACGTTTATTTTTAGTCCGAAGGTTCAAAGTTAAAGTTATCATTATGTTAGACACGTTTAGGTCGCTGAATTGGTTTAGGTTTTCTAGCGAAATTTGGGCAGCGCTTCCGCGCCCAAATTTTGTGTCCAAAACCTAAAGTCAATTCCGCTCACAAAACACGTATAACACATAATAACTTATTTAACAAGTCCAAAAAGTCCAAAGAGTCCAATATAAGTCACCATTATCATTAGTTTTTTTCATCTCAGTCCCATAATAATATTAGCAAAAGTCCAGAACGTATACATAAGTTTTAAACAGCCATAACGACGATTTTCGGGAGGAACAGCAGCCTGGTGCGCAACACCTGTCAGGGGGAGCTGCGCACCTCCTTGCTGTTCTTCCCCGTTTTGTGATTACTTTGCTAAAAACGTTTTGTCACCCATAGATTTCGACATGCAACCAGTAGTTATCTCATAAAACACCATTTTTATAGTTTCTAAACAACTTTTATCCACAAAAACATAGATCTAAGTATTATTTAGTTAAAAATCGTCTTTGTATAAAAAGTGACATAAATCTTTATAAAAACTCATTTTTATTGTTTAGATCTTACATGCAATTAGTAAAAACAGTAAATAAAGGTAAGATTAAAGTTTCTACCGAATGAAAGTGAGTGGATGATGTTTTTGAATGATCTAGAGATCCAAAAGTGGTAGTAAAAGCTTGAACCGAAAATAAACTTGCACCTTCTTGCTTGTTTTGTGGATTGGACGATTTTGATGGTGGATTTAGGAGGATTTAGTAGCTGTAAGTCACTGGTTTTAATGGAGTTTTAGAGAGAGAGATGAGAGAAATGAGAGAGTTTGATAACTATGTGTAAGTATGTGTGTGTTTTGGATTAAAGTAAATGGAAATGAAAAAGAAAAGTGGAGAAATGATAATGGGGGAGTCTTGGGAAAGAAAAAAATCAGTAATGGAGTGGTTTAAATCGTTTATGATTGGTTTAAGTTTGTGTAAAAACGAGGCAAGGACTGAAAGTGTAATTTTTTTGAAAATCTGGCACTAGGTGCTGCGCACCAAAACATTAGGTGTTGCGCACCTAGTCCAAAATCAGTATTTTCTGATTTTTCGTTTTTACGTTTTTGCTTCGTTGGACGTTTTTGTTAATTTATGTTTTAAAGAATGTTACATTATGAACTTAGGAAAGTTCATTAGGTGTTTTCTTGGCATTAGGACTTATGTAAGTTGGTTCCGGTTGTGATTCCGACACGTGCGCGTTTCCGATAAAAGTTCAATTTAAAGGCATAAGAGACAAAACGAGGGACATAGAGCGTAAAGAACACCTGAAATTTGACGGTTGTCACACACGGGGCCGGGTGCCGGGGCCATTTTACCTGGTCGCGGGGCTTCTGGGTGTCGGGCTCACGTTCCGGGTTCTGGTCCTTTTGTTAGATTGAGACTCAGTGGGCCGAACCCAAATGTTAGGTTTGATATGCTATAAATATAAGCCATCACCTACTAACACTATCATTTCACAAAGTTTCTCAAAGTTTCACAAGTTTCACAAAGTTTCTCAAAGTTTCTCAAAGTTTTCATACAAGTTGCAAAAAGTTTCATAAAAGTTACATAAACAATTACATTTTATGTTTCCCCCAAATAATGTTAAAAACAGTAAAATAGTGGGGTTGTAACTCACGGGTTGCGGAGAAAAGATACGAGTAAGCGAGAATGGAGCGGAACGCGTCGGGAATCAAAGGTGACCTAAAATACCGAAATATTGTGTAAGTATAAATTGTATGATTTAAGTTATGTTAAAGTCCTATTTTTAACATTTTTAATCTTAAATCTTTATACTTTAAATTCTGTCCAAAAGTTTCAATACGGAAGAGTTATAAGTTATTACGTGTTCGAGTACGTTTTAGGGTCTGATTAGTCCAATTAAGTTTTAAACAGCCAAAACGGCGATTTTCGGGAGGAAGAGCAGCCCGGTGCGCATCACCTGTCAGGGGGTGCTGCGCACCTCCTTGCTGTTCTTCCCCGTTTTGTGATTTCTTTGCTAAAAACGTTTTGTCACCCATAGATTCCGACATGCAACCAGTAGTTATCTCATAAAACACCATATTTATAGTTTCTAAACAACTTTTATCCACAAAAACATAGATCTAAGTATTATTTAGTTAAAAATCGTCTTTGTATAAAAAGTGACATAAATCTTTATAAAAACTCATTTTTATTGTTTAGATCTTACATGCAATTAGTAAAAACAGTAAATAAAGGTAAGATTAAAGTTTATACCGAATGAAAGTGAGTGGATGATGTTTTTGAATGATCTAGAGCTCCAAAAGTGGTAGTAAAAGCTTGAACCGAAAATAAACTTGCACCTTCTTGCTTGTTTTGTGGATTGGACGATTTTGATGGTGGATTTAGGAGGATTTAGTGGCTGTAAGTCACTGGTTTTAATGGAGTTTTAGAGAGAGAGATGAGAGAAATGAGAGAGTTTGATAACTATGTGTAAGTATGTGTGTGTTTTGGATTAAAGTAAATGGAAATGAAAAAGAAAAGTGGGGAAATGATAATGGGGGAGTCTTGGGACAGAAAAAAAATCAGTAATGGAGTGGTTTAAATCGTTTTTGATTGGTTTAAGTTTGTGTAAAAACGAGGCGAGGACTGAAAGTGTAATTTTTTTGAAAATTTGGCACTAGGTGCTGCGCACCTAGTCCAAAATCAGTATTTTCTGATTTTTCGTTTTTACGTTTTTGCTTCGTTGGACCTTTTTGTTAATTTATGTTTTAAAGAATGTTACATTATGAACTTAGGAAAGTTCATTAGGTGTTTTCTTGGCATTAGGACTTATGTAAGTTGGTTCCAGTTGTGATTCCGACACGTGCGCGTTTCCGATAAAAGTTCAATTTAAAGGCATAAGAGACAAAACGAGGGACATAGAGCGTAAAGAACACCTGAAATTTGACGGTTGTCACATTCTCCCCGGGTTGAAAGAAATTTCGTCCCGAAATTTAGTTCGTCCCATGGGGAAGAAATGCCGTCGGATTATGGTGGATCCTCCTGACGAGTTTCGGTTCCTGCGTCTTCACGCGGTAGTGGGGCTACGTCGGAGGTTCCATTGAACCCAGAGATGGGTACAAGGTTCGGTCTATGTTGGTTGACCTTGGAGTCAACAACCTAAGCGGTTCAACAAGGAATTTGGTTTGGTAGCAGTTTTGACCTCGTTTAGAGGGAGATGACGAGGGTCTCGTCCGATGAACACTTTTCAAGTGTGAGGAGGGACACATAAGAATGTTAGGAGACGGTTGGGAAAGTTAAAAGCAATGAGAAGTCGGATCGGTGTGCTCCAAGACTTAGATTGGACCGGTGTACTTCGGGCTTAGCTTGCCGCGTTTCCTGAAGCAGACTATCCTATTTCTGTGGCGATATCCTAGGGGATACTCTATTGCCATCTAAGGGATTGAGGGCTTTTCTTCTAGATGGTCACGCAGCTCCTTGGCCGGGTACGGGAATGCTTCCAGTCCTTCACGGTTAGGGACGGACGTCGGACCTCGTGAGTTGTCTACCGTCAGCATCTAGCCGACCGGCGGTGGCCGACACTGGTGTCCATATAGAGGCTGGAGGGGTGCACTTAGTGCTGTCATGGAATCTGTTGGCATAGGTGATCTCGACCAAAGGAAGGCGAATGACAAGGGGTGATGAGGCCTAGTCACGTTCCTAGCGATCCTCTGGAGGGCTCTCCGAAGAGGGAGTGGGACGCAGACCGACTAATAGAGGGATAGGTTTCGGTGTCCCGCCTTGATCTCGGAGTAAGTGAGACACTTGGTTGGATACAAGGTAGTGTCCTTATACATGTCCGGCCAGAACAGCACCCTCGGGAATTCTTGTACGACAAGTCGGATCTCGGGTGGGTAACGTAGCGGAATATGTGGTTCTTGTCGGAAATGAGTTTACGAATACCTTCGGACTTCTGGACTCATGCTTGGAGCTTGGCGCAACGAGTTGCGTTTGGCCTGAGTCCGAATTCCTTCAAGGTGGACTATAGAATCGGGAAATGTTCTTCTCAAGGTCAGAGTTCGCACTTTGGGAGTTTGGCGTACGACTCCTGACCTCGGAAGGGTTCTAGGGTGAGCTCGGGACGTTCACAGAATCTTCCTTGAGTAGGTGTGAGTGTTAGCAGTGAGTGCGGTATTTAATCGTTTAGTACGCTCACACACTTGTCTATTAAGTCCATTAATATCGACCGGGTGTTGTTTAGGCATACTGACAGAGGGAAAGGCTTGGGTTGTTTTCATCGAGTTTGGGGAAGTGCGGTCCTCGGTAGTGTTGGTCAAAATGTCGCGAACCTGGTGATAACTCGGGCGGGGTCGACTTTTGAGAGATATGTTGCATCCTGCAACTACTCGGACAGGTTGTCGATCCTCGGGGATGGTTATCGGTTCTTGATGGTAGGCTTGTTATGTTTACGACGATCAGTGTATAAACGGAAGGGTCCATCTGTCTCTTGTTAGGGAAATTGGGGCCTCTCATGGGGTTAGATTTGGGTGCTAGGACTAGGATCGGGAAGTTCCTCCAGCAGCTTAGGGTGCCTTAGCATCTCGGGTGGTGCTAGGTGGTAGGGAGCCTCGGCTATGGGTGCCGTGTCAGGAACGAGGTTCATTTGAAATTTTTTTTTTTTTTTTTTTTTTTTACTTGTCGATTCAGTGGTAGTTCGGAAGTTTCTCAGGAAGGCCTTGGATGGTCCTTGACTACGGGAATGTCTTGCGCTCAGCTTTCCTTAGGTTTGCGTTCGAAGTTGAGAGCGGAGGGTGCGTCGTAGTCCTTTTCGGGATACTGGTGCATCATCGAGGGATACACGCTGCGAAGTTATCATTCAGGTTGTACTCCTGAACGACGGGAGTTTCCTTTTATGGAGAGGGATACGGGGGAGCTTGTCGGAACGGACGATCTTGGCTCAATACTGGGGTGACCCGTCCATCCCGACGATAACGTCAAAGCTTGATGGTTCGGTAGGAATTGGGGTGATGGAAAGGTTTTAGGCAAGCGAAGTATTGGAATTCCGAAGTTTGCACTCGTAGCTTCGACTATTGGTCATTAGCATATTCGATGAAAAGGGTGTCAACAAGACTTTAGGTCCTAAGCTGATAAGGGGTCTAATTTCTAAGGGGGGTAAGGTTTCCTTTAGTTCTTGAATCAAATAGTATGGAAGGAGAGGGTTATTTGACAGGGAACGTACCAGTAGCTGCATTGAGGTCCTGAGGGGTTTCCTCGGCTGTGATTGAGAGAGCACTGAGGGTTTCTGTGGTACGCTCTAGGAGACAATCCCCACGGAGGTGCTGGTTGCTCCCACATTCGAGACATAGCAGCTTTCTGTTTGCATTTTCTGGACAGCACCAGGGGTAATGCCCTACTGTGTTGCAAAGTCTGCATACCGGGCACTTCCGGGCATGGTGGAAGTGGCACCTGCTGCACTGGGGGCGCGGTCTGGAGTAGGTTCGGGCTAAGGTGGCGGATTCCTGGTTGGTGCTAGTCCACGAGGTTTGGTGGCGAATTTTCCTTCTCTTATTTTCACTTTGTTGGAAGAGGGCTGGAAGGGAAGGTAGGAGGTTGGTTCCAAAATCCTCGTCCTCGTCCTCCCTAATTGGTACAAGAGGGAGAAGAGGTTCGCGGGTTCCGAAGACCTCTTGGTTGATTCCAGCGACGATTTGGGCGATCACGCTTGGGAGTAGCGCTTGGAATTGCACAACGATCTGCTTGGCTATGCGATTCCCGCGTCTTCTCCTGGGAGGCATGGTTCTACAAGGGAAAGAAGAAACTAGTTTAGAACGCGCCATTTGGACTTTACTACTAGAATTCAACTCAGAGTTAACAGTTATCGAGTACACGAGAGTAATGAGGGTGAACAGTTAGCACAAGTACGATAACGATAGTAGTAAAAGAGTGTACAAGCAAGATAACAATATACGCACGACGAGGATTCAAGAATTTGTAATAATGTTTGACAATAGAGAAAGGTTCACGTGACAAGACAAGTAAGGTTAAATAAAGATAGAGGTTTTCATCAATAATAGGAGGTTTCAGTACACAGAACAAAATTACTGAAAGAAATACAAGTACAATACATAGAGAAATAATAAATAATGGCTTAAGTCGTGTACAATGGGAAAATTACGACTAAGCCGGTACAGTACAAAGAAAAGGGAAAATATGCCTAGTAACGCTCTTCAAGGAACATCATGGCGGCTATGGCTACGATAAGCGCTCCCATGACTATGCAGGCTCTGGTGAGGCACTGCACTATCCGGGCGGTGGCCTGGGCGTTCGCGATGATCCGCCGAGACTGTTGCGCCAACTCGTTCGCAGCATCAGAGACTTCAAAGAGAAGAAGGCCCTGCTCCTGAGCTTCTTCAGCGAGTCCGCGGACCTGACGGTGTAGGTTGAGGAATGCGTCTGGTGGAAGAGGCTGGTGAGTAGGTGGAATCATGGGTCGGGAGGGTCCGGCCCCCTGAGCACGTCGTCTTTCTTCTATGAATTGGCGATCCCACGCGTAGTGCTCCGCCATTGGAGTACGCAGAGCGGGATCGTAGGGATCCAAGAAAGACTGGGGAGGTGCGGGTCGGAACGGGCCCGACTGCTGATGCACAGGTGCTCCAGCGTTGGGTCCTCGGGGCTGTGGTGCTGCAACGGGCACCAGTCTAGGAGGTGGAAGTACCGTCCTTGGGCTGGACCCGTTACTGCTGCTGATGGTCTGAGATGTATCTTCTGTTGGGTCAGTCGTCTGGTGACGCTGACTTTCGGATGCCGTGTGGCCCTCGGAGGGTTCGTGAGAGGGCGAGGCGGCTCGGGGAAGTGATCGAGTCTAGGATCAGGAGCGTGACAACTGAGACATAGCGTATCTGCGAATAGAGAGTTACATAAGTACGGGGAAACTAAGAATAGGAAAAATGTAAGTAAAATGTATGCACGGGTCAATTATGTGAGTGTCGGGAATTGACAAGACCGGGAATTTTTTTTTTTTGACTTAAAAAAACCCGCTAACGATAGCCATTTACTTTCCGTCTTTGCATAATTCGTTTTGAACTATGGGTGGTTGATCAAATCACGCATAGTTGAAAAGATAATCATGCAATTGCGAAAAATATTATACTGAAGTTTGAACCCGAAAATAACTTTTCTGAAAAGCCTTGGTTATAGTTTTGGTTTCGAAAACTTTTTGAAATTTTTTTTAAAACCGTTTTCACTATAACCCGTGCTCTGATACCAAGTCTGTCACACCCCGCTAAAGCGGAAACACGGAATGTGAGAGCAAAGATTCATTTCACGGGTTACACTAAAATCAACGGTTCAAGTCATTACGAATTAAAATGAAAAGTACAAGTCAAAGATACAACCAAGATTCAAAGTAAGACCATAATACATAACAAAAATGTTTTAAATAAAATTCCCAAAATAAGGTCTTCCTCCCAAGGTACACTTCACATAAAAGACTTGACCCGCCTGAGCAATGCACTTCATAACTTACGCTTAGTTCCTGAAACATGAGATAAAGTGTCAACTACGAAAAACGTAGTGAGTGAGTTACAGTTTATGAATTGAAGAAAGGTTTCAATTTAAAAGTTCATAAGTGTTCGAGATAAGTTCAAGGTTCATGGAAGTTCAAGAGTTGTTCAAAGTCAAAGAAATTCAAGTTAAGTTCAAGTGCTTAAAATTCAAGAATAACTTAAATAAGTTTAAGTTCAAGTCCAAATAAGTTCGAAATAAGTTCAAATAAATTCCAAGTTAAGTTCAAAAGTCAAGTAGCGTAGCGAGCGAAAGAGTTCGTAGTCATTACCTCAGCGGTGGATTAGTCCACATATGTAAGACAGTAAGTAAGTATATGCGTAAATAAAGACCTATGATCCTCGAGTTGTACCAACCACTAAGCTTAATATACGTAAGATTTAGTTTTACACACTAATTCGATTCTGGTCAAGTACCTGCCCACTAGTTCCAGTCTAGAGTTCGAGTTCGCGAGAACTTAGCAATATGTACCTTGGTCGCTACCCATTGGTAAGGAGTGACCGCTCCTAAGTATCGATACCCATAATCTATGCTAACGGCTTGTGTTAATAGTGTGTAGAGTTCAGTCCAAGAAAAGTTGCGGGGCATTTAGTTCGTTCCGTTTTCAAAATCCTTTTTGTCTGTACTTACGGCGCTATATTCTCACCTAGGGTTTTGCTCCGAAATACAACCAAGCTATCAATGTCTAATCAAGTATCCAAAGAGGCAAACCTAGGGAGTCTAAAGTAAGCTAATCCGAACAATTGATGTTGTTTACGCATATTAGTTCAAAGTTCTAAGATAGTTCAAAAGTTCTCAAAGTTCCAAGAGTTCAAGAGTTCAAGTTCAAAAGTTTCCAAAAAAAAATGGAAAGTAGCTCAATTAGTTCAAAAGTTTCCAAAAAATGGAAAGTAGTTCAATTAGTTCAAAGTTTCTAAAATAGTTCAAAAGTTCTCAAAGAAATAGAAAGTGGTTCAATTAGTTCAAAATTTTCTAAAAATATAGAGTAGTTCAATTAGCTTCAAAGTCAAAATAGTTCAATAAGCAGTTGCACATAAAAGATATAGTTCCAAAAATAATTTGATCTCATGTTTCCCCCAAAAAGAGTACTTAAAAGGTAAAAGTAAGGAGGGGTGTAACTCACGGTTTGCAGAGAAAGTGAACTCGGAATCGGTCGGAAAAGGAGCCGGGAATCACGGAATGCCTAGGAATACCAAGGTTGTCCAAAAGTTAATTTCTTATTAGGTTACTTTATATAAGAGATTAGGTAACTTTTGTTTATAATTAAATGTTAAAGTCAAAATTGTCCCAAAATAGGTCCGAAGCGGTTAACGTTTATTTTTAGTCCGAAGGTTCAAAGTTAAAGTTATCATTATGTTAGACACGTTTAGGTCGCTGAATTGGTTTAGGTTTTCTAGCGAAATTTGGGCAGCGCTTCCGCGCCCAAATTTTGTGTCCAAAACCTAAAGTCAATTCCGCTCACAAAACACGTATAACACATAATAACTTATTTAACAAGTCCAAAAAGTCCAAAGAGTCTAATATAAGTCACCATTATCATTAGTTTTATTCATCTCAGTCCCATAATAATATTAGCAAAAGTCCAGAACGTATAAATAAGTTTTAAACAGCCAAAACGGCGATTTTCGGGAGGAACAGCAGCCTGGTGCGCAGCACCTGTCAGGGGGAGCTGCGCACCTCCTTGCTGTTCTTCCCCGTTTTGTGATTACTTTGCTAAAAACGTTTTGTCACCCATAGATTTCGACATGCAACCAGTAGTTATCTCATAAAACACCATTTTTAAAGTTTCTAAACAACTTTTATCCACAAAAACATAGATCTAAGTATTATTTAGTTAAAAATCGTCTTTGTATAAAAAGTGACATAAATCTTTATAAAAACTCATTTTTATTGTTTAGATCTTACATGCAATTAGTAAAAACAGTAAATAAAGGTAAGATTAAAGTTTCTACCGAATGAAAGTGAGTGGATGATGTTTTTGAATGATCTAGAGCTCCAAAAGTGGTAGTAAAAGCTTGAACCGAAAATAAACTTGCACCTTCTTGCTTGTTTTGTGGATTGGACGATTTTGATGGTGGATTTAGGAGGATTTAGTGGCTGTAAGTCACTGGTTTTAATGGAGTTTTAGAGAGAGAGATGAGAGAAATGAGAGAGTTTGATAACTATGTGTAAGTATGTGTGTGTTTTGGATTAAAGTAAATGGAAATGAAAAAGAAAAGTGGGGAAATGATAATGGGGGAGTCTTGGGACAGAAAAAAATCAGTAATGGAGTGGTTTAAATCGTTTATGATTGGTTTAAGTTTGTCTAAGAACGAGGCAAGGACTGAAAGTGTAATTTTTTTGAAAATCTGGCACTAGGTGCTGCGCACCAAAACATTAGGTGTTGCGCACCTAGTCCAAAATCAGTATTTTCTGATTTTTCGTTTTTACGTTTTTGCTTCGTTGGACGTTTTTTTTAATTTATGTTTTTAAGAATGTTACATTATGAACTTAGGAAATTTCATTAGGTGTTTTCTTGGCATTAGGACTTATGTAAGTTGGTTCCGGTTGTGATTCCGACACGTGCGCGTTTCCGATAAAAGTTCAATTTAAAGGCATAAGAGACAAAACGAGGGACATAGAGCGTAAAGAACACCTGAAATTTGACAGTTGTCACACACGGGGCCGGGTGCCGGGGCCATTTTACCTGGTCGCGGGGCTTCTGGGTGTCGGGCTCACGTTCCGGGTTCTGGTCCTTTTGTTAGATTGAGACTCAGTGGGCCGAACCCAAATGTTAGGTTTGATATGCTATAAATATAAGCCATCACCTACTAACACTATCATTGCACAAAGTTTCTCAAAGTTTCACAAGTTTCACAAAGTTTCTCAAAGTTTCTCAAAGTTTTCATACAAGTTGCAAAAAGTTTCATAAAAGTTACATAAACAATTACATTTTATGTTTCCCCCAAATAATGTTAAAAACAGTAAAATAGTGGGGTTGTAACTCACGGGTTGCGGAGAAAAGATACGAGTAAGCGAGAATGGAGCGGAACCCGTCGGGAATCAAAGGTGACCTAAAATACCGAAATATTGTGTAAGTATAAATTGTATGATTTAAGTTATGTTAAAGTCCTATTTTTAACATTTTTAATCTTAAATCTTTATACTTTAAATTCTGTCCAAAAGTTTCAATACGGAAGAGTTATAAGTTATTACGTGTTCGAGTACGTTTTAGGGTCTGATTAGTCCAATTATGTCCAAAAAGAGTCAATTTCCAAGGTCAAGATGTATAAGTTACAAAAATATTAAGTTACAGAATTTTTGTATAAGTTTACGGTGAAATTTGGGCAGCGCTTCCGCGCCATAAAAATTTAATCCATTTCGAACACTTTCCCGCTTTAAACAAACAATTTAAACCATATAATTCAATGATAAAAGTGTTTTTAATCCTCAAACTAATCCAAACAATTTTACTTATAAAAACAGTAAGTTTTCGAAAGGTATATCTGTGGTAAAGTTATTTGGACACTATTTTAACGTTTAAGTTCTCGAAACGACAATTTTTGTGTACAGCGAGATCCAGACAGCGGCTGGAGATATTCAGCCGCCGGCTGGACCTTAGTCGCCGGCTGGATATCTTCAGCCGCCTGCTGGAGGCCTTCGGCCAGTTTCTTGTTTTCGGTATATTTCGATTTTTAGCCCGTTTTAGTGTTAGATTCTTACATGCAAACTGTTTTTAGTCAAATATAATCATTTTAGAGTAAAAGTTTCAGTTTCTTTTAGATCTGTTTCATCAAAATATGGATCTATGTGAAAAACTCGTTTTTAAGCAAGAAAACGTTTTAAACTATTATAAAAACCATTTTTTCAACCTTTGGATCATCCATGCAAGTAAAGATTTATGTAATAACGGTAAGTTCAAAGAGTTTTACCGAGGGAAAAAGTTATGGATCGGTTGGATGAGGAATAGCTTCAAGATGAATGTAAAACCTCTTCAAAAACCCAATTTTTAAGCTTCCTTTTGTTACCCTTTTCCTTATGGACGATTTGTGTAGTTTTTGGTGGATGATTTTTAGCTTTTGTTGCTGTTTTGTGGTGAAAGCTTTCTGTTTTGCTTGGGAGGGTTGAGAGAGAAATGAGAGAGTGTGTGTGTGTGATTTGAAAATGAAAGTAAAAGTGAAAGAGAGAGGTAGGAAAGGGGTAACTGGCATAGGGAACCCCAAATGGCAGTAAATGGTCCAATACCCGAGTTGGGAAGTTGGCCATTCCCCTTGCATGCAATTATGAGTCACCAAAACACAGTCAGCGGCCTTTCAGCCGCAGGCTGGCCATATCCAGCCGCCGACTGGGCTTCAGCCGCTGGCTGACAACTTTCAGCCGTCGGCTGGAAGGCATTTTCCAGCTTTGTGACGTTTTAAGTTTTCCGTTATTGTTAGTTGTGGACTAGAATTTTATTAGTTTCCGTTATGAACTTAGTCAAGTTCTTGTATAGTTTATTTGGTGTTAGGATTTATAAGTTGATTCCGACTTTGGTTCCGACTCAATAAAAGACACAATAAGTACGAACTAGAACAATACGATCACGATAAGATGCAACTAAAGATTTGAACCGATAAAGTAAATGAGAATCACCTGAATTTTAGACAATTGTCACATATAGCGGCAATATTTATAGCATATTTCATATTTACAGATTGGGTTTCACTTATTTATCTATTTTTTTTAGTTTATATGAGTGGTCCATTTGATATAAGTCCAAATAGGTGAATTTAAAAAGCCCAAATCTGAAATAACAATAAACGCTTCAAGAAAAGGCGCGACGCCACACGCAATAGCGCGCGATATGGCGCTATAGCGCGCCTTACATCACGCTACGCTTTAAGACAGCGCTATGGACTGATTCGTGACGGCGAGGCCACGCCTCGCGCCTTAGCGCCGCTATAGCGCGCTATTTAGAACCTTGACATTATATAACTAATAAAGTTACAAGAAAGGAAAACTTAGTACCTTCAAGCATTGGATTAATAGTATGTGTCGCACATGATGTCCAAAAGATTGTTGGTCTCTTCTCCTTCCACAATTTTGGCGCTCCCATATTATTAGCCGCATTATCGGTCACAACTTGAACAACATTTTTTGGACCAACATCTTCAATGCATTTATCCACATACTCAAAAATGTTATCACTTGTGTGAGCTTCTTCCGAACATTCTTTGGAGGACAAAAAATTCGTGCCTAACTTTGAATTGACACATAAGTTCATGATGCTTCTTCGTTTTCTATCGGACCATGCATCGGTCATAATAGAGCATCCAATGATTTTCCATTCTTCTTCGTACCTTTTCAAAGAAATTTTATTTTTTTCAACTTCTTTTATAAGGAACGTATCTCCCATCTCGTATCTCGTTGGAGGTGAAACATTCGGTCCGAATTGACCAACCGCCTCCACTAAAGCTTTAAAGTTATCCCTTTCAAATGCATGAAATGGAATCGCACATTCATACGCCCACTTACAAATATATTCCTTCACACAGATCATTGGTTCTTTTCGGACAACCTTAGAAATATTAGTTTGTGAGCCTTTTCCCTTGACTCCTTTGGAAGTTGCAAATCTCTCTGATGTGTATTTTATAACATAAAATTATTTAAAGTTTAGAAAAGGATTTTCCCAATGTAGATTAACACACAATACAGGCAGTGTACCTGATCGTACGATAATACAGAATCAGTAAGTCCGGATCGAACTCAGGGAACGTGTATTTATATCCGTTATCTCAAATTATATAATTAAACTAATTAAAGCAAGTAAATATGGGGGGCGTTTTAGTTCTGTGAGAACATATTTCAGAAAACAAATAACTAAAGTACATAGCAATTCAATTAACTAAGTGAAATTGTGGATGAAAAACTGTTTTGAAAAGTCTTTTAGATTTAATCAATATTTAGAAAGCAACGATTACTTGGAATTACGTTTCACCTGGATCATGATTAATAAGAATATGTTTGATTGGTTTAACTGTGATTTCTATGATAACTAGATTTCCCGCTAGAGTTATCTAATCCTACAATTTTAGAGAAAGATCATACGAATGATCGTACATCAAGAGCTATCTTAGACTATCCACTCTAAATTGTGTTTTAATGTCACTATTGTTTACAATTTAATCTGTCGACTACGAATTAACAAAAGTCTCAATTATTCAATTTTGATATAATTGTCATGTTCATTCAATTCATTAAATCACTAATATCTTAGCCTATCTCAATTAAGTATCAAGATACAATTATCTAATAAATCATATAATCGTAAATAACTGATAAACTTATAAGAACGCTAGTTATGTTATAGATCTATCAATCACGCTAAGTAGTAGATTTAATAACTTTGAATAAACATGGATCTCGATTAAACGTAAACAATAATAGAAAAACCAATTAGTTCAAACATAAACTTGATTAAAACATAAATCCAGGTTCAACAATCCAAGCAATCGCCTAATGAGTTTAGCTCATGTTGGATTGTAAACAAATAACAATAAACGTCTTAAAACAAAACATTGTATCAAGATAATAATGCATAAAAGTTCAAACCAAACAGTTGCTAACTTCAAAGATGATTAATGATGATTAACCAAAGCTTCCACGTGTTCAACAGCTTCTAGGACTCTCCTTGCAGCTTTCCAGGATGGATGTAGGTTGAAAATAATGAATAATATGATTAAAACCCGAACCCTAGAAGCCTTATTTATAGATAACTGGACCGCCTGATTTAGCCGGCGGCTGGCTGTATTCAGCCGGCGGCTAAAATGCACGGGTGAAAAAGTTTCTTCCGCGACACGTTATGAACAAATGGTGAAAATCTAATTCAGCCGCCGGCTAAAAGGATTCAGCCGCCGGCTGTTTTCCAATCTTCGCATTTCTTGCTCGTTTGTCTCCGTTTCAAGCCGGTTTCAGCTCCTTTTCGCCCCATGATCCAAATATAACTCTAATCTGCAATTCTTACTGAAAATATACCAAATCATAACAAAAGTTGTAGAAAACGAGCGTAAATATGATAAATGTGGCTACAAAATATAGATTATTTCAGGCATATCAAATTCCCCACACTTGAATCTTACTTGTCCTCAAGTAAACTATTAGATTTTAGAATAAAACAAACATCTTCAATAAAAATAAAATACCCAACGAATCGAGTAAATTACAAAAAAATTATTTACGAAGATGAATTTAATACATACCAAGCCAAAATTTAAATGTATAACTAAACATCTCACGATTTGGGAAGTATAACACTCAATCACTCAAAAAGCTAATCTAAGTGTAATATATATGTGAAATCGCTCAAAGCTCAGTCATGACAAGTATTCTATCATAGGCTTGATAACGATACGCTTCTCCACCAATAGAGTCTAAGTAACTAGTTCAGATGGCTTATGGTCATATCAATGGGTGATGGGTAAAATAATGGGAAAATGGGATGAAAGTGAATTAATATGAACGATATGAAATGTCACACCCCGCTAAAGCGGAAACACGGAAGTGTGAAGAGCAAAGATATCATTACACGAGTTATAATAAAATCATACGGTTTCAAGTCATTAAGAAGTAAATAAGAGTTTACAGTTTAAAGATAACCAAGTATTGAAAAGTATATCACGACATAACATAATAAGTTGTTTAATAAAATTCCCAAAAACATGTTCAAAATAGGTCTTCTCCCAATTCATGACTTCACGTGACATTCCATGACCCATCCAAGTATTGCATTCCGTGACTTACACTTGATTTCCTGAAACAAGAGATAAAGTGTCAACTACAATAAAGTAGTGAGTGAGTTACAGTTTTCTAGTCCTCGACTAAAAATGGTTTTGAGCTAAGTATATCTATACTTAGTAGTTTCTAAAAGTAGATTAAGACTTAAATAATAATTCGAACAAAAACAGTTGTTTAAAAGATAGATGCGGAAGTCGTATAACTCTATACGCGCATAAAAGTAAACTATGATTGAATTCATGTATAACGACTACTTGGCATAATAACTTAAGTGTTCACACTAAACCGATTAACCAACCGTGATGCCTCTTACCCCGACTATCTGCAGGGAGTCATTTCTGATCGAGTAATATGTACTTAAGCTGCCACTCAAGTAAGGAACGGTCATTTCCTAAGTATCGATACCCATAATTACTAAACGGCTTAACAAAGCTAATAGTGTGTGATGAAAAATAGGCACTAATGTTATTTTAAAACTGATAGTAGTCACTTATGGTTAGTTATATCCCTCAAGAGTCACGATAGTTATACGATCAATCAAAGTACATACGAGTGCCGAGTGTGGCATTAAATGAGTTTAATATAGTTTGAATCAAGAGCCGAATAAAGGTGGCGAACCATTAGTTTATCATTGGCCAATCGGCCATAAAACTAAGTAAGCATAAGTTTGTCAAAAACGTTCAATAGAGTTCATAACAGTTCATTTAGATCTCTTGCTTCCCCCAAAAGATAATTGAAAACAGTAAATAAGTGGGGATGTAACTCACGGTTTGCAAGGATGAGCTACGTGCGCGAGGAGTAATCGAGTCGGGCCGGAATCACGGGAATCCTAATGAAATACCAAGGTTTAATGAGTATTAATGTTCATGTGTTATTATTTTAAGTGTCGGGTTTAGGTCTACTGAAAATCGGGCAGCGCTTCCGCGCCAAAATCATAAATTCCCATTTTTGTACACTTTCCCGCTTAACAATTTCAATAACCATATTTCGTATTATTTCCAAGACAATGACATATAAAACTTGTTCATTTAGTTCATTTATAGGTGAGTTATCTTTATTACAGGTTAGGGGCATAAATCTCAGTTCCGAACACGTTTAGGGTTACGATTGAAAACGGTTTAAACTTAGTAAAGGTGCAGTCTGTCAGCAGCATGACCGCGCCGCGGTGGGAGGACTGCGCCGCGGTCACCGTGACAGTTTCTTGGTCAAGCTCGTTTTTTTGGAGAAATCTGATGTGGTAATATTTTATAAAAATAACATAAAAATCACATTCTGGAATACGAAGTCATAGGAACTGGATTCGTCTCAATCCGACAGTTTTTGAAGAAGTTAGAGTCGTTTACGTATTTAACGCGTTTTAACCGTAAAAACAGTAAATAATAGTAGATTAATTCCAAAAATTCCAGTAAAATCTGTAAAATCATATTTTGATGGATTCTAGACTATGTCAAATTTTTGTAAGCTGATAAATTCGTTTGGTATGTTTCCTCGAAATTCAAGATTAAATCTGATTAAATACTGTAAAATTCATAATAAATCGAAAAATAGGAGTTAGGTTCCCAATTTTTGACAGTAAGCTACATTTTACCTTTTACATCTTTGGTCAAAATTTCGTAATTTTTACATGCATTTAACAGAATCCCGTTTTTGTTCATAAATGGTGAAATATTTGCATATAAACTCATTTTTAGGTGATGGATGATGCATGCAACGAGTTTAGCTTGTAGAAACAGAAGATTAAAATGATTTATACCGAGAGTAAAGTGATTTGGAGATGGTTGGAGTGATTCCTTGATGATTTTTAACCCAAAAAGCTTGTAGTAATGGACTTTTGACCCAAAGAATGCAACCCTTTCTTCTTCTTCACTTGATGGACGATTTTGTTGTGTTTATATGTTTGATTTTTCTGAGTTTTATGGTGGATTAATTCTGTAAACGAAGGTATGTGTGTGTGTGTTCTTGAGTGTTTAAGAAAAGAGAGAGAGAGAGTGGTAAGGGGTGTTTGTTTGTGATGTGTGTGTGTGTAAAAATGAGTTGTGTTGGTGTTAAATGGTCAAGTAATAAGCTTCAATGGACCCTTAGAAGGCTTATAATGTGTTTAACCCGGAGCCACATTGTTGGGCTCGGGTTTGGGGTTCGTTTGGTTAAGTTTTAAAAGTTACAAAAAGTGCTGTCTGCGCACTCCACCGCGGCGCGGTGGCCTGACCGCGGCGCGGCTGGAGTGGCAGACTTTTTGCCTTTTTCGTTTTTCGTTCGTTCCAATGTTAAGTGTTTCGTTTGTTTAAAAGTTTCCGTTCATTAAAATAGGAACTTAGACAAGTTCACTAAGTATTTTCTTGGTATTAGGATTCATTTTGGGATTCCGATTTCGATTCTACACACTCGAGTTTATGAGACAAGTAAAGATGAGATCAATTCGAATTTAACTCAAAGATAGAGAATGCGATTTTCACTCGAAATAAGACGGTTGTCACATGAAACAATCAAATTCCAATTAGTCTACAAATCCAAATATTTTAGTTAAAAACCATATTACTTTCAAAACTCGATTGATTATCCCTAATGGCTCATTCTGATGAAACTCCTAAGACCAAACTTCGCCTTAATTCTTCAACGCTTCAATTGAGAATTTTTATTTCTCGCAAATTTCGTTAAATAACTTCAACAATTATTGGCTACCTAGTACGGGCTTTAATAAATATTTTTTTCTGTTTTTTTTTTTTTTTTTTTTTTTTAAAGACACCACTCAAAAGGTCCATCAAAATCATGAATAACTCTTAACTTATATCCACATGTAACTTCTTTCGTGAACTTAAGTAAATTAAACAACTCCACGCCATCATATATAACATTCCGTCTAATAATCAATCAAGTTAAGAAAGAGGAAAATTTTCAACAAAAATATTTGGATTAAACGACTTAGACATTTAGGCTCAATTTATGGAATATATATGGAAAGGTGATAAAAGAAAAAAGGTTTGGCGCAAATATGGTATCTAAACGTCAAAAACACTAAAAACGAGTGCTCGATAGGTAGTGTGAGTCAAATAACCTGTGTAGTTACCGACTATAAGAAACGAATAGGCCAATCAACGGTTTAACAATCCTAATTCTTTTGCCTCTTTCCTAGTTACTAATAAGTAAAACTTATGCTCATTCATAGCCTCGAAGCGTATACAGTGTCAAGTTCTAAATTCTACAAGTCACCGGCACACTCATAACAATTGAAGATAAAAGCATATAAAATGTATGCTATAAAGGCTCAAATCCTCACAATTATGTAACGGGTAGGTGTGCCTAGTTATGCAACAAGTTAAAACTAATTACGAGAAACATGTCAAAAATTTTTAAATTTTCACACAAATTGTTCCTAAAGACAAATAGATTCTTTCCTAACCCCTTCCCCACACTTAAACAGTACAATGTCCTCATTGTAAAAAAAATTTCATCGAATAAGTGGAAAAAGAAAACGAGAAAGGAAAAAGAACTCCCCCATTTAGATGTCGTATGATGTGAAAGGAGATAGCAGTGGAAAGAATGTATGGCTGTAAAAGCGTAACGTCCTCAAAAAATCTGCATAGCTTCCTTTGAAAATTCGGATTTTCGGCATTACTTCCACAAAAATCGGTGATGTTCTAAAATGGGAAAAACACATGCACACATATTAAGTACCACAAATAAATAATAAAAAAGTACATAATCCAAATACAAAAATCCCAAACAATAATCCATACAAAATAAATAAAAATAGAAATAGTTTCAAATACACAATAGAAAACCCAAATCATCACATATCGGGCCACTGTCTCGGTCTGCGTCAATCTGCCATCTGTCGCTCCTGAATGGCTCTCTGTTCCTCCTCATCTTGCTGTCGCTGGGCCTCGGTAGGAGGATGGTACTGGTAGTGCTGAGCTGACCACATATGGTGGAGATCATCAAAGGTGGAGGAGGATGGCTGGTCCTGGTCCATCGGAGTGCTACTGCCAAAAGAGTGATAAGATCCGCCGTATGCCTGATAGCTAATACCTGCACGCTGGTGGTACTGATACAATACCTCATCCTGATAACGGCTCCTGCAATCAAACTCCGACTGCAAGTACCCGACCTGGCTGCTGACCTGACTGATGTTGGAGTTGAGATCGTAGTAACGATCCTCCATGCGGTCCACGAATGAATCGAACCGTGATGACATCTGCCCCATACTCGATGTCAAAGCAGCCATCTGAGCCGCCAAATCTAACTCCTGAACCGGTGGAGCCTCCTCATCATCGGACTCCTCTACCCCCTGACTACTGCTCGCTCCCTCATCCCGTCTAATGGGAGTCCATCTATAGCTAACATGGCCCCCAAGAGCTACAAACCGAGTCACGAGACCGGCTGACTTAAACCAAGCTGCCCCAAAAAGACGCATCCCTGGTGACAAAGCGGTACAAGTGTCAAATCCTGCCCCCCGGAATGCCAAGCGTCTACCAATCGCACTAACAAAATGGCCTCCCCTAATCACACTGCCGGGTCGTGCGCCCTTCAGTATATGCGTCATCCATTGGGCTAACACATAGGGGACATTGACGGGCCGCTTCTGAACAATGCACCCTAACCAGAATAGTTCCTCCTTGTGGCATTTTTCAATGCCCGATTTCCTGCCAATGACAAACAAGCATACCATAGCAAAAATGGCCCGAACCTTCGGATCCCGAATCTGTGTATATGATGGGGCCCGTAAGGTGCTTAACGCTCCACTAGCGATGGTGGACCAAATTGCTGCGTTTTCTCGATAGTCGGGAGTTTTAATCCCCTCAGCCATGAACTCATCAAAATCTGGGTGTGCTAGACCAGCCTCGTCAAATAACCCAAGTTTCTCCCCAAACTCCTGTAGTGTCATCTTCCGAACCTCTCCCCCTAACAGAAACTGTACGGTTTTGTGGGTAGGATCGGTGTCAGCGTGGTTGAAAGTGAAGGAGCTATAGAACTCATATGTGGCCTCGATGTAGATCGGCTCATTGATAGAGAACAAACGCTCCCACGCTCTACAGATAAATCCCTGATAAGTAAACTCTAACATCTCCACAATCTCAGCAACTCCTGATTGAAAATGGGAATCGTGTGGGATAACCTCGTTCAAGAAAGTCCAATCAATACCGTTAGGGGCATAGACTGGATATTGCTGCATATTGGTTAACTTGTTCTGGATTTCTTCCCTCCTTTGATGAGTAAGTCTGCGCCTTCCTGCGGCCACTTGTAGGTACGGGTGATTTGGGTCGTAAACGGGAACGTGAGGTGGGACCTCTCGCTGGACATCGGCCATAATCTGTATAAAACAAGTCAGGACAACCATGTTAGTAAAATAAAACAGCTCGAGAAAATAGAAGGTCGCAGAAACAAGTCGAAACAAAAAGCAATAAAATTTCAGACAGCAACATTTAGCCGCCGGCTGGCTGAATTCAGCCGCCGGCTGGAAAGGAACCGCCGGCTGGCCAAAATCAGCCGCCGGCTAAATGCCAGGTCCGGGCATTTTCTCGCTGTTAACTGTTCGACCTGCTGAAAACGACCTCTATCAAAAATAACAGTCAAATCACGAATTTGATACATAATTTCCGCTGAATCTGTGAAACCATTTCCTTAATCTACCAACCCAATTCACATGTTAACAACTAAATTCTACAAAGACTTCAATTATCAACCCACATTACACCTAACATTCAATTTCTTTTTGTCAATTAGAACATGGAAATTCGATGTTACACTAAATATAACCCATAATCAGTAGCAAATATAAGTATTACTAACAAATTGAATTAATACCAAGTCAAACATTCCTAGCAAAAACCCCCAAATTTCAACTACCTCTAAGCAAAATTAAACCAAGGAAATCGTAAATTGAACTAAGCCTAAGCATACAAATCATCTAAGGAATGAATCCTATCAATTAATTGTAAAATTAAGCACTAACAATCTCGGATTTGAGAAACCCCCAATTGGTGTTCTTCATGAAAAATCAAAGAAAAACAAGAAAGAGGAGTGAATAATCCATACCTTGGTCTTTGAGTTAGAGAAATTGGATTGAAAAATGGAAGAAAATCGACAAAAAGGTGAACAATATTGCTCAGCCGCCGGTTAGGAAGATAAGTATGTGTGTGTGTGTGTGTGTGAATTGTGATGTAAAAAAAAACGAGGTATATACATTTTTTTAAGACCTGATGTTTCAGCCGGCGGCTGGAATATTTTAGCCGCCGTCTGGCGTTTAGCCGCCGGCCAATTTATTTCAGCCGTCGTCCAAATTCTTCTGTTCCAAAAAAAATGTTTTTTCGTTTGGTGATTTAGCACGATCTAACCTGGGGTCCGACATGTTTAGCAGCTCTCATATGATGATCTAAGTGAACCTGAAACAAAAAAAATCAAAGATTAAAATAGAAAAGCACGTAGTGTACATATATTTTTGGTTTTTTTGTTGTTTTCTAATTTTTTTGTATTTTTTTTTATTTTTCTGAACAAAATAAAAGAAAGGGAACAAAAGCGGGTTGTCTCCCGTAAGCGCTATTTGTTTAGTGAAGAGTCGTTAAGCTCGACTCAAACCATGTTTGTTAACCGTCACGTTCATGGAGATCGAGCTCCTCGTCGTCTCCAAATAAATCAAACTGGTTGTCACGTCCATCGGCATAATATTTCTTCAATCGATGCCCATTCACCTTAAAACTTTCGCCCTTTTCGTTGGCAATCTCCACCGTACCGTAAGGGAATACATCTAGCACGATATACGGCCCCGACCACCTTGACCGTAATTTCCTCGGAAATAGCTTCAATCTGGAATTATAGAGTAGAACCATATCACCGTCGATAAAGTTCCTATCCGTCTTGATACGCTTATCGTGCCATTTCTTTGTCCGTTCCTTGTAAAATAACGAGTTCTCATAAGCGTTCATGCGCAACTCGTCCAACTCCTGTATCTGGTGGAACCTGTTCTTCCCTGCAGGTATCATTTCCATATTGGCAGCCTTCAAATCCCAATAGGCTTTATGCTTAATTTCCACGGGTAAGTGACATGCTTTACCATAAATTAAACGATAAGGAGTACAACCAATTGGAGTTTTAAATGCAGTCCTATGCGCCCAAAGAGCATCGTCTAACTTATCGGACCAATCCTTACGATTTGCACCGACCGACTTTTCCAAAATGCGCTTCAAGCCTCGGTTAGTAACCTCGACTTGGCCGCTTGTTTGGGGGTGATAAGCTGTTGAAAACTTATGGTTAACTCCATATCGTTTCAACACCTTCTCAAGTTGGGCGTTACAAAAGTGTGTACCCCTATCACTAATTAAAGCTTTAGGGGGTACCAAACCGGGAAAATAATTGTTTTAAAAAATTGACGACGACCCGCGCATCATTGGTGGGTAAAGCTTTCGCTTCGGCCCACTTTGATACGTAGTCGACGGCTACTAAAATATATTTATTTCCCCGACTTGAAGGAAAAGGTCCCATAAAATCTATACCCCATACATCGAAAATTTCACATACCTGGATGCCCGTTTGTGGCATCTCATCGCGCGAAGAAATATTACCGGTCCGTTGACAAGCGTCGCATTTCTTCACAAATTCCTGAGCATCCTTGTACACTGATGGCCAATAGAACCCGACATCAAAAACATGTTTGGGTGTGAAGTTTGCAGCATGATGTCCTCCTACAGGTCCCGAATGGCAATGGCGTAAAATCTTGTCCTTTTCTTCTCCAGCAACACATCTCCGAATTACGCCATCTGCACAAGCACGAAACAAAAACGGGTCTTCCCAAAAATAATGTTTCAAATCAGCGAAGAATCGCTTCTTTTGCTGATAAGTTTTATTCGTGGGAAGGGTTTTGGAAACCAAGTAATTAGCAATATCAGCAAACCAAGGTACCTCGTCACTTACTTTAACCGTCATTAGAGCTTCATCGGGGAAAGTGTCCCGTATCACTGACTCATCTAGCCTCTCCAATTCCGGGTTTTCCAACCTAGAAAAATGATCAGCCGCCAAGTTCTCCGCTCCTTTCTTGTCCTGAATTTCAATATCAAATTCCTGCAAAAGTAAAATCCAGCGGAGTAATCGTGGTTTGGCATCCTTTTTGCTAAAAAGAAATTTCAAAGCAGAATGGTCAGTAAATACAATAGTTTTAGACATAATTAAATAAGATCTAAATTTATCAAACGCAAAAACAACAGCGAGCAGTTTTTTTTCAGTGGTGGTGTAATTTTCCTGCGCATCTGTAAGGGTTTTGCTTGCGTAATAAATGGTTTTAAATCTCTTATCAATCGGTTGTCCTAAAACTGCTCCGACCGCGTAATCGCTCGCATCACACATCAGCTCAAACGGTAAATCCCAATTGGGACTAGTCATAATCGGTGCTGAAATCAATCTTTCCTTCAAAATGTTAAATGCAGTTAAACAAGAAGAAGAAAAATTAAATTTACAATCCTTTTCTAGGAGTTGATTCATAGGTCGCGCAATGTTAGAAAAATCTTGATGAAACGTCTATAAAAACCTGCGTGACCTAGAAAACTCCTTACCGACTTGACATTCGTTGGTGGGGGTAATTTCGAAATAGCTTCAATTTTTTATTGATCCACCTCGATCCCCGCACTTGAGATTTTGTGTCCTAGAACAATTCCTTCGCGGACCATGAAGTGGCACTTCTCCCAGTTAAGCACTAAACTGGATTGTTCACACCTCGCCAACATCTTCTCCAAGTGTTCCAAGCATGAATCAAATGAGTCTCCAAAGACCGAAAAGTCGTCCATAAAGATCTCCATAAATTGCTCCACCATATCATGAAAGATTGCCATCATACACCGCTGGAAGGTAGCAGGTGCATTGCACAGACCGAACGGCATTCTTCGATAGGAAAACGTGCCAAAGGGACACGTGAAAGTGGTCTTGTCTTGATCTTCCGGTTCAATGGGAATCTGGAAGTAACATGAAAAACCATCTAAGAAACAATAAAAGGCTTTCCCGGCTAACCGTTCAAGCATTTGATCAACAAATGGTAAAGGGAAGTCATCTTTGCGGGTGGCTTCATTTAACTTTCGGTAGTCAATGTAGACACGCCACCCTGTTACCGTTCGTGTAGGAATCAGCTCATTCTTCGCGTTGGCAACAACTGTCATACCTCCCTTTTTTGGAACCACATGCACCGGACTCACCCATGGACTGTCAGAAATAGGGTATATAAGTCCCGAATCCAGCAACTTGATAATTTCCTTCCTCACAACATCCTTCACTTTCGGGTTTAAACGACGAAGCGGTTGAACGACCGGCTTGAAGTCTGTCTCCATTAAAATTTTGTGTGTACAAAACGATGGATTAATTCCCCGAATGTCAGTGATCTTCCATGCTAGAGCTTGCTTATGAGCTTTAAGTACCTGCAATAAACGATCTTTCTCCCCACAAGATAAGTTAGAAGAAATAATAACGGGTAAGTCATTAGTACCTTGCAAATATGCATACTCCAGATGGGATGGAAGAGGTTTCAACTCCAGTTTGGGTGGTTCTTCAATCGATGTCTTAATCTCCATTATCTCAGCTCGTGAACATGGAACACCGTGAACCGAAATCCCTGTACAGGGTAATCCAGCCGCCGGCTGGGAACAAACAGCCGCCGGTTGACTCTTCAGCCGTCGGCTGGCTTTAGACAGCCGCCAGCTGGATTTCGCTGGTGGTTTTTCTTCGTTTGTTTCCTGATTTTCAGTGGTCAGTGTAGACTTGACTTCCTCCAATAGCATATCAAACTCAGCTAACTCTTTTGCAGAGTCAAAATCTCCACTCCATCCTTCATTAATGAATGAATCAGTCTGATCATCCTGCAGTAACATCTGCACAAACTCATCATCGGAAATGTCATAGGCATTTAAATAATAACAAGTATCATCTACCACAGAAGGATATTCCATTGAATCATTAACATTAAAAACAACTTTCTCGTCTCCTACTTGCATGGTGATTCTACGGTTAAAGACATCAATTAAGGAGTGAGAAGTGGCTAAAAATGGACGTCCTAGGATAATTGGTACTCTAGGGTCCTCTACCATATCAAGAATAACAAAATCACAAGGGAACACAAATTTGTCAACTTTAACAAGGACATTTTCAACAACTCCCCTAGGATATTGAACAGAGCGGTCAGCTAATTCAATGCACATACGAATAGGTCTGGGTTCTCCTAAACCTAATCTAGCATACATGGAATATGGCATCAAAGAAATACTTGCTCCTAGATCCGCTAATGCATTGTTCACAGTTAAATTGCCAATTAAACAAGGAATAGAAATAGCGCCTGGATCGCTTAATTTTGGAGGTAACTTGTTTTGCATCAATGCGGAACAGCGGGCATTCATGGTGACCTTGGAAGCGTCTTCCAGTTTACTCTTATTCGTCACAAGATCCTTCAAATACTTCGCATACTTTGGCATTTGAGCAATCGCCTCAATAAACGGAATATTAATGTGAAGCTGTTTCATGTTCTCCAGAAATTTGTGATAAGTGACAGTGTCCTTGTCCTTCTTCAGAGCATCAGGGTATGGAACAGCAGGTGTGAAGTCCTTAATCACCGGTGTGATTTTCGGCTCCGTAGTAGCAGCCTGTGTAGTTTTCTTCGAAATCAGTGGCTCAGCCGCCGGCTGGAAAATCCCAGCCGCCGGCTGGCTTTCAGCAGTGGCAGATTTTTTCAGTGCATCTTCTTTCTCGTGTCCGTCTTCTTTGGCAACCTGTTCAAAATTAAAAGGAACTTTGTTAGTAACACATGTAAAAGAAGAATTGAGAGGTTTACCACTTCGGGTGGTAACTGCTTTGACGTGATCTCGAGGACGTTTCCGTGAAGCTCGGTAGCTGTCCCGGAAATCTTTCTTGCACTACTTTCGCTAGTTGTCCCATAGTGCCTTCTAGTTGCTTAATCGAAGCGCTTTGATTACGGATGATGGAATCAGTGTCATCCATTCGCTTGATTGTGGTTTGCATAAACTGATTATTTGTTGTCATGAGTTGTTTCATCAGTTCATGCAAATCGTCCTTTGGTGGAAACGGTGCCTTAGGAGCATCCTTCGCATAGAACCCCGGTGGTCCTTGCCGATATGGTTTCTGCCCATTTGAATTTCCCTGATTGTTGTTGTAGGGCTTGCGATAACCATTGTTGTCTCCTCCTTGATGATAGTTGTTGTTATTCATGTCTCCTCCCTGGTAATCTCCATACATTACTTCTTCAGTGGCTTCCTCCTCATCCTTCCTAGGGAAATCCTTGGTTAGATGGTATCCGTTGCAAATTTTGCAACCGACTTGAATAGCATGAACTTTCTCATTGACGCGCTTGATGTCTCTTCCCATAGCATCCAGTTTGTTAGTTATAGCAGCGAGACCGTCGCTGTTATCAGCCATTTTCTTTCGTCCTTTACCATCGTCTTCCCATAGCTTGGAGTGTTTAGAAGATTTTTCAATAGCAGCCCAAGCATCAGCTGGGATTTTCCGTGGAATTTTGCCTTCAGAGTCTAACTCGTTACGAGTTTGACGATCAACCCCTTTGTAAAATGTCTTGATAACCTGTTGATTGTTGAGATCATGTTGGGGGCATTTGTGTAACATGTCTTTGTAACGCTCCCATGCTTGATAAAGTGACTCATCAATGTCCTGTGTAAAGTTCCTGATGTCATCAATCATTTTAGGGGTTTTGGAAGGGGGACAGTAGTTCTTCAAAAACTTGGCCCTCAGATCGGCCCAAGTAGTGATGGAATTGATCGGTTCGTTCCCAATCCACCTTTTTGCGTTTCCTTTGAGTGTCATCGGAAACACTCGCAACATAACAGCCTCCTTTGTCACACCAGGAATAGTGTAAGCATCAGCAATCTCGATGACCCTTTCCACATGAACATTAGCATCTTCATTCTCGTCTCCATTAAAAGGATTCTCTCTAAGTTCTTTGAGAAACTGGCCCTTAAGCTGGAAGTCGGCTCCTCGAGTGATAGCTGGGTTGGGAATGTCTGTTGCAACATTCGGGGTAAGAGCATAGTACTCCTCCAAAGTGATCTCATTAATGTTGACTGCCATTTCTTGTTCTGATTCTTCAGTTGAATCGGAATCTGATACGGTGACTGGTGAATTGGGGATTGGTTTCTCGTCCTCTTGATCAGATAGCTGGTTGTATTCCTCGTCAGAAGATGTCATAAAATCAGAAGTGAAACTGTGACAACCGTCAAAAATCTAGATACTTGTTTAGCTACTATGTCGGTTCGAAATCATTAGTCACTCTTTTATCGTATTCGCTTTGTTCTAGTTCGAAACTGTTGAGTCGGTACTTTCTCGGAACTAGTGTCGGAATAACTTCCGGAATCAATTTTATAAGTCCTAATACCAAGAAAACACATATTGAACTTTCCTAAGTTCATAACTAATCATAATTAAGAACTTTCAGTTAACAAAAAGGTCCAACGAAGCAATAACGTAAAAACGAAAAATCAGAAAAACTGAATTTCTGCCCGGTGCGCCGCACCCATTTGCTAGGTGCGCAGCACCTAGCTGCAGAATTCAAAAATTTTACATGTTTAGTCCTTGCCTCGTTTTTACACACCTTTAAACCAATCAAAAACGAGTCCAGGCACTCATTTACTGCATTTCAGTATTCCAACACCCCTTTAACATAATTTCACTTATTTTCATTTCATTTTTCATTTTACTTAATCACATAAAAACACACACTTGCATTTTCTCTCTATTTGTCTTCAAGAACACCACATAAACCAGAGGTTTACAGCCACAAATCCACCATAGAAATCCATTATTATCCATACAATCGTTCAAACCATCTAGAGGAGCAAGGAGGTGCCATTTATTTCGAAAAAGGACCAAGTTTGTAAAGATTTTGAAGCACAAATCCGACCAAAAACATCATCCATTCAAATTCCTTCGGTAGAAACCTTTCTCCTATCTTTATTTACTGTCTTTACTAATTGCATGTTAGATCTAAACAATAAAAATGAGTTTTTATAAAGATTTATATCACTTTCCCTACAAAAACGATTTTTATCTAGATGATACTTAGATCTATGTTTTTGTGGATAAAAGTTGTTTAGAAACCATAAAAATGATGTTTTATAAGTTATCTACTGGTTGCATGTCGAAATCCTTGTGTCACAAAACGTTTTTAGCAAGAAAAACACCAAACGGGAAAAAGACAGCACCTAGGTGCGCAGCACCTGTGCTCAGGTGCGCAGCACCGAGCTGCTGTTCCCCCGAAAATCGTCGTTTTACTCGGCTAAAACTTGTACACACATTCTGGACTTTTGTCAATAACATTATTAGACTGAGATAAATAAAAATGATAATGATGATGACTTGTATTGGACTTATTGGACTTGTGGTGAAGTTATTTTGTGTATATGTATGTTTTGTGAGCGGAAATGATTGTAGGTTTTGGACATGAAATTTGGGCGCGGAAGCGCTGCCCAAATTTCGTTAGAAAACCTAAACCATTTCAGTAACCAAAACATGTTTATCATAATAATAACTTTGACTTTGAACTTTCGAACTAAAACATAACGTTAATCGCTTCGGGCAAAATTTTGGAATAATATTGGACTTAACCCATAATTATAAACAAAAGTTACCTAATCTTATATAAAGAACTTAATAAGACATTAACTTTTAGACAATCTTGGTATTCTTAGGCATTCCGTGATTCCCGGCTCCGTTCTCCGACCGATTCCGAGTTCACTCTCTTCGCAAACCGTGAGTTACACCCCTCCTTACTTTTACATTTAAATATGCTTTTTGGGGGAAACATGAGATCAAATTGTTTTCGGACTATGGCATTATGTGAAATTGCTTATCAAACTATTTTGACTATTTGAAATTGTACGACTATTTTGACTTTTGGTACTTATCGGACTAATTTGACTTTTGACTTATAAACTATTTTGACTCTCGAACTATTTGAACTAGTTTGACTTTGAAACTTATTTGAACAACTTTGACTTTTGACTATTAAACTTTGACTTTTGACTTATTAAACTTTGACTTTTGACTTATTAAACTTAGACTTTTGACTTATTAAACTTAGACTTTTGACAATTAAACTTAGACTTTTGACTATTAAACTTTGACTTTTGACTTATTAAACTTTGACTTTTGTACTTATAAACTAATTGGACGACTTTCTATTTATGGAAACTTTCGAACTAAAGGAACCATTTTTGTACGAACTATTTAGACGACTTTTAGACTATTTTTGGACGACTATTTGGACTAATATGCGTAAACAACATCAACTGTTCGGATTGGCTTACCTTAGACTCCCTAGGTTTGCCTCTTTGGATACTTGAGTAGACATTGATAGCTTGGTTGTATTTAAGTACTAAACCCTAGGTGGGAATATAACGCCGTAAGTGCAGACTAAAATACTTTTAAAAATGTTCGACTAAAAGTCCCACAATTTACTTGGACGACTATACACACTATTAACACAAGCCGTTAGCATATATTATGGGTATCGATACTTAGGAGCGGTCACTCCTTACCAATGGGTAGCGACCAAGGTACATATTGCTAAGTCCTCGCGGACTCTGACTGTAGACTTGACTAGTGGGCAGGTACTTGACTAGAATCGGATTAGTGTGTAGACTAAATCTTACGTACATTAAGCTTAGTGGTTGGTACAACTCGAGGATCATAGGTCTATATTACGCATATACTTACGTACTGTCTTGCACATATGGATTAATCCACCGCTGAGGTAATGACTATGACCCCTTTTGCTCGCTACACTATTTGACTTTGTATTTGACTTAGACTTACTTTGGTCGTACTTGAAATTGTTTTGGACGTACTTGAACTTATTTTAAAATTACTTAAATTTATTCCCAAAAGTACTTGAAATTGTCTTGAAATTAGGTTACTCTTGAATTTTAAGCACTTAAATTTAATTAAGTTACTCTCGAATTTTAAGTATCTAATCCTATCTTGAAATTCTTTGACCTTGAACTCTTAAATTGAACTTTTCTTCAATTCGTAAACTGTAACTCACTCACTACGTTTTCGTAGTTGACACTTTATCTCATGTTTCAGGAATTAAGCGTAAGTTATGAAGTGCATTGCTCAGGCGGGTCAAGTCCATCATGTGAAGTGTACTTGGGGAAGAAGACCTTATTTTGGGAATTTTATTTAAAAACACTTTCGTTATGTACCATGGTCTTATATTGAAACTTGGTTGTACCTTTGACTTGTACTTTTTAATTTAAATCTTAATGACTCGAACCGTTATTTTTAGTGTAACCCGTGAAATGATTCTTTGCTCTTCACATTCCGTGTTTCCGCTTTAGCGGGGTGTGACAGACTTGGTATCAGAGCACGGGTTATAGTGAAAACGGTTTTAAAATCTTTCAAAAAGTTTTCGAAACCAAAACTATAACCAAGGCTTTTCAGAAAACGTCATTTTCGGGTTCAAACTTTAGTATGTTATTTTCCGCAATTGCATGATTAACCTTTTCAACTATGCGTGACTTGATCAACCACCCGTAGTTCAAAATGAATTATGCAAGAACCGAAAATGAAAGGCTATCAACGGTTTTTGAGTCCATAAATTCCCGGTCTTGTCAATTCCCGACACTCACATGATTGACCCGTGCATGCATTTTACTTACGTTTTTCCTATTCTTAGTTTCCCCGTACTTATGTAACTCTCTATTCGCAGATACGCCATGTCTCAGTCCTCGAACTCTCGATCCCAGACACGATCACTTCCCCGAGCCGCCTCCCCCTCTCACGAACCCTCTGAGGGCCACACCGCATCCGAAAGTCAGCGTCACCAGACGACTGACCCAACGGAAGACACGTCCCAGACCATCAGTAGCAGTAATGGGTCCAGCCCAAGGACGGTACTTCCACCTCCTAGGTTGGTGCCCGTTGCAGCACCACAGCCCCGAGGACCAAATGCTGGAGCACCTATGCATCCGCCGATGCTGGAGCACCTATGCATCCGCCGTCGGGCCCATTCCGACCCGCGCCTCCCCAGTCTTTCTTGGACCCCTACGATCCCGCCTTTCGCACTCCGATTTCGGAGCGTTACGCATGGGATCGTCAGTTCATTGAGGAAAGACGGCGTGCGCAGGAGTCCGGACCCTCCCGACCCATGATGCCACCTACCCACTAGCCTCTTCCTCCGGACGCGTTCCTCAACATGCACCGCCAAGTCCGTGGACTTGCCGAGGAAGCCCAGGAGCAGGGCCTTCTTTTATTTGAAGTCTCTGATGCTGCAAACGAGCTAGCACAGCAGTCCCGGCGGATCATACTGACGGCTCAGGCCACCGCCCGGACCGTCCAGTGCCTCGTCAGAGCCTGCATAGTCATGGGAGCACTTGTCGCAGCTCTCGCCGCCATGATGTTCTTGGAAGAGCGTTATTAGACATGTTCCCCTTTTACTGTACTGTACCGGCTTAGTCGTAATTTTCCCATTGTACACGACTTAAGCCACTACTTATTATTCCTCTATGTATTGTACTTGTATGTTTCTCTCAGTGAATTTGTCATGTGTACCGAAACTTCTTATTATTAATGAAAATTCTATCTTTTATCATTTGGTTTATCGTGTCTTGTGAACTTTGTACTTGTTGCGAACACTATGATTCTATCTCCTAAATCATAATCTTGCGTGTACTACTTGATCATTCGTGTTAGTCTCGTGCTATGACTATCTATGGACACTTAAATCGTAATTCTTATCATATCTCATCCGCACGTTCTAAACCCAACCTAAATTCTTTCTATTGCAGAATCATGGCACCCCCGCACTTGAGTGCTAGTGACCTCGCCGAGCAAGTCATTGCCCAGATGAACGCAGCAATACCTGACTTGATCGCCCAGGTAATCGCCGGAGTGAGCGACAGGATCTTCAGAGGCGATAACCCCGACACCTTTTGTTCGGAGATCAATCATGACAACAACCTCCCTTCTCCTCCAGCCCCCGTCACTCGAAGGAAAGGTGAGAAGCGTAGGGCTAGTCACCAACCCATAAGGGGCAACCACGACAAGAAGCCCGCCATCAGACGCCGAGAGTATGCTGGACCGCACCCTAAGTGCGGCAAGTGCTACCGGCATCACGTTGGGGACTGCTCAGCGTGCTACTCGTGCAACAAAATTGGACACCTCTCCCGACATTGTCATGAAAATGCTGCTAAGCAGAACGAGGACGAGGACCTTGGAACTAACCCCTTACCTCCCTCTCCTGCTCTCTTCCAACGAAGGGAGAACAAGAGAAGGAAACTCCGCCACCAAATATCACGGACTAGTATCCCCCAGGGATACCCCACCATACCTCGAACCCACACTGGACCGCACACCCGATGCAGCAGATGCCCCTTCCACCATGTCCGGAAGTGCCCGGTATGCAAACTTTGCAACACAGTGGGACACTACCCCTGGTGCTGTCCAGAGAATGCGAACAGAAGGCTGCTATGTCTCGAATGTGGTAGCAACCAGCACTTTCGTGAGGATTGTCTCTTAGAGCATACCACAGAGACCCTCAGTACTCTCGCAATCACAGCCGAGGAAACCTCTCAGGACCTTAAAGCAACTACTGGTACGTTCCCTGTCAGATAACCCTTTTTCCTTCCGCACTATTTGATTCAAGAACTGAAGAAAACCTTGCCCTTAGAGATTAGACATCTCATCAGTATAGGACCTCAGGCTTTATGGATAGTTTTCCTTCGAATATGCCAACGATCCAATAGCCGCACCTACAAATGCGAATTTAGGATTCCCCGTACGTCGATCGCCTAAAAATTCTTCCACCGACCCAACTCTTACCGAACCATCCAGCTTTGACGCTATCGTCGGATAGACCAATCACCGCACTATTGAGTCAAGGTCGTCCGTCCCGATAAACTCACTAGCATCCTGAGAAGGACTACGACGCACCCTCCGCTCACGACGTCGAGTATAAACCTAAGGAAAGCCGAGCCCAGAACACCTCTGTAGTCAAGGACCATCCAAAGTTTTCCTGAGAAATTGCCCGGACTACCGCCGAAAGCGACGAGCGGAAATTCCAAATAAACCTTGTTCCTAGCACGACACCAATAGCCAAGGCTCCCTACCAGCTAGCACCACTCGAGATGCTAAGACGGCCAAAGCTGCTGTAGGAACTTTCCAACCCCAACTCTACAACACATCGCCGGTATTCAGGGACTTAATGAGCAAAGTGCTTAGGCCATACTTGAATGATTGATAACCTTACTCCTCGCCAACACCCACACCTACTCAAGGAAGATCCTGTGAGCATCCCGAGCTCACCCTAGAACCCTTCCAAAGTCAGGAGTCGTACGCCAATTTCCCTAAGTTCGAACGCTGACCCCGAGCAGAACACTTCCCGACTCTATAGTCAACCTCGAAGGAACTCAGACCCAGGCCAAACGTAGCTTGTAGCGCCAAGCCCCTAGCATGAGCTCTGAAATCCGAAGGTATTCGCGAACCCATTCCCGTCAAGGGCCATCGAATTGTTATTCCATTTACCCGGGATCCGACTTGCTGTAACCGGAGTTCCCGAGAATACCATTCTGGCCGAACATGTGTAAGGACACCACCCTGTATTCCGCCAAGTGCTTCACTTACCTCGAGGTCAAGGCAGGACACCGAAACTCACCCCACTATTAGTCGATCTACGTCCCTCTCTCCTTGAAGTGCCCTCCTGAGAATCGCCAGGAACGCGACTATATCTCATCACCTCTCACAATTCGCCTGTCTTTAATCGGGTACACTTGCGTCACGGACCCCGTGCCAGCACTAAGTGTGAACCCATCAGTCTATGCATGGACGCAAGTGTCAAACACCGCCCTGTCGGCTAGGAGCTGACGGTTGACGACTTGCAAGGTCCCACGTCTACCTCTACTCGCGAAGGACCGGAAACGTTCCCGTACTCGGCCAAGGAGCAGCGTGACCATCTGGAAGTAAAACCTCAATCCCTTGGATGGCAATAGGGTATCCCTTATGATACCGCCACAGAAGGAGGACAGTCTGCGTCAGGAAACGCGGGAAACTAAGCCGAAGTACACCGGTTCAATCTAAGTCTCGGGATATACCGATCCGACCTCTCATCGTTTATAACTTTCCCGACCGTCTCCCAATGTTTTTACGTGCCCCTCCTCACACTTGTAAAGCGTTCATCGGATGAGACCTTAGTCATCTCCCTCTAAACAAGGTCAAAACCGCTACCGAACCAAGTTCTTTGTTAAAAACACTTAGGTTGTTGACTCCAAGGACAAATAGCATTGACCGAACCTCGTACCCATCTCTGAGTTCAGTGGAACCTCCGACGTAGTCCCACTACCGCGTGAAGGCGCATGGACCAAAACTCGACAGGAGAACCCACTACGATCCGACGGCAAAGTTCTTCCCCATGAGACGAGCTAAATTTCGGGACGAAATTCCTTTCAACCCGGGGAGAATGTGACAACCGTCAAAAATCTAGATACTTGTTTAGCTACTATGTCGGTTCGAAATCATTAGTCACTCTTTTATCGTATTCGCTTTGTTCTAGTTCGAAACTGTTGAGTCGGTACTTTGTCGGAACTAGTGTCGGAATAACTTCCGGAATCAGTTTTATAAGTCCTAATACCAAAAAACACATATTGAACTTTCCTAAGTTCATAACTAATCATAATTAAGAACTTTCAGTTAACAAAAAGGTCCAACGAAGCAATAACGTAAAAACGAAAAATCAGAAAAACTGAATTTCTGTCCGGTGCGCCGCACCCCTTTGCTAGGTGCGCAGCACCTAGCTGCAGAATTCAAAAATTTTACATGTTTAGTCCTTGCCTCGTTTTTACACACCTTTAAACCAATCAAAAACGAGTCCAGGCACTCATTTACTGCATTTCAGTATTCCAACACCCCTTTAACATAATTTCACTTATCTTCATTTCATTTTTCATTTTACTTAATCACATAAAAACACACACTTGCATTTTCTCTCTATTTGTCTTCAAGAACACCACATAAACCAGAGGTTTACAGCCACAAATCCACCATAGAAATCCATTATTTATCCATACAATCGTTCAAACCATCTAGAGGAGCAAGGAGGTGCCATTTATTTCGAAAAAGGACCAAGTTTGTAAAGATTTTGAAGCACAAATCCGACCAAAAACATCATCCATTCAAATTCCTTCGGTAGAAACCTTTCTCCTATCTTTATTTACTGTCTTTACTAATTGCATGTTAGATCTAAACAATAAAAATGAGTTTTTATAAAGATTTATATCACTTTCCCTACAAAAACGATTTTTATCTAGATGATACTTAGATCTATGTTTTTGTGGATAAAAGTTGTTTAGAAACCATAAAAATGATGTTTTATAAGTTATCTACTGGTTGCATGTCGAAATCCTTGTGTCACAAAACGTTTTTAGCAAGAAAAACACCAAACGGGAAAAAGACAGCACCTAGGTGCGCAGCACCTGTGCTCAGGTGCGCAGCACCGAGCTGCTGTTCCCCCGAAAATCGTCGTTTTACTCGGCTAAAACTTGTACACACATTCTGGACTTTTGTCAATAACATTATTAGACTGAGATAAATAAAAATGATAATGATGATGACTTGTATTGGACTTATTGGACTTGTGGTGAAGTTATTTTGTGTATATGTATGTTTTGTGAGCGGAAATGATTGTAGGTTTTGGACATGAAATTTGGGCGCGGAAGCGCTGCCCAAATTTCGTTAGAAAACCTAAACCATTTCAGTAACCAAAACATGTTTATCATAATAATAACTTTGACTTTGAACTTTCGAACTAAAACATAACGTTAATCGCTTCGGGCAAAATTTTGGAATAATATTGGACTTAACCCATAATTATAAACAAAAGTTACCTAATCTTATATAAAGAACTTAATAAGACATTAACTTTTAGACAATCTTGGTATTCTTAGGCATTCCGTGATTCCCGGCTCCGTTCTCCGACCGATTCCGAGTTCACTCTCTTCGCAAACCGTGAGTTACACCCCTCCTTACTTTTACATTTAAATATGCTTTTTGGGGGAAACATGAGATCAAATTGTTTTCGGACTATGGCATTATGTGAAATTGCTTATCAAACTATTTTGACTATTTGAAATTGTACGACTATTTTGACTTTTGGTACTTATCGGACTAATTTGACTTTTTGACTTATAAACTATTTTGACTCTCGAACTATTTGAACTAGTTTGACTTTGAAACTTATTTGAACAACTTTGACTTTTGACTATTAAACTTTGACTTTTGACTTATTAAACTTTGACTTTTGACTTATTAAACTTAGACTTTTGACTTATTAAACTTAGACTTTTGACAATTAAACTTAGACTTTTGACTATTAAACTTTGACTTTTGACTTATTAAACTTTGACTTTTGTACTTATAAACTAATTGGACGACTTTCTATTTATGGAAACTTTCGAACTAAAGGAACCATTTTTGTACGAACTATTTAGACGACTTTTAGACTATTTTTGGACGACTATTTGGACTAATATGCGTAAACAACATCAACTGTTCGGATTGGCTTACCTTAGACTCCCTAGGTTTGCCTCTTTGGATACTTGAGTAGACATTGATAGCTTGGTTGTATTTAAGTACTAAACCCTAGGTGGGAATATAACGCCGTAAGTGCAGACTAAAATACTTTTAAAAATGTTCGACTAAAAGTCCCACAATTTACTTGGACGACTATACACACTATTAACACAAGCCGTTAGCATATATTATGGGTATCGATACTTAGGAGCGGTCACTCCTTACCAATGGGTAGCGACCAAGGTACATATTGCTAAGTCCTCGCGGACTCTGACTGTAGACTTGACTAGTGGGCAGGTACTTGACTAGAATCGGATTAGTGTGTAGACTAAATCTTACGTACATTAAGCTTAGTGGTTGGTACAACTCGAGGATCATAGGTCTATATTACGCATATACTTACGTACTGTCTTGCACATATGGATTAATCCACCGCTGAGGTAATGACTATGACCCCTTTTGCTCGCTACACTATTTGACTTTGTATTTGACTTAGACTTACTTTGGTCGTACTTGAAATTGTTTTGGACGTACTTGAACTTATTTTAAACTTACTTAAATTTATTCCCAAAAGTACTTGAAATTGTCTTGAAATTAGGTTACTCTTGAATTTTAAGCACTTAAATTTAATTAAGTTACTCTCGAATTTTAAGTATCTAATCCTATCTTGAAATTCTTTGACCTTGAACTCTTAAATTGAACTTTTCTTCAATTCGTAAACTGTAACTCACTCACTACGTTTTCGTAGTTGACACTTTATCTCATGTTTCAGGAATTAAGCGTAAGTTATGAAGTGCATTGCTCAGGCGGGTCAAGTCCATCATGTGAAGTGTACTTGGGGAAGAAGACCTTATTTTGGGAATTTTATTTAAAAACACTTTTGTTATGTACCATGGTCTTATATTGAAACTTGGTTGTACCTTTGACTTGTACTTTTTAATTTATATCTTAATGACTCGAACCGTCATTTTTAGCGTAACCCGTGAAATGATTCTTTGCTCTTCACATTCCGTGTTTCCGCTTTAGCGGGGTGTGACAGAAACTTTCGTTTTGGTGAATTTTAAAACTGGTGAGTGGTTGACCTTTTGGGGAAAACAGTTTGCGTCGAATGCGAAAAGCTTTCTCCGGATCTTCGAAAGGTTCTACAAGATTTTGATTTGAACTCCGGGTCATGCAAAACCTATAAGAACAGAAGAAAATATGTCAGTAGCCCGTGATAACTGAAAATTAAACAAACCGAAATATTAAAATTACAATAAAACGAAAAATAAACAAACAGCTGCTAATCAGTCGGCGGCTGGTTAGATTCAGCCGGCGGCTGGTAATCAACCGGCGGCTGTTTAAATTCAGCCGGCGGTTAAAAAGTACTGTGTGCAAATTTCCTGAAAAATTGTAATTTCAAATATCCGATTAGTCCAATTAACAATTATCACGTAATATAAAATAAATGCAACTTCCAGAAAGATAAATCTTTCCAAAAGGATCGAATAATTACAAATTCAAAATTACGAATAAAAATAGCTACCGTTCCCAGGCAGCGGCGCCAAAAACTTGATGTGTATTTTATAACATAAAATTATTTAAAGTTTAGAAAAGGATTTTACCAATGTAGATTAACACACAATACAGGCAGTGTACCTGATCGTACGATAATACAGAATCAGTGAGTCCGGATCGAACTCAGGGAACGTGTATTTATATCCGTTATCTCAAATTATATAATTAAACTAATTAAAGCAAGTAAATATGGGGGGCGTTTTAGTTCTATGAGAACATATTTCAGAAAACAAATAACTAAAGTACATAGCAATTCAATTAACTAAGTGAAATTGTGGATGAAAAACTGTTTTGAAAAGTCTTTTAGATTTAATCAATATTTAGAAAGCAACGATTACTTGGAATTACGTTTCACCTAGATCATGCTTAATAAGAATATGTTTGATTGGTTTAACTGTGATTTCTGTGATAACTAGATTTCCCGCTAGAGTTATCTAATCCTACAATTTTAGAGAAAGATCATACGAATGATGGTACATCAAGAGCTATCTTAGACTATCCACTCTAAATTGTGCTTTAATGTCACTATTGTTTACAATTTAATCTGTCGACTACGAATTAACAAAAGTCTCAATTATTCTATTTTGATATAATTGTCATGTTCATTCAATTCATTAAATCACTAATATCTTAGCCTATCTCAATTAAGTATCAAGCTACAATTATCTAATAAATCATATAATCGTAAATAACTGATAAACTTATAAGAACGCTAGTTATGTTATAGATCTATCAATCACGCTAAGTAGTAGATTTAATAACTTTGAATAAAAATGGATCTCGATTAAAGGTAAACAATAATAGAAAAACCAATTAGTTCAAACATAAACTTGATTAAAACATAAATCCAAGTTCAACAATCCAAGCACTCGCCTAATGAGTTTAGCTCATGTTGGATTGTAAACAAATAACAATAAACGTCTTAAAACAAAACATTGTATCAAGATAATAATGCATAAAAGTTCAAACCAAACAGTTGCTAACTTCAAAGATGATTAATATTGATGATTAACCAAAGCTTCCACGTGATCAGCGGCTTCTAGGACTCTCCTTGCAGCTTTCCAGGATGGATGTAGGTTGAAAATAATGAATAAGATGATTAAAACCCGAACCCTAGAAGCCTTGTTTATAGATAACTGGACCGCCTGATTTAGCCGGCGGCTAAAATGCACGGGTGAAAAAGTTGCTTCCGCGACACGTTATGAACAAATGGTGAAAATCTAATTCAGCCGCCGGCTAAAAGGATTCAGCCGCCGACTGTTTTCCAATCTTCGCATTTCTTGCTCGTTTGTCTCCGTTTCAAGTCGGTTTCAGCTCCTTTTCGCTCCATGATCCAAATATAACTCTAATCTGCAATTCTTACTGAAAATATACCAAATCATAACAAAATTTGCAGAAAACGAGCGTAAATATGATAAATGTGGCTACAAAATATAGATTATTTCAGGCATATCACTATCCATAGGACCAAAATAACGTGATTCCTTCAATTCTCCAAAACAATCTTCCATTTCATCATCGAGGTCAATGGTTTCATTATCACGAATATTCACCTCCGATCTCAAACCTTTATCGGAAACTTGTTTAGCCTTCTTTTTGTGTATGTTCTCCTCAAGAGCATTTCGACATAATACCATATCATCTTTCGTTGCTATTTTACAATATTTAACATTTGACCCTACACCCGCAATATGTTGTTTCATTCTATAAATTGCCCCACCCATAGGTTTCCCACATAATTTACATTTCACCCTATCTTTATTGTTTTTATCCACCAACTCTCCGTAAACCCATCCAATATCGCCCGAATTTCGTTTAAGATTATTTTTCACTAGTTGTGGTATTCGTATGTTGAGCCGATGATGATTCCATTCTTAACTACATTATAAGTAACTAAAACTATTAAACTTTTAATATTAACAACTAATAAAAAACAAATTACACATATAAAAAAAATTAAATACAAAATAACAAAACAGTGAAACACAACAAAATCAAATGTTTATTAATATCCAGTCCACTACCCACTGTCTCTTTCTTTACTCCCACCACACCCACCCATTGTCTCTTTCTTTACTCCCACCCCACCCACCCACCCACGAACTATGCCTCCATTTATAAACACATCCGGATAAAAATCAATCACAACAAATCGAAGAACACAGAGTAAATCAAAAATTGCAGCAAGTAAAAAAACAAAAATCTGCAAATCGCTGCTTGTATGGATGCAAATCAAATCGCTTAAATTATATAATCAACCACGGAGTAATTACCTACAAATCCGCTGCTTCTTTTGTAAGCTTTGTAATTTAAAGGTTAGCCGTCGCCATTCTCTAGTTCTCTGTCTTCAAATCGTCGATTAGCAGAATAACCCTAATTTTGGGGTTTAATTTATTTTTTTTTGTTGAATTTCGTTGACCGATTTTTTTAAACCGTACGATTTTGGCGATTTTTGCCGATTAATCAAAGGCCCGATTAATTTATCGACTTGCTGAAATTCATCTTCAATTTTACGATTCACGATTAATCGGTCGATTAATTCGATTTTTTCAACATTGTTTGACGCGGATCATGGAGGTTGTAACTTAGACAGGAAAAACACTTCGGGTGGTGCTCACTTCCTCGGAAACAAACGGATAAGTTGGACTTCGAAAAAGCATAATTGTGTTTCCATTTCAACAGCCGAGGCGGAATATGTGGCGGCAGCAGTTTGCCTTTCACAAGTACTATGGATACGAACACAACTTAGAGATTACGACTATGAAGCGGACTCAATTCCAATCTACTGTGATTCAACAAGTGCAATCTCTAATTCTGCAAATCCGGTTCAACATTCTCGTGCTAAACATATTGACACCCGCTATCATTTTATAAATATTAACATTGAAAAGGGAATAATTGAACTACACTTTGTTGAAACCGATTTCCAAATTGGCGATATTTTCACAAAAGCTTTGGATGAAAAACGTTTTAAATTTCTTATCTCCAAGCTCGGTATGTTGAATTTGAAAGATTAAATCGGTTACTTAAAGTTGTAATTTGGTCGTTTCTTTTTGTTATTCTTTCATTTGAATATGTGTTTAGTTACGTTTTTCAATTTTTTTTATGGGGAATCACGATTTGAGGGGGAATCATGTGACAACCGTCCTATTTCAGGTGAAAACCGCATTCTCTATCTTTGTCTTAACTCGAATTTATCTCGTTATTACTTGTCTCGTAAACTCGAGTGTGTTGAATCGAACTCGGAATCCCATAAATGAATCCTAATACCAATTAAATACTTAGTGAACTTGTCTAAGTTCCTATTTTAAAAAAAAACGGAACTTTTAACAAACGGAAACACTTAACATTGGAACGAACGAAAAACGAAAAAGGCAAGCCTGCCACTCCGGCCGCGCCGCGGTCAGGCCACCGCGCCGCGGTGGAGTGCGCAGACAACACTTTTTTGTAACTTTTAAAACTTAACTAAACGGGCCATAACTTTAATAAACGACTTGTACCAGATTCTTATGGCCCAAAACCCTGTTAAAAAGTCCAGTGACTCTACCTTAGTCACATATAACACCAACACAAACACAATTACACACACACAATAATCAAACACTCCCTACTCTCTCTCTCTTTTCCAAACACTCAAGAACACATACACATTTTGTTTTTACAGAATCTTATACATCAAAATACAGAAACTTTACCCACATAACACCTTTAAATCGTCATCAAGCTAGAAGGAAGAAAGGGATTTCATACATTGGGTTAAAAAGTCCATTTTCAAGCTCTTGGGTCAAAAATCACAAAGGGATCACTTCAACCATCTCCAAATCACTTTACTCTCGGTATAATCATTTTAACCTTCTGTTTTTACAAGTTAAACTCATTGCATGCATCATCCATCACCTAAAAATGAGTTTATATGCAAATATTTCACCATTTATGAACAAAAACGGGATTTTTGGTAAATGCATGGTTAGATTTATACATTTGGTTAAAAACACTTTAGGAACCGTGAAACATCCATTATTTAGGTATATCTTTGATTGCATGTCGAAATCCAACTTAAAAACATCATTTTCTTCAAAAACGAGCTTGACCAAGAACCTGTCACCATGACCGCGGCGCAGTCGCCTCACCGCGGCGCGGTCAAGGTAAAACCTCTGACCGCGGCGCAGTCCCACCACCGCGGCGCAGTCAGGTGACAGACAGGCCCAAATTGTTAAGCTTAAACGTTTTCAATCGTAACTCTAAACATGTCACCTAAACTTATGTACGGAACTGAAACTTATGACCACAACCTGTAATGTGATTAACTACATGTAAATGAACTAAATGAACAAGTTTTATATGACATTGTCCTTGAATGATATGAAATACGTTTATTGAAGTTGTTAAGCGGGAAAGTGTACAAAAATGGGAATTTATGATTTTGGCGCGGAAGCGCTGCCCGATTTTCAGTAGACTTAAACCCGACACTTAACATATAAACACATAAACATTAACACTCATTAAATCTTGGTATTTTCATTAGGATTCCCGTGATTCCGGTCCGTCTCGATTACTCCTTGCACGCGTAGCTCATCTTTGCAAACCGTGAGTTACATCCCCACTCATTTACTGTTTTCAATTATCTTTTGGGGGAAACAAGAGATCTAAATGAACTGTTATGAACTCTATTGAACATTTTTGACAAACTTGTGCTTAATTATCTTTATGGCCGATTGGCCTTTGATAAACTAATGGTTCGCCACCTTTATTCGGCTCTTGATTCGAAACTATATTAAACTAATTTAATGCCACTCTCGGCACTCATATGTACTTTGATTGATCGTATAACTACCATGACTCTTGAGGAATATAACTAACCATAAGTGACTACTACTAGTTTAAAAATAACATCAGTGCCTAATTTTTCGCAACACACTATTAGCTTTGTTAAGCCGTTTAGTAATTATGGGTATCGATACTTAGGAAATAACCGTTCCTTGCTTAGGCGGCAGCTTAAGCACATATTACTCAATCAGAAATGACTCCCCGTTGTAGTCGGGGTAAGAGGCCTCACGGTTAGAAATTCGGTTTAGTGTGAACACTTAAGTTATATTATGCCAAGTAGTCGTTATACATGAATTCAATCACAGTTTACTTATTATGCGCGTATAGAGTTATACGACTTCCGCATCTATCTTTTAATCAACTGTTTTGGTTCGAACTATTCTTTAAGTCTTATTATACTTTTAGAAACTACTAAGTATAGATATACTTAGCTCAAAACCTTTTTAGTCGAGGACTAGAAAACTGTAACTCACTCACTACTTTATTGTAGTTGACACTTTATCTCTTGTTTCAGGAAATCAAGTGTAAGTCACGAAGTGCAATAGTTGGATGGGTCATGGAATGTCACGTGAAGTCATGAATTGGGAGAAGATGTGACAACCGTCTTATTTCAGGTGAAAACCGCATTCTCTATCTTTGACTCAACTTTAAATTCATCGTATTAGTACTTGTCTAGTTAACTCGAGTGTGTAGAATCGAACTCGGAATCACATAATCGAATCCTAATACCAAGTAAATACTCAGTGAACTTGTCTAAGTTCCTATTTTAAATGAAAGGAAACTTTTAACAAACGAAAACGCTTAACAACGGATCGAACGAAAAACGAAAAAGGCAAAAAGTCTGCCACTCCAGCCGCGCCGCGGTCAGGCCACCGCGCCGCGGTGGAGTGCGCAGACAGCACTTTGGTTAATTTTAAAAACTTAATCAAACGGGCCAAAACTTAAATCAACGATTTTCTCCAGCCCAAGGCCTCTTTTAGAAGTCCAGTGATGTGTTGTTGATCATTTATAACACAACACAAACACATTTCCAACACACACACACAAACAAACACTCCATCACTCTCTCTCTCTTTTGCTAAGAAACCAAGAACACACACTCACCCACCTTGTTTTACAGAAGCTTTACACCACGAAAACAGAAACTTTAACCACATAAATACATCAAAATCGTTCATCAAGTGAAGAAGAAGAAAGGGGTTGCATTCATTTGGGTCAAAAGTCCACTTTCTAAGCATTTGGGTTAAAAATCATCAAGGAATCACTCCAACCATCTCCAAATCACTTTACTCTCGGTATAAATCATTCTAATCTACTGTCTTTACATTATATATTCATTGCATGTATCATCCACCACCTAAAAATGAATTTATATGAAGATTTTGGGTCATTTATGAACAAAAACGGGTTTTTACAAATTGCATGGTTAGATCCTTGAATTTATGGTTAAAAACACTAAATAAACTATTAGACATCTATTACCTAAGCTTAGATCAGGTTGCATGTCAAAATCTAACTCAAAAACATCAGATTTCTCCAAAAACGAGCTTGACCAAGAAACTGTCACAGTGACCGCGGCGCAGTCGCTTAACCGCGGCGCGGTCAGGGTGAAACATCTGACCGCGGCGCAGTCCTCCCACCGCGGCGCGGTCATGCTTCTGACAGACTGCACATTTACTAAGTTTAAACCGTTTTCAATCGTAACCCTAAACGTGTATCTAAACTTATGTTCGGAACTGAGATTTATGCCCCTAACCTGTAATAAGGATAACTCACCTATTAATGGACTAAATGAACAAGTTTATATGACCTTTGTCCTCGAAATAATATGAATTATGTCTATTGAAATTGTTAAGCGGGAAAGTGTACAAATTTTGGAATCAATGATTTTGGCGCGGAAGCGCTGCCCAATTTTCTATAGACCTAAACCCGACACTTAACATATAAACACATAAACATTAATACTCATTAAACCTTGGTATTTCATTAGGATTCCCGTGATTCCGGTCCGTCTCGATTACTCCTTGCACGCTTAGCTCTTCCTTGCAAACCGTGAGTTACAACCCCACTTATTTACTGTTTTCAATTATCTTTTGGGGGAAACAAGAGATCTAAATGAACTGTTATGAACTCTATTGAACATTCTTGACAAACTTATGCTTAATTAGTTTTATGGCCGTTTGGCCTTTGATAAACTAATGGTTCGCCACCTTTATTCGGCTCTTGATTCAAAACTATATTAAACTCATTTAATGCCACTCTCGGCACTCATATGTACTTTGATTGATCGTATAACTACCATGACTCTTGAGGAATATAACTAACCATAAGTGACTACTACTAGTTTAAAAATAACATCAGTGCCTAATTTTCACAACACACTATTAGCTTTGTTAAGCCGTTTAGTAATTATGGGTATCGATACTTAGGAAATAACCGTTCCTTGCTTAGGCGGCAGCTTAAGCACATATTACTCAATCAGAAATGACTCCCCGTTGTAGTCGGGGTAAGAGGCCTCACGGTTAGAAATTCGGTTTAGTGTGAACACTTAAGTTATATTATGCCAAGTAGTCGTTATACATGAATTCAATCACAGTTTACTTACTATGCGCGTATAGAGTTATACGACCTCCGCATCTATCTTTTAATCAACTGTTTGGTTCGAACTATTCTTTAAGTCTTATTCTACTTTTAGAAACTACTAAGTATAGATATACTTAGCTCAAAACCTTTTTAGTCGAGGACTAGAAAACTTTAACTCACTCACTACTTTATGTAGTTGACACTTTATCTCTTGTTTCAGGAAATCAAGTGTAAGTCACGAAGTGCAATAGTTGGATGGGTCATGGAATGTCACGTGAAGTCATGAATTGGGAGAAGACCTATTTTGATAATATTTGGGGAATTTTGTTGAAGAATTTACTTTGTATTTTTGTTATGTACTCGTAAAATGCTTGGTTGTTTTCAAACTGTAAACTTATGCTTTTGATTGAAATGACTTGAAACCGTATGTTTTTATTATAACTCGTGTGATGATATCTTTGCTCTTCACACTTCCGTGTTTCCGCTTTAGCGGGGTGTGACAGAAGACCTATTTTAATAATATTTGGGGAATTTTGTTGAACAA
>CAJVGC010000065.1:34249476-34345018 GCA_910822075.1 Senecio squalidus | reverse complement strand
GACATCCTCATCTACTCTAGGAACAAGGAGGACCACGCGAAACATCTGAAACTCATCCTCGAACTCCTTAAGGATCAGAAACTTTACGCCAAATTCTCGAAGTGCGAATTCTGGCTCCGAGAAGTACACTTCCTTGGCCATGTAATCAACCAAGAGGGAATTCATGTCGATCCAGCAAAGATCGAGGCGATTGAGAAATGGCAAGCCCCCACGACTCCCACCGAAATCCGACAGTTCTTAGGATTGGCGGGCTACTACCGGAGATTCATCAAAAATTTCTCAAAAATCGCTAAGCCTCTGACCGAACTCACTCAAAAGGATAAGGACTTCACCTGGGGAGAACAACAGGATGAATCTTTCCAGAAACTGAAGTATGAACTGTGCCACGCACCGATTATGTCCCTACCGGAGGGTACGGATAATTTTGTAGTGTTTTGCGATGCGTCTCACCAAGGACTTGGGTGTGTCCTCATGCAGAAGGAAAAGGTCATCGCATACGCATCGAGGCAGTTGAAGGTTCACGAACAGAATTATACAACACACGACTAGAGCTGGGAGCTGTCGTGTTTTGCACTAAAAATTTGGAGGCATTACTTGTACGGCACTAAGTGCACAGTATTCACGGATCACAAAAGCCTTCAACATATTCTCGAACAGAAAATGCTCAACATGAGACAACGGAGATGGATCGAACTTTTAAGCGACTACGATGAGATCAAATACCACCCGGTAGGCAAACGTAGTAGCTGACGCCCTGAGTCGTAAGGAAAGGGCTAAACCATCTCGAGTTAGAGCATTAGGAATCCAGATTCAAACTAACCTCCAATCACAAATTTCTAACGCTCAGCAGGAAGCATTGAAACCTGAAAACCTTAAGGGCGAAACCCTGCACAATCATGAGAAGGAATTTGAGCTTAAACCGGACGGAATCCATTACTTCAAGAATCGAGCATGGATTCCTAGAGCTGAGGACCTTCGCAAGCTCATCTTGGACGAAGGCCACCGATCCCGATACTCTATTCATCCGGGATCCGACAAGTTGTATAAGGATCTACGGGGATACTATTGGTGGCCGGGCATGAAGAAGGACATAGCCTTGTATGTGTCTAAGTGCCTCACTTGCTCGAAGGTCAAGGCGGAATACCAGAAACCTTCCGGGCTATTGCAACAGCCGGAGATCCCCATGTGGAAGTGGGAGGAAATCTCCATGGATTTCATCACTAAATTGCCTCGTACGGCAAGGGGGAATGACACAATCTGGGTAGTTGTGGATCGATTGACTAAGTCCACACACTTTCTGCCGGTAAGAGAGAACCTCTCAATGGAGAAGTTCGCACAGATTTACATCAATGAGATCGTCTCTCGTCACGGAACGCCTCTCTCCATTATTTCCGATAGGGATAGTCGATTCACGTCCCGGTTTTGGAACGCGCTTCAGAAATCGCTCGGGACGCGACTAGACCTCAGTACTGCTTACCACCCTCAGACCGATGGTCAGAGTGAAAGGACGATTCAGACGCTTGAGGACATGCTGAGAGCGTGTGTAGTTGACTTCGGAGGAAGTTGGGACGCTCACTTACCCTTAGTCGAGTTTTCCTATAACAACAGCTACCATGCCAGCATCAAGTGTGCTCCATTCGAGGCCTTATACGGACGCAAGTGCCGGTCGCCGCTTTGTTGGCTAGAAGCTGGCGATCGACAACTAACAAGGCTCGACATCGTCCAGGAAACCATTGACAAAATCACTACCATCCGAGAAAGATTGAAAACCTCTCGTACTCGGCAGAAGAGCTATGCCGATAACCGAAGGAAACCCCTAGAATTCCAAGTGGGCGATAGAGTACTCCTGAAAATATCGCCATGGAAAGGGGTAGTCCGTTTCGGGAAACGCGGTAAGTTAAGCCCGAGGTACACAGGCCCCTTTGAGGTAATTGAGCGTATCGGCCCAGTAGCGTATCGACTACAACTCCCGCAAGCTCTTTCCAACGTTCACAATGTCTTCCACGTCTCGCACTTGAAAAAGTGCTTATCGGACGAAGCCATTGTCATTCCACTGGACGAGGTCCAGATCGACAACAAACTTAATTTCATCGAGGAACCGCTTGAGGTTGTAGACCGAGAGGTCAAACAACTCAAGCAAAGTCGAATCCCTATTGTCAAGGTTCGGTGGAATTCCCGACGAGGTCACGAATTCACATGGGAACGTGAGGACCAGATTTGTCAGAAATACCCGCACTTATTCAAAGATCTTCCCTCCGATGAGGCGAACTAAATTTCGGGACGAAATTCTTTTCAACCCGGGGAGAATGTGACAACCGTCCTATTTCAGGTGAAAACCGCATTCTCTATCTTTGTCTTAACTCGAATTTATCTCGTTATTACTTGTCTCGTAAACTCGAGTGTGTTGAATCGAACTCGGAATCACATAAATGAATCCTAATACCAAGTAAATACTTAGTGAACTTGTCTAAGTTCCTATTTTAAATAAACGGAACTTTTAACAAACGGAAACACTTAACATTGGAACGAACGAAAAACGAAAAAGGCAAGCCTGCCACTCCGGTTAAAAAGTCCAGTGACTCTACCTTAGTCACATATAACACCAACACAAACACAATTACACACACACAATAATCAAACACTCCCTACTCTCTCTCTCTTTTCCAAACACTCAAGAACACATACACATTTTGTTTTTACAGAATCTTATACATCAAAATACAGCATAACACCTTTAAATCGTCATCAAGCTAGAAGGAAGAAAGGGATTTCATACATTGGGTTAAAAAGTCCATTTTCAAGCTCTTGGGTCAAAAATCACAAAGGGATCACTTCAACCATCTCCAAATCACTTTACTCTCGGTATAATCATTTTAACCTTCTGTTTTTACAAGTTAAACTCATTGCATGCATCATCCATCACCTAAAAATGAGTTTATATGCAAATATTTCACCATTTATGAACAAAAACGGGATTTTTGGTAAATGCATGGTTAGATTTATACATTTTGGTTAAAAACACTTTAGGAACCGTGAAACATCCATTATTTAGGTATATCTTTGATTGCATGTCGAAATCCAACTTAAAAACATCATTTTCTTCAAAAACGAGCTTGACCAAGAACCTGTCACCATGACCGCGGCGCAGTCGCCTCACCGCGGCGCGGTCAAGGTAAAACCTCTGACCGCGGCGCAGTCCCACCACCGCGGCGCAGTCAGGTGACAGACAGGCCCAAATTGTTAAGCTTAAACGTTTTCAATCGTAACTCTAAACATGTCACCTAAACTTATGTACGGAACTGAAACTTATGACCACAACCTGTAATGTGATTAACTACATGTAAATGAACTAAATGAACAAGTTTTATATGACATTGTCCTTGAATGATATGAAATACGTTTATTGAAGTTGTTAAGCGGGAAAGTGTACAAAAATGGGAATTTATGATTTTGGCGCGGAAGCGCTGCCCGATTTTCAGTAGACTTAAACCCGACACTTAACATATAAACACATAAACATTAACACTCATTAAATCTTGGTATTTTCATTAGGATTCCCGTGATTCCGGTCCGTCTCGATTACTCCTTGCACGCGTAGCTCATCTTTGCAGACCGTGAGTTACATCCCCACTCATTTACTGTTTTCAATTATCTTTTGGGGGAAACAAGAGATCTAAATGAACTGTTATGAACTCTATTGAACATTTTTGACAAACTTGTGCTTAATTAGCTTTATGGCCGATTGGCCTTTGATAAACTAATGGTTCGCCACCTTTATTCGGCTCTTGATTCGAAACTATATTAAACTCATTTAATGCCACTCTCGGCACTCATATGTACTTTGATTGATCTTATATACCTACCATGACTCTTGAGGAATATAACTAACCATAAGTGACTACTACTAGTTTAAAAATAACATCAGTGCCTAATTTTTCGCAACACACTATTAGCTTTGTTAAGCCGTTTAGTAATTATGGGTATCGATACTTAGGAAATAACCGTTCCTTGCTTAGGCGGCAGCTTAAGCACATATTACTCAATCAGAAATGACTCCCCGTTGTAGTCGGGGTAAGAGGCCTCACGGTTAGAAATTCGGTTTAGTGTGAACACTTAAGTTATATTATGCCAAGTAGTCGTTATACATGAATTCAATCACAGTTTACTTATTATGCGCGTATAGAGTTATACGACTTCCGCATCTATCTTTTAATCAACTGTTTTGGTTCGAACTATTCTTTAAGTCTTATTCTACTTTTAGAAACTACTAAGTATAGATATACTTAGCTCAAAACCTTTTTAGTCGAGGACTAGAAAACTGTAACTCACTCACTACTTTATTGTAGTTGACACTTTATCTCTTGTTTCAGGAAATCAAGTGTAAGTCACGAAGTGCAATAGTTGGATGGGTCATGGAATGTCACGTGAAGTCATGAATTGGGAGAAGACCTATTTTAATAATATTTGGGGAATTTTGTTGAACAATTTACTTTGTATTTATGTTATGTACTCGTAAAATACTTGGTTGTTTTCAAACTGTAAACTTATGCTTTTATTCGAAATGACTTGAAACCGTAGGTTTTTATTATAACTCGTGTGATGATATCGTTGCTCTTCACATCCCGTGTTTCCGCTATAGCGGGGTGTGACAAATCACGAGTTGAGGGGAAATATTTGTATTGTAAATATGTGATTCTATGCTATATGATTCCATGTTCTTGTAGGCAAAAAAAAAAAAAAAAAAAAAAAATTGAGGGTGGAAAAAGTTAAAATGAATATGGGTATCCATGGATAACCCATTGGGTTTTCGGATTCTATATAAAGGTCAAAACGTTTTATTTTTCATAATTCATTCAATTTTCACTTTTCACTCTCTCTCGGTAAAACGATTTTCTGAAGAAATTAGAAGTTTTTACGGATCAAATGAGTCGTTTTTTTTACGAAGAACACAAGTGATTAGGTAAAATTTTCTATTAGTGTTCTTAATGTTCTTATTTTTCGTTTAGAAATTTTTTATGATTAAAGTTAATTAGGTACTCAAGAGAACTTAGTTATACACTACAAGTTTAAGTTAACATTCAATTAATTAAATTGAATTAGATCATTAGTGAACTACCCGAACAAGTGTCTTTTCCTTAATTTATTTTCGAAACATTCAATCTTTTCAAACAACGTTTACACGTAACAATTACTTTTAAATTAGTTTAAGCAACGTGACAATTTGGTCGCAAACACCCACATCATTAGTTTTATTAATTCTAATTTAAACTAAACTAAGTCTCTGCGAACGAATCTGACTTACCTGAACTAAACTATATCTGATTAGGTTCACTGCCTAATAGTGGTAGTCGAGTGTTAGCGTTTTTCGAGTTTTAAAATTAAACAAGATTTTATACATCATCCTTCCGTGGACAAACCGTGGGCAATCTGCCAAAGTTTTGATTTGACTATTTAAGCCATTCAAAGCTACATTTGAACCTCATATCTTGCACTCATAACCTTCTTACATTCAAAGAGTGATCTATATTCAATATTCATATTTATTAGATCATTAGCAAGAGAGAAATTGTACTGAGAGTTCATATGTAATCTTTTCATTTACTACAAGGTTGTATTTGTGTTTACCTTTCTAAAGAGAGTTGAGAGCTAGTTGTGATAATTCCCTAGTTCCAAACTTTGTACTTGTAGATACTACTGCAATAGTTGAGAAAGAAGGAGATGTAGAGATAACTCCAGAAGACTGTTCTACTTTGATTATTCATCAAGAAGTGCTTCATGTTTATCCTATTGGAATGGAGTTACCAAATGTCATTGATTGGAGTTTATTGGGGGTGAGAACAAAACAACCTATTTAGTCACTAGAGTTGATATGAAGAAATATGAGCAACTTAGTTTCTACAGATTGGTGAAGGAATTTTCAAGACTAGACCTGGAACAAATGCATCAAACTGGTGTACAGAAGTACTCAAACAACAAAGGGTCTGGTTCTGGAACTGATTTAGTTGTGGATTGGCTTAATGGTATGTTTACTCTAGAAGTTCCTTTGTTTAGAGTATCTTTCACAGATGTGGATATGCTCCAGTTATGAAATGGATCTTATATTAAAGAAGTGGAGCATGGTACTGCAAAGCCAAAAAAGGATCTTAAGTTGCCATTAAGATAAGGAAAAGAAGAAGAAGAAGTGGTAAATGGTTTTGATATCATCTTCATGTGTAAAAAGGCTTGAAAGAAACTTAGTACTTTGCTTGTTAGAAAGTATAAGTTTAGGGTAGATTGTTGGTAAAATAAATATGTGTGAAATTAACCAAGTGTTGTTACTACTGCAAGAGGACTTTTTGTTAATACTGCAAGAAGACTGATTGGTTGATATCGCAAGACCCAGTTACTACTGCCCTTCACTCATTAATATTGCATTGTAGATATTCAAGAAAAAAATAATTCTAGAATAGATTTGTAATTATGTTTTCCTTAATTGTAGTTATTAAACAATTGAAGTTTGTTAGTCATTTCCTAGAATTGCTAGGCTTAGCATCAAGGTCTATACACACATAGATCCTTGTATTAGAGAAACACGTCCGTTAATTGGTTTATTGATTAATAGATTGAGACTTGTTGGTATTCGTTATTGTTCATAATTACTCTTATTGTTCTTAAACAAAATTCGTTTTATCACAAAACTTGTAATATCAAAGTGTTTAATCCGCTACAAACTTATTTGATAGATCTTGATCCACGTATAAGTGTGGTTGTGGTTTTACATAACCTAAACGATCATGACAATATCACATTGTTTTATCCATAAATGCATATAATTAGTGACACAATCATTTATAAATGTCAACCTAGGTCTAAATATATGAGATAACATAGCAAACACAACCATGCCTCCACCCTCTGTTTATCTGTATTTTCCTAGTTTATTTAACTACTTTCCTTAGTTATGAGCTTAGATAAACAAAACCAAACAAAATATCTTCTCAAAAATCTATTAACTATTAATAGTGTCATTGAAAAGTTTTACTTCAAATCAGGTATCATTTACAATGATCCCATGTCAACTTAACATTTTCTATTTTAAGTATAGTGGTTCGTGGACTTAGGTTTGGCTCAATAAAAATTTAGATCCACTCGTACGTTTCGGACTGACAATCCGGGCGTATCACCATCCCATTGGCTGGCTGGCTGCCAGGTGGAGGCGGTCGATTTCTCCTATATATATGATGCAAATTTCCACCATTCAAACACACCTCCATACTGCATTCATTTCTCTTTCTAGATTAGCTTTTGTAATTTTCAAATTTTTAGAGTTATTTTTTTAGTAGTTTACTTAGCAATACGAGTAATTAGTATGAGCGGAGATTGTAATTAAGGAATGTTTTCCGAAGGCAGAGTTGTTGTAATCAAATCAATAAAATCACACCTTTCATTTATCTATTCCTGATGACTTCCTTGCCTTGCTTATATAGGTGATGTTCTTGTTTGATTGTTCGATTATGTTTGTGTGCTTGCTAGTTTCCATGCTTAGGGGGTAGTCGTATTAGGGTTTGCCATGATATAGTAGATTAGTAAATAATAGGTAGTGATAATATGAGTTGAATATTTGTCTTATAAAAACCGTACTTGCGAAAACCCCTAGGATTCAACGGTTCGTGGCGACCTATCTGGTGATACGATTCATGGCGACCTATCTGGTGATATGCCATGTCGGTCACGCCATGCGCAAATTACCACTCGTGGCCTTCATAACTTTGGTTATGTCTTAGAAAACAAAGTTAACCAACAAAGGCTTCCAAGTCAGGTAAAAGTTTCTTTAAGTAAAACCTAAGTGTAACTATCTAGTCCTCTAAGTAGTACATACCCAATTGAATTTAGCTCTACTAGATAAACTAAAAGACTGTAAGATATTTTATAAAACTAGAGGACTTAAATGACTAGAAGTAGGATAACTATTCAGGTGTTAGGAGATCGATTAGATACGGATATTAATGATACATTCTAATCAAACTCGAAGAGTCTAGACCTTTGTGACACATTAGTTAGAGTCATCCGTCAATGACAATAACGTAGGTAAGGGTCATGGTGCATACACTGAATTATCCAACCTTTTTAGATTTTGAAATCATTATAGTCACCGAACCAATTCAACTCAATATATTATCACTTTTATATTACTATCTACGAAATCATGATAAACACTTCCTAATTATCATGTTTTCTTATCTACTTTTATTTGTTTACTTTAATTTTAATATATTAGAAGAAAAAAAACCAATCCCCTCTTTTATAAACCAATATACCGAAATAAACGTTTATAAGGCTTTACTTCAAATTTAGCTATCGTATACAACGATCCATTGTCAACTTATCACTTGCTATTCTTAGAACATAAGAAAATGTCTTTTGTTTATGTAGTTGATCAAGTACACATCATGTTCTAGCCACAGATTTCACTGGCGGAACCAAGAATATAACTAGATGGTTTCCTCTAAAGGATCGCGTTATACCAGTGTTGCAATTTGCAAGTAGGAGATCAAGATCTGAAGATTGAAGAAGAATAATTGCTAGTGTTGGATCACACACCCTGGTACGCTTATCTAAGTAGTTGAATTTATATTGTGTGTCATATTGTTTGTTACATATGATTTACTTAATTTGGATCCTGATTATCATGGCTAAAGGTTTTCTATGTTTTCATCAAACACATGATGCTTTCGCATTTTGTTTAAACTCTAATTGATACATGTAAAATCTTATATTTGTCACACTCAAGTATACTCAAAATGAGATATTTCTATGCCTTTGTCCACTTCACAATGTATCTTAATGTTACACATCCGATACATATATATTACACCTTTTTGTTACAAGCCAATACACTTCTACCTCACATGACTTACTACTTCTTCCAATACAAATATCCAAACATATATAGAATATCATGTTATATACATGGAGTATTAATTAGGAAAAACTATATAAATGTATTAAACTATACTCAAATTATTATTGTATGTACCCCATTTTAAAGTTTATGTTATATGTATTAAACTTTTGATCCATCTCTACTATATGTATCGTGTAACCTTTTCATCAGAAAAACATTTATTTTTGTTTACATGCTAGAGATATAAGTTGCCTTGTCATTATTCAATGACACCACATCGTTTATTACAAGTATGACAATTCAGTAACATACAATGTATATAATATAAACTATTAGTGTACGATACATATAATAGTAACTTGAGTATAATCGAGTGCTTATTAAAATTTTGTCACTTTAAGTATAACAACAATCCAATTACACATACAACATCCCTCTCACGTACACACCACACTTTCATAGTTCCACACTACACACAAACATACATATCGCATCGCCTGTCTCACACAAATACACCATGTAGCTCACGTTCCCACTACTTTTTGCAACTAAGACTTACCTTTTATACACCGAAAATCACACTATTGGCACATATCATATTAAATATTACTACAATCAGCTGTAAATCACTACACACAACACACATACATATCACAACATTCATATCACACCAAACACCCGTCCCTCAAACTCTTACCATTTCTTTCCAAAAGACCGACAACTACATTTCCGAAAACGTGTTACGTGCACGAAATCACTTACATAAAAACGATATCGTATAAACATTAACTATAACTATATAGTGTCTTGTCAAATTATACTAAAAAAAAAAAAGAAAGAAAGAAAACCCCTACACACCTATTGTTATTGTTATGCTTACCATCTTCCCACCTCTAGACCAGGGTGACCTCCAGCCCCCACACATCACCACTCTCTACATCTCCATATATTTCATCATCTAAATTAACAAAAATCTATAAATACACCAAACAATGAAACATCACCATCATCAAACATCATCCGACGCCGTTTCATCATCATCAGCAGACACCCCACTTTCATCATCGGTGGCCGTACAGCTAATGAATGCAACATCTCCGGCGAGTGAAGACCATCCGACATCCTCGTCATCTCGTGATTGTTCCTCGTCGTCCTCATCATCATCATCTTCATCGTCGTTGGAGTCAGTGAAAATCGAAAGACGAGGTGAATTCGCCGCCGTTTGTAAATGGACAATTTTGAATTTTCCTAGGGTTAAAACTAGGGCTTTATGGAGTAAGTATTTCGAAGTCGCCGGTTATGATTGTCGTTTGTTAGTTTACCCTAAAGGTGATTCACAAGCATTGCCTGGTTATATTTCTATTTATTTACAGATTATGGATCCTCGAGGGACTTCCTCTTCCAAATGGGATTGTTTCGCTAGCTATCGTTTAACTGTAGTGAACCCTGTTGATGAGTCCAAAGCCATTCATCGAGATTCTTGGCATAGGTTTTCTACTAAGAAGAAGTCTCATGGATGGTGTGATTTTACACCCTCCGCTTCCATTCTTGATACTAAATGCGGGTTTTTGTTTAATGATGATCATTGTTTGAATATTACTGCGGATATTCTTATTTTGAACGAGTCCATTAGTTTTGTTCGGGATAATAATGATATACAGTCGAATTCTGTTTCGAATTCGGCGGTCATGACTGGACCCGTTGGTGATGTTTTGAGTGGGAAGTTTACTTGGAAGGTTCATAATTTTACTTTGTTTAAGGAAATGATTAAGACGCAGAAGATAATGAGTCCTGTTTTTCCGGCTGGAGAGTGTAATTTGCGGATTAGTATTTATCAGAGTTCTGTTAATGGGGTGGATTATTTATCCATGTGTTTGGAAAGTAAAGATACTGAGAAGGCGTCTATTTCGGATAGGAGTTGTTGGTGTTTGTTTAGGATGTCTGTTTTAAATCAAAAGCCTGGAATGAACCACATGCATAGGGATTCGTATGGACGGTTTGCTGCTGATAATAAGACTGGGGATAATACTAGTTTAGGGTGGAATGATTATATGAAAATGACGGATTTTTCTGGGGTTGATTCAGGGTTTTTAGTTGATGATACAGCTGTGTTTAGCACGTCATTTCATGTCATTAAGGAGCATAGTAGTTTCTCGAAGAATGGAGGATTGATTGGAGGTAGAATTGTTAGTGGTGCTCGAAAGTCAGATGGTCATATGGGTAAATTCACTTGGAGGATTGAAAATTTTACAAGGTTGAAGGATCTTCTTAAAAAAAGGAAGATTACAGGCCTTTGTATTAAGAGCAGGAGGTTTCAAATTGGAAATCGTGATTGTCGGCTCATAGTTTACCCTCGAGGTATGCAATTGTATGGCCCTCTGTCTGCGTATTTTTGTTCCCACCGTGGAAGTTTGATAACATTGCAATAAATGTGTGCACCTTCTTTTCAGCTGAATGTTTAGTTCATTGTTAGATTGTAGGAATTTATAATTCATATCAGTAACAGACTTTTGTACCCTTCTTGGTAGAAGTCTCTAATACCTTTTATGAACCCTGGCTTTCTCTAAATTACAGTTATGCTGTTTTGTTGTCTGTTTTGGAAGTGATTATTTTACTATTGTGACTGGAAGTTCCACCCGTTAGTTTCTAGTGCGTGGTTAACTTCTATCTGCTTATTATGATCATCTGGTTATTTGGGGATCAACTAATAAGTTTTGAATAATCGGGTCCATACTAACCGTAACAAATCAGATAAATTTATATACCCTTATCTTTTATCTATTGCTTTTTTTATTTTTATGATTATCTAAACTGATTATTATTCACCTTCAAGCAGTTATGACTCTATATGGGAAGTATTTGGAATGATTTTGACACCTGTGGTTCATTGTATCAGGGCAGTCTCAGCCACCATGTCATCTTTCAGTTTTCCTAGAAGTTACGGATTCACGGAATACGACAAGTGATTGGAGTTGTTTTGTTAGCCATCGTTTGTCAGTTGTCAATCAAAAGATGGAGGACAAGTCGGTTACAAAGGAATCTCAGAATCGCTACTCAAAATCCGCAAAGGACTGGGGCTGGCGTGAATTTGTGACCCTCACCAGTCTATTTGATCAAGACTCTGGGTTCCTTGTTCATGATGTTGTTGTGTTTTCTGCAGAAGTTCTAATTTTGAAGGAGACTGCCATAATGCACGAATTTACTGATCATCAAGAAATGGAATCTGGTAATACTAGTCCTCACGCAGATAAAGGAACCAAAATGAGTTCTTTTACATGGAAGGTGGAGAACTTCTTGTCTTTTAAAGACATAATGGAAACCCGTAAAATATTTAGCAGATTCTTTCAAGCCGGTGGATGCGAGCTTAGGCTTGGTGGGTGGTTCAATTTATGATCACTAAATATTTGGTAAAACATAATCAATCTGACAGTCTTGTTTTGCCAATGGCAGGTGTTTATGAGTCTTTTGACACAATATGCATATACCTGGAGAGTGATCAGTCAGTTGGCACTGACCCTGATAAGAACTTTTGGGTGAAATACAGAATGGCCGTACTGAATCAAAAGAATCCTTCTAAGACTGTGTGGAAGGAGTCATCTATATGTACAAAGACATGGAATAATTCCGTGCTTCAGTTTATGAAAGTTTCAGATATGCTTGAAGCAGATGCAGGTTTCCTTGTACGTGACACAGTAGTCTTTGTTTGTGAAATCTTGGATTGCTGTCCATGGTTTGAGTTTGCCGATCTAGAGGTCAGTGTCTTAATTCCTTCATAACATTTATCTATATTTCTCTTGTTGGACCAAAATGTTTTTGTCACAGAAACTATGTCTGGCAAACTATTGTAACACTGTTACTGTATCATAAACTTAAAATAAGATTTTGAAGGTTCCTTACCTTGTGGTTTTTCTACATCTTAAAAAGATAAAAGCTTATCCTAAATTATATATATATATATATATATATATATATATATATATATATATATATATATATATATATGAGATTGCACTCAATAAAGAAGTCCATTTGATCATTGTTATATATTATACCTTTTGTTGCATTGCAATTAAATTCTCGAAGAATGGTCAATTGAGTGATGTACTATTTGAAAATGAATTGCTACAATATCAAGGTTAAACTCGTAAATCACTTATCTGAAAGAGGACATTATCTATAAAAACTTGAGAATATGAAATATGGAAACTGCAAAGGAAGCATACAACTATACATCACATTGTTAATAGCTATAGTAACATTTTAATATTAGTTCCAAAAGCGTGAAAGGGAGGAAATGTTGCACAATGTAAGCTTAGTTTGTATCATTGTTGAGGGCTTGGAATCACTGTTTGTCAAAATGATGTGTTTGTGTTTGAATTTGAGTTTTCTAAATCTTCTGTTTCTGGTAAAGTCATCACTGTTTAAAAACAATCTTACAATATGGAAGCAATGCCAAGCTTAGCCTTAGGTTCAAATCTTTCTTAATTTGTTCAAATGTATGGGAATTACGTTATAGTGGTGTCATGGTGTGTCCATATGATATAATATATTCACATATGACCATCAATAAATTATAAATCGCTGAAATTTTTAAATAATCAATGTTTTTGGATATACTGATGATATGCTGAGTTTGAAGTTGGAAAATTGTTGGGGAGAATGGTAGATGTGTATTCGCATGCTTAAATGGAAATTCGAATGTATTATAGTGTGCAAAATTTGGTCTACATGTGACAAGAGGTAGTTCCATTTTAGTTTTTCTTGGAAAAAACTATATTATCCTAAATAACCTATATTATGCTAAATTCTTTTGAATTGTAATTCATTAAGAAACTTTTATCGAAAGGGCACTTTAAACTTGCGTGTGTAATCAAAGCATTTCAAATTTGTTAAGTTGGCTTTTGTTTGCTACACATTGGGTAGGTAATTGATAGTTTGTAGCAATTGATGTTACTTTTGTCTATTTATCACCTTTAGTTTCACTGGTGTGGTGATTCATGCACAGACGAAAGTCTTGCTCTAGCTGTGTTATGAACTTAAAACATTATGAAAAAGTTTCTAACACCCAGTGGTGAGATAAGATTTAAAATACTACCTTATATATATATATACAATCACATGCAAGTGTAAAAAAAACTACTCTATTTCAATTATGTTATCAGATTGATGTTTAATGTAATAGGATGGATTAGTTATATGGGGCGTAGATTGACCAGTAGGCTAGAAAAGTAACAACTACCATAACGTGTGGAAAATACATTTATTCTTCAAGGTATTTCTACTCTACGAATACGTTAATCCCTACCCTTTTGTTGTAATATATTTATGAGCTAATAGTTGACCTAGTGGCAGCATACCATGCTCAATTGATATCATGCTATTGACAAGCTCTTGATTTTTGTTTGATTTCTTCAAGTTCTGTGTTATTTTCAGTATAGACCAATAAAGAATGAATGAGGCTATGGTTTGATAGTTTTCCTTACACGACATTTAGCTACTGAAGACTTTTTATTTGTATTTTCTGAAAGTCTCATTCATCTTCTTCTTCAGGTTTATGCCTCTGAGGATGAACAGGATGCTCTGACAACCGATCCAGATGAACTTATTGATTCAGAGGACAGTGAAGGAATCAGTGGGGATGAAGAGGACATTTTCCGGAACCTTCTTTCTAGAGCAGGATTTCACCTCACATACGGGGATAACCCTTCTCAGCCACAAGTAACATTAAGGGAAAAGCTCTTAATGGATGCTGGTGCAATAGCCGGATTTTTAACTGGACTTCGAGTGTATCTTGATGACCCTGCCAAAGTAAAACATTTACTGATGCCAACAAAGCTCTCTGGTCTCAGTGACGGGAAAAAAGTCACTAAAACTAACGAGTCATCATCACCCAGTCTGATGAATTTGCTAATGGGAGTCAAAGTTTTGCAGCAGGCAATAATTGATTTACTTCTGGATATTATGGTCGAGTGTTGTCAACCATCGGAAGAAAGCTCAAATGATGATTGCTCAAATGGTAGTGGAGCTAGTAGTCCTCCAGAACCCCCTTCACAGATTTACGTAAATGGCAGGCTGGATTGCGGAACAGATGAGATCTCTACTGCTTCTGCTGTCCAAAGCTCCTCAGACATAAATGGGAATCACACATCTGAAAAAACCGCTGCTTTCTGTCCACCCGAAACGTGCGCAGCTAGTTCATCAGAGAGTTCGTCTCTTCGGTCTAAGGTATGCACTCAACATGAACAGCCTTTCATTTAGTTTATTTTTCATTTTCATTTTTGTTCTTTCTATTTACTTAATCGATTATTGTATTAGAGTAAATGGCCTGAGCAGTCTGAGGAACTATTAGGGTTGATTGTGAATTCATTGCGATCACTTGATGGAGCTGCTCCACAAGTTTGTCGTGAGCCAAGAAGAAGACCGCAGTCTGCACAAAAGATTGCTCTTGTACTGGATAAGGCTCCTAAACATCTGCAACCTGATCTCATTGCTCTCGTGCCTAAATTGGTTGAGCATTCTGAACATCCGCTTGCTGCTTCTGCACTCTTGGACAGACTTAAAAGATCAGATGCAGAACCTGATCTACTACTACCAGTAAGGTTCTCTCTTTGGTTAAGAATTTGTACAGGTGGCAAGATTAAGACTCAAAATGGTTGAGGTTGAAATGAGACATCAATACTTTTTTACATCTGTAATGCTTTAATTATGAATGATTACAAACAGTCTTATTACAAATAGTAATCTAAATCTTAGGATAATGCATTAAAAATAGACTTTGGTCACTTTCAAGTTTCAAATCATAGGACCGTCTGAGATAAAACACAACCAACTCATCAGTAAGTGGGTAAAAATTGAGATATCTTACATTTGGCATCATTTGCAGGCTCTTGGTGCCCTTAGCCAGTTGAAATGCAACAGTGAAGTTTGGGAGTGCGTTTTATTTCAATCTTTTGAACTTTTGGAAGACTCGAATGATGCACCTCTTGCAGCAACCGTAGACTTTATCTTCAAAGCTGCATTGCACTGCCAGCATCTTCCAGAAGCAGTAAGTGCCCCTATTGCCCTTTTTTTTACTTGACTTCCAACCCTTGCCAATATATTGTATTGATGTGTGCAGGTCAGATCTGTCCGTACAAGGCTAAAATATTTGGGTGATGAAGTATCTGCTTGCGTTCTTGATTATTTAAGTCGAACAGTAGCAAGTTGTACTGATGTTGCCGAGGCTATATTAAAAGACATTGACAATGATGATGATTATCGTGAAATTGGCCCGTTAATGCCTTGTGGAATTTTCTTATTTGGAGAAAAAGGATCAACGTCGGACCCACAAGATTTCTGTGTTCCAACAGCTAATTTTTCTGATATATACATGCTATTAGAAATGTTGTCTATCCCATGCCTTGCTGCTCAAGCTTCTCAAACATTTGAGAAAGCTGTGTCTCAAGGAGGAATCATGGCTCAGTCAGTGGCAATGGTCTTGGAAAGACGGTTGGCTCGGCAGTTTAATCTAACTTCACAATTTGTTGCTGAAAATTATCATCACGAACAAGTGGTTGTGGAAGGTGAAACTATTGAACAGTTAAGAGTTCAACGAGATGATTTTACTGCTGTTCTTGGTCTAGCTGAGACATTAGGCCTCTCTAGAGACCCTTGTGTGACAGGATTTGTTAAAATGCTTTATACAATATTGTTTAAGTGGTATGCTGATGGGCCTTACCGGTTGAGGATACTTAAGAGGCTTGTTGACCGAGCCACTAATACTACAGATGCTAGTAGAGAAGTAGATTTAGATTTGGAAGTTTTGGTTTTTCTTGTTTCGGAGGAACAAGAATTTGTTAGACCAGTTTTGAGCATGATGCAGGAGGTTGCTGATCTGGCAAATGTTGACCGTGCTGCTCTTTGGCATCAGTTATGTGCAAGTGAAGATGAAATTATTCGCATTCGTGAAGAAAGTAAAGCCGAAGTTTCTAATATGGCTAAAGAAAAGGCTGCTCTGGTGCAGAGACTCAGCGATGCTGAAGCCACTAATAGCCGTCTTAAGGTACTTACTTATATAGTTTAATTTTCTTTATTGGTGGTTATACGTTTATATATCTTAATGAAATGGCAGACTGAGATGAAGACAGAAACGGATCGATTTGGTTTGGAGAGAAAAGAAATGTCTGAACAAATGCAAGAAATAGAAAGTCAACTTGAATGGCTTCGTTCAGAACGAGATGATGAAATTGCTAAGCTTACTTCTGAAAAGAAAATATTCCAAGACAGGCTTCATGACGCAGAGTCACAACTTTCTCTGTTGAAATCCCGGAAACGTGACGAGTTGAAGGTATTTTATTTTTTCTTTTGGAACTTGTTTATCATTCATCAGTGGGAACACTTTTTGCATCAAAAATCTGATTATTTAGCTGTAAATTTAACCCTTCTCCCTTAATTGCAACCTGAAGTACTGACAAAAAAATGTTGCATGTTCAACAATATAAGCTTTCTGATATTTGGTGTATTTGGTAGTCCTGCTCTGTTGAACAATATCACACATGGTCCTGAAGTTTGGCTTTTTTGTTGCTCCAATGTACGGATATACTCAACAAGAGAATCTTAGTAAATGGAGAATATCAGACTGACCAAATGTACGTTAGCAGAGAATTTCCACTAAAGTTGGGTGTCATTTTCAAATGTTTTTTTTCTTTGGCAAATGGGGACAAGACCCCAGAAAAATATATAAACACAAAGGATACATCTTGGGAGGCATAAAACCTCATAACTCGAGACATGCTTCCAGGGAACAAAAACAAAAAAAAAACTATAATAAGCTAACTGAAACTATATCTTTCTAAGTTGTTTAGTGGAACAAATCCTCTTTGAGAAAATTCTGCCGTTGCGTCCTTGCCAAATAAAATGCACCAAAGCACCAATAACTAAACGACCTACGATAATCTTTCCCTCCGTTTAAAACGACATAATAATAAGGTTGTATATGTCGACCCAGTTTTCTGAAATTCTCTCCATCCGAATGAGATTTCTTATAGAGGAGCATATCTCTTTCGGAGAAGGGCATTAAAAAATATGACTCTGGGTTTCCAAGACTTTCTGACACAGTAGACTACCATTTGATTTGTTTTTGATTCCATCCCACTGTTTCTTTCGGTCCTGATTTTTCAATCTCTGATTTGTGTTTTCGTCATGTTAGACACATTGTTTCATTTATTTGCTTGTTATCGAACCAACCTGTAGTGCAAATCACACAAGTGAAACTTGGAAACGAACCATATTGTAACGACTGGGACTAACGTCGGATCAATTTTGACCGAACACATTTAATTTGCTATAAAATGTAATTTAGTATACATTTGTAGACCAGAAACTGGATTGAACTTTTTAAGTACTACATAACTTAAATTGTTGGTTATAAGTCGTTAAAAGAAGTGTTCAATAAGTACTAGGTTTACTATTACAGATCCTGAATGAATAATGTACTGCTATTTTTTTCTTTAAATGTTATCTAGGATGTAATTCATGGTAGTTTCTGTTTCTGACAAGGGGAAATCACCATAAGGTAAACCTTTTAGCAAAATATACCTCGGAAATTGTTGCTGCCTGAAATTCCTCCCCAACCCCTAGCTTCACTAACCTACTAAAAACCCACTGGAATTGTTCACGTGGTACTTTTTGACAAGTCGTTCAAGTTACACGTAAATAGTCTACCTATGGGTTATTTTACTAATAATAATTGCGCTCCGAGTGTTTTTGTAATCTGCCTTAGTTCTGCATAGTTACAACGGTAGATAGTATAGCCAAATTTTGTAAAAGTTATTTGACTTCCACATGTATACATCATGATAAAAAGTTACATAGATATTAAAATGTAACTTTTTCCTCTGTCATACCTTTTTTACTTAATCATATGCCAAAGTAGTAACCACATTGGTTCTTCTCATAAGCCTAATTGCTTGATAGCTGAATTTTCTTGTGAAGGACTAGTTTCAGAAAAAGTGCAAAGTTTTTAGTAACTTCAGCTCAAGGACTAATGCCCTGTCTATTACGTTCCTTAATTTCCTTCATTTTATTTTGAAATTTTTTAGATAAATTTAGTCTTTCTCAACAAATAGAATCTGAAGATAAGCTCAGCGTTAGAATACCTTATCATAAAATTTCAAAAAGTATTTGCAAAAATTCTGATGTGTAGAATAATAATAATTAAAACCTTTAATGTGTTTGTATGCTTTAAAAGTTTAGCCTAAACTTGTAGCTACAGTATGAAATGAAACATATAACATTACTCCGAAAATTGTAAGTGAATTCAACCTGGTCTCAGATAGTGAATGAATGTGTTGCATATCTGCGCAGAAAATAACCAAGGAGAAAAATGCTCTTGCTGAAAGACTACGGAATGCTGAAGCTGCAAGGAAAAGATTTGATGATGAGTTGAAACGTTATGCAACGGAGAATGTGAGCCGAGAAGAAATGAGGCAGTCACTTGAGGGTGAAATTCGACGGTTGACACAAACAGTTGGTCAAACTGAAGGGGAGAAGCGTGACAAGGAGGAGCAGATTGCTCAATATGAAACATATATTGATGGCCTGGAATCCAAGTTGAACACTTGCCAGGTTTGTCCTTTTTATAAAAATATATCTACTTTTTTGTTTTTATTTTCCACCTTTTACTATAAGTGCTTACATTTGACCAACAGATGTGTTAAAGTATGTTATATTAAATGTTGTAGCTACTTGTTAAGGGATGGACGGATACTCGCATAGTTATTACTATCAATGACTTTTTGCAAGTAGGTAAAGTTACCCTGAAAAGGCTTAAAAAATGAAATGTCATATTCAACAGGCCAAATGTAGTATTAAATAGGGAGAACGGGGTAACACGTCACAAGTGTTTTTAGGTCACTGTTGGGTTTAGCTGGAAGTTTTATTTTCTTTTATACAAAAATAGCGTGTCAATATGATAAGCACTGGGACAACAGTTACATTATTTCAATGATTATAGCACCTGGAGGTTTATGCATTACCGTGGGGTGGCATTCGACCCATTCGACTTTTTTCTATTTTAGCTATATTTATTTTATTTTACATTTTTGCCCATGACAGCAATGAATCTGTGTGGCGTTAAAGATAAAAAGAAAAGTTACATGAATCGACCCACTCTTAAGTAAATGGGTAAAAAATGTTATTGTCACTTGTTCTACATTAATATCAGCACCAGTTAAACAACCCGATTTGAGGTGTATTTGAGGTGTAGGTAGCGCGAAAGTGGATTATTTTAGCTGTTCAATTTGGAAATATGCTCACTCAAAAGTACAGTAGGAAATGTTTAAAATAGCCATTTTATATTGCCTTTAGACCCAATGAAATAAGAAGTGTGCTAAACTGCTGTTTTTTACATTTGCAGCAATACATCCAAAATCTCGAGGGTTCAATTCAAGAAGAAATGTCAAGACACGCTCCTTTATACGGGGCAGGCCTTGAGGCTTTATCAATGAAGGAACTGGATACAATCTCTCGTATCCACGAAGAGGGTCTGAGACAAATTCACGCACTCCAACGCAAAGGAGCTGCTGCTGCTGCTAGTCCAGCTGGCAGTCCCCACTCTCTCCCACATGGTCATGGCATGTACCCACCTCCAATGGCGGTTGGACTTCCCCCTACCCTTATTCCAAATGGTGCTGGTATGGGGGTCCATGGCAATGGCCATGTAAATGGTGCAATCGGACCTTGGTTCAACCATTCTTGAACCCAGTCAACCAACCTCAAAGGTTTTTGAGTCAATCTTGTTTCGGCATTTTGGCTAGTTACGCCTGTTGGAAACATAAGTCATATACATATCAAGAGATATTATATGATATTTGGTATTTTGAAAGGTGCTGAAAAATGTGTCCAATAGAACTGACAGTTTAAAATGTCACACATTTCGAGTTTTTTTTTTCTTCATTTTATATCAATTAAAAAGCATCTAGAGAAGTTTTGGTTTTTATATTTTCCTGGTCTTTTGAAATGGGAAACCTTTTTTAAAGCGAAAACTTGAGAAAATATGGTAGATAGTGTAGTGTATAAGTATCGCTCATATCTTGGTTGAGTAGTTTTGAGAAAATACGAGTAACCTATTTACGACATGGTTCAAATTTAATTGCTACTTATCCTTCATTTCTATGTCATGCTAAAAAAAAAAGTTTAAAGTATGGTTTACCTTTTAACAAAAACATATAAACAAAAAGTATAAAGATGAAACAACTACCAAATTTAGTTCTAAGGTACATAGCCAATAAAACATCTGATCCGACATTAAAAAGGAAAAAAGGTAGTCGTATATTCAAAAAAGAAACTTGCTTATAGAATCAGTGTCTGCATTAAGCTCCAAATACATATTTAATGTCTTGGTTTGAAAATCGAGTCGATTTCATGTAAATTTATCATCGATCTTGGACTGTAATTTGCTTAAAAACACTAATTAAACCCCCCCTTTGGTGACACGCCAAGATAAAGAGTAAAATGCTAAAACTTCAAACTCATGCTTCTTTACTTGTGCATCTATCTCATCTTCAACATTATCTTAATTACCCTTGACGTACACTCAGGGGCGAAGCCAGGATGAACTTGAAGGTAGTTCCTTCAATTTTTTTAGTAAAGTGGGTTGGTTTGAGACAAACGGGTCGGGTCAGATTGACCAATAATACAAATGTACGATAGATAAAAAGATTGGACAAATCGAAATAAGAAATAAACAAACCATCGTTTTCTAGTTTTTCGTGTTTCATAAAGGCATTCGCTACTATGGTAAAGTAAAATATTTATTTGACTAATTTTAACGATTGTAATCTAAAATGTATATTCTTCGAGTATCCAAAAAATTAACTTTATAGTGTTATTATTTACTAATTGGAGAATTTTTTTTTCTAGACATATATAATGTGAAGGGTTAAAATGTATTTATATATAAATATAAGGGAATATGTACTAGTTTCAGTTTAAACTCAAAAACTGGAGAAAGAGGCTTGGCAAGACTTGAACCCTGTCACCAAAATTTGTAGTTGTTACATAAAGTTGAAAAACCACACTGGTCAGATCATTATTTTGTAATATATTTGTAAACCATATATTTTACCCAGGTCCATCGAATATTTTTAGCCAGGTCCTTTGAAAAATTTCGACATCGTTTCTAAATGTTTTTCAAAATTAAGGTAGTTCCGCGGACCTGCCTGGCCATGCCTAAATTCGCCCCTGCGTACACTATCACCTTTTCTCAAATAAACAACACTAAACCGTCCTCACCCTATAATGGCGGTCACACATGCTGATCTTGCACCTCGTCGTAGAGGGAGTGATATCGGGAGAAAGAAAGGTGTGATGTTGATGGTCTTCTCCATACTCGTTGGACTGCTTTGCTTTGTTATTTCCTTTTTCGCTGAGGCAACACGTGAACAAGTTTTCTTATACTTAACTTTGGTATATGTCCATAAAAGAGAAAATAAAATGTACATAACTCATTGTGCATTTTAGTTATAAAAATACATTGAAAGATGTTGACATTCACATAAACTTTTTGTAAAACACAGTGAAGAGGGAATGCATAATGCAAAAACCCCATTAATTTGTGCATTTTTGGCCCTCGCGATTGCTATGATGTTTGTTTTTAGCAGTTAGTAAATGAGACCCCGAGCCTGGTGTTAATTTTTGTATCAATAATGCATGGGGCATTCTTGGCTTATGCAACATGTACTCAAGCAACAACTTTATATCCTTTTGGAGCTTGTGTTGGCGAACATGAAGCTTGCTTAGTCACTAGGTTTATTAAATGACCGCTACGAATTCATAGATGTTAGGTAATCTTAAACATAAATCACATGACATACTAATGGAAATGGTTATAACCAGTAGGGTATTAGTGTTTACAAATCATTAATGACATTGAACTTGTAAACAATTACCTCCAAACTCTAGTTACGAATTCATGGCACACACTCCATGTATCTTTACTTTTATTTTCTTTAGTTTATTTTTCCTTGCATGCTAAATTTAGTATAAACCAAAAATGATATGCTCAAATAAACTTACATTTTGTCAGCCATATATTCCCATTTTAACTCATTATTCTAGCAGTTTTATATGATTTAGAACGAATTTGATTTATCTATGAATACATGATTTTCACATACCTTTCTGACGATCCTATCTCAACTTTACCTTACCCCCTCCCACCTTCCCTTTTCGCTTCGTTGAGGCAATTCTGACTTGTTCATCGACATTTGATCCTGAAATATATAACATTTTTACCTTTAGTTCTTGAGTGAAAAAATGGAAAGACGACAAACCGATAGCCAATGTCGTTACCTGAAAAAATATTCTCCGCCAGGAGATCCATTTAAAGAACAAAATTTATGGAGCATGGAACGAAAAGGAGTTGAAAATGATATAAAATGGAGCTTAAACAAAGATATGTATATGTTGGGACCGTTTTTCTAATAATGGGCTGCGTTGCAATGATGTTAGGTTATTAGAAAATATAGAATACCTCGCGAAGCAAATTAAAACCTTTAGTAATCGTTAACATAGTATAATTTTGATGTATATAATCTATAGAACTGTTGTGAGAAGGATCTCGGGCTCAAGATCTCGGATTCAGGATCTCGGGCTCAGGATCCGAGATCCTGATAATTGCCTTGACTGCTTCCAGGATCTTGATACCTTCGGTATCCCGAGCCTATACTTTGCTAACTCATTTTTATCCGTTGTATATGTTGACCAAGCGTTTCAGGAACAAGATATGATTAAGTCCACCCGAAGAAATGGTGTACGTGTCATTCAGTGCCATTTACATTCGATTTAATGCTATATGGAGAAGATCAGAGTGGGTGATTCCAGACATCTCGCCAAGATCCCGAATATCTTGCACTAGTAATTACTTGTTTGCTTATTATAAATATTTGAGGCAAATGACCGTAGGAAATACACAATCTACACCCCCAAAAAATCCTTTAGATCGATCATTTGTGCTTATATCTTGTATTATTTTACTTTTTCTAATAAAATTAACAAAGGCAAGGGATTATTATCCCTTTTGGAGATTTTATGTCGATAATCGACAAGGATTAGGGTTTTTCTCGTATATCATCTTGCCACTTTTCTTTACTTGCACTTTTATTACGTTTTATCAGTTTTTCTAAACAGTCTCGTCACAGTCAAGATCACAACAGTACCTAACCTCACTTTTACTAATTTGATCACGAAATTATCTTATGTAATTTTTGGTCATTTAATCACTTTTCATCAAAAAGTCTTTACAAAAATTGTATCTCAAGGAAAATCTACTTCTCCTTCTACAACCTCTTCAAGTTTGAGCGTGATGTTGCCTCCCATGACCCTATTGGTTCAACATCATCCAAGAAGGCTGTCAATTTATCAAAAAAGACAATTTCTGCATAATCCTCATGTTCAGGATCCTGGAGGATCCTTCTATTCAGGATCATGGGTAACAAATTTTTATCCTCTCATAATTTTGAATAAACATATTACGTACAAGATCAATTTAAGAAGATTCTGCAAAACAAAGATGAAAATAAGAAAGAAATGGACGACATAAGGTTGAAGATCACGGGCAAGATCTTAGGATCTTGACTTTTACTATTATGTTGACTATGTTCAGGATCTTGACCAGTACCATGATCCTTGAGATGTTATCTTGATAACCTGTTTTATATATTGCGTATATCTTATTTTATCTTAGCATGAAATATTTGTGATCTTGTTTACATTGAAGACGAGGTCAATATAAAGCCTAAAGCACGTAGAAATATACTAAAATAGACAATGAAAAAGAACTAGTCGATGGATGATCACGGAGATCATGGAACATTAAAATCCAAGGTCTATGTCAGGATCTAACGAACTAGGTTTGTATAAACCAACGATTATATCTAGATCTATCAAAGAAGTTGTAGCGGATCAACACTTTGATATTACAAGATTGTAATTAACAAGTTATGAATATGATAAACGATTAAGAACACAAGATTTCCACCAACAGCCTCAATCTATTAGAATTAAGGTTTCGTAATAGACGTATATTTTCAACGATATATGGATCTATATTTATAGACCTTGAGGCTAACTAACCCTAGACATAATCGAGTTACAACATCTAATATCTACTTTATTTCTTATCACAAATCTGTTACAAATATTGCTGCTATTAAATCGTAATTAACATTATCAACTCAGCAGTAGTAACTCCCCATGCACTCCATGCAACAACAGTAGTAATAGTGATTACTGGCAGTAACTTGAATGATGACCGGTAATAACCGTCTTTACCAGTAGTAATATACTAAAACCCAACAATCTCCTCCCAAACTTCTGTTTTCCACCACAAACATAAGTTTCTTCAATAATCAAAGGGAATGCTAAATCTCTTCAGATGGAGTTTCTATGATTTGTGAGCTGGCATCTGATCTTCCATAATAGCTGAATAGCTTCTTCAGAATCTTGAAGAGCTTTCAACTTTACATTCAACATATTGATCATCACATTGATGCCATGTTTATACTTCCTTTCAACTAAGAAATACTTTGTAGTTCCATCAGTTCTGCTCAGAGAATACACTCCACAACTTTCATAATGGATCCATTCCAAAACAGGAGTAAATATTGCAACCTTCTCAGGAACATTCTATGGCTCAAACATGATCTCTAAAAACTCAAATAATAAGTCATTAAAGTCTGGAAAATTACCTTGCCTTGAGAATATTTTTGCTTCCAATTAAGAACATATCCACCAAGTGTCTTTTGCTTATATCTCTAAAGATCTTCAAGGAACTGTTATACACTTTGAAAATCTTTGAAGCTCTAACAATTTTATAGGCATTCTGACCATTGATCACAACTACATACCAATCAATGATAGGCATTTTAGTGAACGTTGATGCACACTTGATATCTTCAGAATGAATTATTAAGTCTTTCATGTGACCAAAAATTCTGTCAGCAACTTCATTAACTTGTTCATCAGAGATTTCAGTTACACATCCAAACTCAAACTCCCCAGAGATATCTTCTATTTTCACCTTCATGACTTGTGGCTTCTGCTCTTCTTTCTCTTGTTCCTGATCTTTCTCTTTAGTAGATTCGGATGTCTGAGTTCCTAAATTCACCTTCTTAGCACTTTCCTTTCTTTTACCAGTAGTAACTGTTGCAGTAGAAACATTACTAGCTTAGTTTTTCTTTCTTTTTAATGATTCAGGCTTCTTAGGTTTATCAGCAACTTTCTTCTTCATTTTCTCCCTTTTGGTCTGTTCATCGCCAAAGTGAACAACCTTGTATCCTCTGTCCAACGCAGCTTTCAAATCTCTTTCCATCTCAAACTGAATTATGTATGCTTCTTCCTTCTACAGTTTCTTCTCTTTAACATACAAATAGAGGACTGTATCCAACTTCATAGTCCCTAGCTGTTTTCCACTATACTTTCCAGTGGATTTCAGAAAGACAGTGTACTTTTTCTTATCTTCAGCTCTGTAATGTTTCTTTTTATTGTCTTTGTGCTTTTGGACTTGGCCTCTTCTTCCTTCTTCTTTCTTAGCTCAGCTTCATCCTTCTTCAATAACTATTGAGCTATTAAAAAGTCCTTCTTTTCTTGAGCCTTTCTTCTTACCTCCTCCTCAACCTGCTCTTGTGCCATTCTTTTGGCAGCCAACACATCATCTTCCTCCTGCTTTCTTTTTCTTTCTATTTCTCTTATCTCCCTCCTCCTCCTTTCTATCGTTTCTTCATTCCCTCTCCTCCTTTGTTCAGCCTGCTCTTGTTCCATTTCCTCCTTTCTTTTCATTTTTTCTTTACCATTGCTCTTAAAATTTGGGTCTTCTTCTTGGGATACTATCTTGATTTCTTTCTTTCCCATGTAAAATCCCATTGTCCTTCTTTCTATTATTGGAGGAATAATAGCCTATGTTGTCTCAATTGTAGTTTCAGCAGATTCACCAATATTAAGTGTGACTGGTTTTTCCTTTGGTCTACTTGTAGCAACCTTTCTTTGTCTCTCAACAACAACATCTATTTATATCCTCCTGATTGCCTCTTGTTTCACCTTTTCTTGCTTTAATCTCTCCAACTCAGCAACTATTGTTATGTCTTCTTCGGTTAATGGTGCTACTGGTGGATCAGTAGGAACTTCTTGATCTTTTGAAACATTCTCACCAGTAGTATTAACCTGCTCTGCTTCTTTTTTCTCATCCTCTCCTCCTCTTAACAGAATCTCATCTACATTCCCTCTTACTTTCTGTCTTTCTTCTTCTCCTTCACCCATGTTCATTATCACATCCCTGATTTCCCTATCCTCTGCAGTCCATTCAGAAGTATCAACATGCTCAAAAGAATAAGGTTGATCAGTCACAGTTGGATCAGTAGTAACTGTTGGACCAATGGTAAATGTTGGACCAGTAGTTACTGTTGGAACCTCATATTTCTCAGTATTATCCTTCAATTCCTTTTCAACAGTAGAAACTTTATACTGCTCTTTATCTTTCATATCGGTACTAGGATAAACATTCTCCTGCTCAACCTCCTTTTCACCAGTAGTGTCTTCAACAGATTCATCTATTTTCTCCCCCTTTTTGGCAGCATTCTGATCAAACATGCTAGAAGAACTAGAGCTGGAACTGGATGGATTTGTCAATTTGTAAGATCTGTTCTTGGAACCACCCTTCTTTGTCACTTTCACTCGCTTTTTCATGGAGAACCTGTAATGTTTAACTTCTTTCATCAGCTTAAAAACCAACTTCTTGAGTTGTTTGATCTCCTCTGTTTGGTCAATCTCCTCTGTTCCTTCAATCCAAGGTTAGAGTAAGCATATCTTTCCTCCCCACTTTTCTGTTGAGTACCAAAAGTAGGCGGTTCGTTGGAAGTAGATTTAGAAGGTGCCTCCTGCTTGGCAGAGGATCACCTTCCCCCATGGTTACTTGGCACCTCGGTCCTCTTAACAATGATTCAAAAGAATCAAAATCATGCAGAGTTGCCGTTGGTTGGGTCTTAGTGCCTTTCACACTATCTTGTGCACCACTAGGTGGTACATCAGTAGCATGAGCCCTTCCAACATGGTCTCCCCCTCCTTATGGACCACCTTCTTTTGTAGCTTGGGTGAGGGATTAGTTTTACCCGCTTTCAGTGTATCAGTAGGAACTGATTTGTATGTTTTATTATGAACTCTGGGTTGTTCTTTAAGACCAAGAGGTGAAGGAACCCTATTAGACTTAATAACATACTCTCTCAATGGAGCTTGTTTACATGAAGATGAAGATGCATGAGAAGCACCGGGTTGTTGTTCAGTAACAGGAGTTTATGATGAAGTAGATGGTGTGGGTTGGGATTCAAGTGGAGTACGTGATCCTTCACCAATATGAACTGTGACACCTACCATTGTAGAGAACAATGGGGTCACCTTGCCAGAAAAAGCATTAAATTGTCTCCTCATGTTTGAAAAAGTTTTCTTAGAGTGAGAGTCCATGAGGATGACCTTTCCTTTGGTGGAATAATCACCAAGCTCTTTACCCATAATGATTTGTAAAAACCGTGGGTACATTAAAAATTTGTTGTCTGGATTAGTAAGGTTCCACTTTAAACCGTTGAAAATCATGTCTGAAAACTTTAGCACCCGTCCGGTTGCTAAACAAGCCATAGCAGTAGCTATAGTCTTGTTAAACTCATTCCATGTGTATCTTTTCTTTGAAATACATTTTTGCAAGACATTAACGAAATGCCTCCATTGGGGAGAAATAAGTGCTTTTTGAAAAGTAAATTTAGTCGAGCTTCCTTCATACCTCATTCTTTGAAAATTTTCAAAAAGTTCGTTATTAGGAATAGAAGTTATACCAGAGTCATCTTGAAGTTCAAGATGAGATCTAATTGTGGACTTTGTAACAACAACCTCCCTCTTGTCTACTCGCGCCCTAATTTGTTGAGCGCCATCTACCTCTTCAAAAATAGTTGTAGTCCAGAACACTCTGATGTGCTTTTCATAAACCTCAAGGTTAACCGTTAAAGCATAACGTATTCGGGATTGGCGAAGAAAAGTGATGATGGGGTGAAAATCAATGGCTTCTGGATGAAGCTCTAGGTCGGCAATAATGTTATGGAAAACCCCAAAAGCTAGTTGTTGATTCCATCGAATAATTTTTTAGGGCTAAAAGACTAATCTGATTGAAAGATTTCGACGAACATATATTAGGGTTTGTGGAGAGCGAAAGAGGTTTTAGAGAGAGAGAGAGAGAGAGAGTGAAAATTTGATTTGAACGATATTTAATAATCATGGGGAGAATTCGTTATTTATACCAACTAGTCCCTCAAGTAGAAACACCAAATATAAAAAATTCCCAACAACAGTAGTAACTTCCACCAGTATTAAATACTGGCAGTAATAACCACTAGCAGTAGGAATTATCAGCAGTAAGTGTTTCAGACATGAACTAGTATTAATTTCCAACAGTAATAACTTCTAGCAGTAGAAATCATCAGAAGTAATTTTTTTCAAACACATAACAACATATGCTTTGTACAACATGTTTCAAACACATATTTATCATTTTAAAATGAACCTATTCAGGATTAATCATGCCAATACCGTTGATCAAAAATGTAAATCTTCCCACATCAAATTCTTTTGTGAAAAGATCTGGAAATTTATTATCAGTATGAACCTTGACTACCTGAATAAGTTTCATTTCATTACAATCCCTAATAAAATGAAAACGAATTTCAATGTGTTTGGTTTTGGAATGTTTTACTGGATTATTAACAATGCTTATGGTACTCTTATTATCAATAAAAATAGGAGTATGTAGAAAAGAAATACCATAGTCCATTAATTGATTCTGAATCCAAAGCACCTGAGCACAACAGCTTGAAGCAGCAACATATTCTACTTCTGTTGATGATGTAGAGACATTGGTCTGTTTCTTGCAATGCCATGAAATCAATCTAGACCCAAAGAACTGACATCCCCCTGATGTTGACTTTCTATCTATATTTTCTCCTCCATAATCACTATCACTATATGAAATAAGTTCAAATGAAGAGTCTATTGGATACCACAAACCCAAGTATGGCTTACCCTTCAAGTATCTGAAAATTCTTTCTACTGCTCTCAGATGTGAAACTTTAGGATTAGTCTGATATCTTGCATACACACATACACTGAACATTATGCCTGGTCTTGAAGCAGTTAAATAAATCAAAGATCCTATCTTTGATCTGTAAAAATGTTCATCCATATTCTCCCCCTCAGGACCAGCCTCTAAATGCTCGTGGGTTTCTACTGGTGTACTTGCACTCTTGCAATCTTGAAATCTAAACTTTTCTAGAATGTATTTAACATATTTTCTTGATAGATAAAGATACCAGTTGGTTTCTGCTTTACCTACAACCCCAAAAAGAAAGTTAGCTCTCCCATTGAGCTCATCTTAATCTTCTTATGCATCATCTGTTCAAATTCTTTGCACAACTTGTCATTTGTAGACCCCAAAATAATGTCATCCACATAAATCTACACCAACATAATGTCATTCCCAACATTCTTGATAGAAAGCGTTTTATTAATTGCACCTCTCTTGAAATGATGGTTGATTAGGTATACTGATAATGTATCATACCAAGCTCTGGGAGCTTGAGGTAGACCATACAATGCTTTATCCAGTCTGTACACCATGTATGGATGTTTAGGATCTTCAAATCCTGTAGGTTGACAGACATAAACTTCTTCTTCAATCTTCCCATACAAGAAATCACTTTTCACATCCATTTGGTACACATTAAACCCTTTAAATGAAGCAAAAGCCAGAAATATCCTTATGGCTTCAATTCTTGCAACTGGAGAAAATAATTCATCATAACAAACTCCCTCCTCCTGAGTGTATCCTTGTGCCACTAATCTTGTTTTGTTTTTGATGACAATACCACTCTCGTCAGTTTTATTCTTGAATATCCATTTAGTCCCAATAACTCTTTTTTCCATTGGGAAGTACTACCAATGTCCAGACTACTTGAAGCTTGAACTGTAATAATTCTTCCTGCATTGCTTCAATCCATCTTAGGTCTTTAATAGCTTGTTCATCTTCTTTGGTGTTACTTGTGAGAGAAAGCACGCAAATAATCATTCATTGAAGTTTGAGTGTAGTTTTCTCCTTGTTTGGACTGCAGAATTCAAGTCACCAATGATTTGTTGCAGTGGATGATTGTTATTGACCCCATGTGTCTGATACTACTTTTCTATTACTTCTTGAGCGAAATTTTTATCATTTTTCTCTGGCAATTCATCATTCTGTGATTGATGAGAATTTGCAATATTACTACTGTCTTTTGAGTTCCATCTGAATCATGCATTTCTTCATCGTTCTTATGGTTCAAATCACCATCATCAGTATCTTGATACCTGTCTTTGACGCCATTATTACTTGAGTATTTGGGTTGAAACACTCCAGGTGGATCAATGGTGATATATGGAACAAAATTTTCATTTTTGTCAGATGAAGCAGTAGTAACTGAATGACCAGTCTTAACAGAGTCACCGGTAGAAACAGAGTCACCAATAGTAACTTAATGAGCAGTTGTAACTGATTCATCAGTATTAACTGAATCACCACTTTTAACACCATCTCCAGTCTCCTTCTCATATTGGTCTGCAAAATGAAAATTCAAAAACTTGGTTAGTTCATCAATATTAAACAGCCAATCTTGTCCTTCTCCAATAGCATTCATGGTCTTCCCATTAAAATTCATATTTTTGCTTTCTTCAACAATCCTGTTTTTGATGTTATATACTCTGAATGCTTTGCTTTTTGTGGAGTATCCTACAAAGAATCCTTCATTTATCTTGCTGTCAAACTTCCCAAAATGTTCTTTGGTATTCAAAATTGTACAAGGACATCCAAATGGTTTTAAAAAGATTATGAGTGGCTTTCTCTTGTGAAAGAGCTCATAATGGGTGTTTGTATGTGCTTTTACAATTAATACCCTGTTTTGAACATAGCATGCAGTATTCATTGCTTCTGCCCAAAATGTGATTGGAAGCTGTGAATCAGCTAGCATTGATCTTGTTGCTTCAATGAGGGTTCTATTCATTCTTTCTGCCACCCCATTTTTCTGAGGAGTTCTTAGTGCACTATATTGTCTCTCGGTCCCCTTTTCATTGCAGAACTCATCCATTTCTTGGTTTTTGAACTCAGTTCCATTGTCACATCTGATGATCTTCACTTTCTTCTATGTCTTGTTTTCAATTCTTGTTATGAATGTTCTGAGAATTTCACATGTTTCATCTTTTGTGCCAATGAAGAACACCAATGTATACCTTGTGAATCATCAGTAATAACTAAACAGTAAGACTTCTTTCCTAGACTCATGACATGTGTAGGACCAAAAAGATCCATGTGCAATAACTGTAGACTTGAGGGATTTGAATTTGTATATTTGATTTTGTGTGAAGACTTATGTTGTTTTCTCTTAAGACATGCAACATAGTGATCATTGCATGTGAACTCCTTTTGAGGTAAACCTCTTACCAGATCATTTTTTACCAAGATGTTCATGTTATTAAAATTCATATGACACATTCTTCTATGCCATAGTGATGATTCATCAGTGATGCTTTTGAAATAAAACAATTTTCTTTTGTTTCAGAGTTGCTACTTCCCATTTCTAAACATTATACATTATCTTTCCTTGGTGTTCTTAGTAGAATCATGATTTCATCAACTACCTTGAACTTTGGATAAAAAATGATACAATCAGTGTCTGTAAAAAGAACTTTATTCTTTTTATCACACACTCGAGAGACACTTACTAGGTTATAATTTAACTCTTTGACAAAGAATACATTTTCAAAAGTAACTTTACCATTGTTTATTGTTCCTCTACCTGTAATAATACAACCTCTTGGATTTCCTCCAAATGCAACATAGCTTCCATCATATTCAACAAAGTTTTGAAGCTTCATCTTGTTGCCTGTCATGTGACTAGAGCAGCCACTGTCTACCATGCCATGCATCTTACTTTTTATACCTGGCTTGCTTTGCACATGAGGAAAATATTAGTTCCTTATAGGAACCCAAGCCAAAGTTGTCTTGGGTTTACCTTTTTCATTTACATAATCAAATCTTTTAAAATGATATGCAGGTCTCCTAGTCTTTTCATACAGAGAATTACTACTGTCATGGTTACTACTGGTGTAAGTTCGAGAGTTACCAATGGCAGTGTTATTTTCTTTGAAGTTTGGTTTTTGATATTTTCTGTTGTATTTCCTTCTGCTCATAAACTTCTGAGCAGTTCTACCAAACCTAGGTGGTGAGTTTGAGTCATTTCTATTGAATCCAATTCCATTTATGTTATTTCTGTTGTTATAGAAACAATCTTCAGTTGAATGGTTTGATTTTCCACAAACAAGACATCCTTTAAAAACATTTGGAACTTTTTGTTGAGTGACACGTTGACTCCAGTTCCTTACATTCCCTCTTACATGTAATGCATGTTCATGTTTACTCATGCAGTTGCATGTCTTGACATGTTGTCATTGTCCTGCATAGTGTCAGTTTCTTTCTTTATACACATTTGGTTGTTTTTAAGATTTTGGTGAAAAGTATGACCTTGATTTGAGTTAAAACCAATTTTTTTTTCTTGAGGGACATTTTGTTCTCTATTTTTCTCAGTGACTCTAGGTTGTGTTTGAGGAGTATTCCTCTTCATGGGATCTGCATTAGCATTTGTGTTAACCTCAATTTCTTCCTCACTTAATTCTTCACTAAAATCTAGTATGGGAGGAATATAATTGTTGTTAAAAGGTGGTGACACATTATTATAACCAATCCCATTCTCGCTATTACCATGAACTTGAGATTTAAGAATTTGATCAACAGTTTTTGAAGCATTTTCATAATTTGTGATTGTTAGCTTAATTTGATCATTCTCAATTTTTATTTCCTGAAACTGTTCTTCTGCTTTAATCACCTTAGCTAATGCATTATCCCTTTCCCATTTCACAATTGATAGTTCTTCTTGATATTTAATCTCATTTTTAACATAAGCTTTAACTTGTTGTTCAAAATTGGCAATTATTTTAGACAATTCATTTCAGGAACAAGTTTATTATGTACTCTATAATCCCTAACTTGTTTAATGCATGCAGGAGAGCAAATTTCAGATAATACGTCAGTTGGAATGTCATCTTCTTGAACATCAGCCATTAGAGGTTGATTGGTTATTTCTTCATCAGCTTGAAATCTCCAGTCAAACCCTAGTCCATCTTGAGTAACCAAAGAAGTAGAACTGGATAACCTTCCTTGATAGTTGTTGCTTGATCCTAGCAAAATGTCCAAGTTTTTTGCATTTAAAACACCTCACTTTGCTCTTGTCAAACCCAATATTATCACCTCTATGAACAACAAAGTTGTTTCTACCAGTCCTTAAGATAAACCTTCTAGTTCTCACACTCAACATTGCAAACTGCCACTTCAAGTCCATCTCTTCCAGATCATCTGCATTAACTTGCTCCAAATATTCAATTACTAGTCCAGAATTTTCATGACTAGCAAAGAAAGCTTCCCTTACACTTTCATCTGAGTTTCTAGTTTGCTTACCTTTTGTTTCTTTAGAGACAAACCCAGTTTCTGATGATGATCCACCTCCCATAGTGGTAACAAATACAACAATGTTGGGTTGAGTGATTTGATGGTCTTTTAGCATTTACTTCAGGTTCAAAGACACGTAACTCATTGTATAGTTCATCAATCTCCATGGTATCAAGAGTATTCCCTTGTGTATAACTTATAGTGTACATAGTCTACTATTCTCCTAGAGATCTGAGAAACTTCCTGTTGATATCATCTTGAGCAATATTCACTCCCATATGGGATAGCTCTCCAATTAGCTTGTTGAATCTGTCCAACGTTTGAGACAGTGTGATGACCAATAATAACTTGACTGATGATCAACATGCACTTCATACAGCAATAGTAGTAATAGTGATGACCAATAATAACTTGACTGGTGACCAGTAATAAACATCTTCACCAGTAGTAATACACTAAAACCCAACAGTCTTGGATCTTGCCGATGCGATTGCGATATCTCCAACTCGGAATAACTCGGGATCCTGATTATATTTTGGGACCCTCATTTTCAACTCCTTGTGTAGGTAACATGTCGAATACTCGTGCTTTTGGAACTAATAATATGCAGGATCTAGGGTTAGGCTAGCCATGGCTAAGGAGTTACATAAGTTGAAGGAAATGATCTCCAACGTACATGGTATGGTACAACCCATACCTGAAGATGCTCCAGCGACTCAATGGATCTCTGAATTTTCTCCTACAATATGTGATGTCGAGATTCAGAAATGCTTCAAACTCCTAGCATAGGGTTGTACGGTGGAACCACGAATCCTAAAAAACATGTAGCTGGATGCCGGGAAAGGAAAGATATTCTTCTCATCCCCGCTAATCTTAAAAAGTTTGTGTGCTTTTGATTTACACTAACAAGATCAGCCTTGAAATGGCTGTTTAATGTTCCTTCTTACTTTATTACTTCTTTTCCTTATATGATTAAGCTTTTTAAACTAGTTTTCGTGTGGCAGGTGTTTTGAAAAGTTAACTAACGATTTAGTTTTGGAACGGAGGGGAAAATTTGAAATAATAAATAGGAGTTTTTATTTGTTACAAATTGTAATGTAATAATTAGTTGCATTTTTCTGAAGTGAATCTTCTCCGAAAATTATAACTTTGGAATGGAGGATAATCTTTTAAAGTTTGATTGTAAATAATTACAATTTGATAAATGGTGTTGATAATTTGTGTGCAATATTTCTTTAAACTAAATTAATATAAATATAAATTACCTGGCTAGCGAGTAAAGAAAAAGTTGAGATAAATATTAATTTGTTGTAAAACTTGTGCATACAAGAGTTATTATTAGGACTTATAGAATTTCTTTTTTATAGCAAAAAAATGTAAAATTAGTAACAGAATGTTGAATTAGATCATTTTGGCTAATCAGATGGTTTAATTCGACCAACATTAAATTTGAAATACTTACAAACAAATTGAAATAATGGCCCCTATACCTTTTCTATTTATATTTGTGACAGTATAACGTACATCACTAGCTAGCTAAAAGATCCATCTATTCCAGTTTTAAATTTAATCTCCTAAGCCAAACAGAATGTAATATCATATGAAACACATCAAATCTTTCAGCAGGTTGGTTCAATACAAAATGTTTCCTCACTGCTCTCAAATTCCCCTTTAGCCTCTGGTACTTCTCTTCCGGAACCGATGACAAGATTTCTTTCAACCGGGGAATTTCCGACACGTTAACAAAAATTGAAAAAGCCTCCCACCTCAACACGTCGCTGAAAGGTAACACATAGTGTTGGGATATTATAACTGGCACGCATTCGGAATAGACTGCTTCAACAATCCTGGGACTGGCAACCTCATAACCACTAGGACAAAGACAGTATTTGGAGGCTAACATAAAGGTGTAATAGTCTAGGTCTTTCGGGAGGTATTCGTAGACTTGAAGATCTGGGTCCTTTCCTTTCCAGTGATCAAGTAGGATGGGTCGTATTGGGCCATGGACCCCACCTGCAAAGAATGCGAGGTGAGGTCTAGGGGAGGAAGGTGGTGGAGGAGAGATAAGCTTTGAGGGAATGTTGCCATTGCGAAGATTGATTTCGGGGAGACTCACATCTTTCTGCGGGTCAAATCCTTCAGAAGAGTTGGCATTGCATAGTACTCGGATTGAAGTGTTGTAAAGGCTTGGGTTACTTTTTGAAGCATGCGGACCCTGAAATGAAATGTTTTCGCTAATGTAAGAAAGCTGCAATTTTAACATTGAGGTTTTTCGTTGTACTAATTTAACAAGATTAGATTAATTAAGGAAGTAGTAAAGAGTTACCCAATCATGACAAGAGAGCATGAAGTGATCAGCAGCATGAGTTCTGTTCCAGAAAGGGTGTTTGGTGGAAATGAGTCTGACGTAATCGGAGATAAAGTGACGAAGAGGGGTGATATCATAAGTGTTTGGCTTGTATAGATACTTGACCATCCAGGTGACACTGAATGGCATGAAGTAAACATGAGCTTTGTTGGGATGTTTAGTTCTGAAATTTTTTCCTTGCTCCATTTCCTGTATGAATCTTCCTTCTATTGTGTATATGTCTTTACATGGTCCATCATGAACAATTGGCAACTCACCCTCTTCATAAACATATACTTTAAATCTCTTTTCCATCTCTATGTAACTCCTGCAAAATATATTATCAATTATCTGTTTCACAATAAAAAGTCTACTTAATCATATATTTGCAAAACCATATGTAGCGAATGATACTATATAGTTTAACTATATGTACTAATTAAGTAGATTAGTGGATTATGTTATGATGTTTGCCTTTTTCTTGTGTACACTAACTACAAGTTTCAAATAATGGCTTCATCAAATGCATGCTTGATCATCCAAGTGTTATCTTTAATAGGAATTAATTAATCATATATTAAAGACAATAGATCATATAAATGCATTAGTTTGTTCAATTTTAGAAAATGTCCATTAAAGCCCCACTTGACTTTTCAATAACTAAAAGTACATTCTCTTTATGGAATATGTTTCTTCTACAACACAAAAAGAAAAACAGAGTACTATATTACCTAATTTTTATTTTTTTATTTTTTTTAGAAAAACCGATACTACTACTAATAGTTATACGTTATACCAACTAGCATGTGGTGTGGGTTTAACTTTCGCACAAACGTATATATTTGTGGCATAATACATGTTCGGATTATCCTTTATAAAAACAGCTAATACTATTTGTACAAAGAAAGAATTTATGGGATTAGTATTTAGTAAGGTGAAGTATTGTTTACTAGTAGCTAGTGTGGAGAGCATGACTGAATGGACAAATGGGGCATTATAAGCGTATATTACAAGTTAGACTCTTTTCATGATTAAAAACAAAAATAAAATAGTCACTTTTTTCCTTTTTTTGATGAATGGAATGTTGTAGTTATCATTTTGGTAGTCACTTAGAAGGAAAGTAGTTCCAAAAGGCAATCCAAACTTTTCTATTATATTACAAACAATTCATTTTCCACTTTTCATACAAAATTCAAAACTAAAAGATTTATATTTGTATTAATTGACAAGACTAAAATAGCCTAACATGTTTTTCCAGTATGGGCTTTAACTTGATCCAAACAACAATAAGCATAACAAAAAGTCAATCACCATAAATTTATCATTTTCTACAACTAGTAAGCTGCATTTCATCTTATATCATATATTCCTTTTATAGCTTTTGCTACATACCGGCATTTTTTGAAGTTTTAGAGTAACTAAAAAGCTTTTCAAAAGATTATACATTATCGAAAACAGTTTTTCTAAAAATAAAATTGATCCATTGTAAATGCTCTTATAAACATTTAAATATAACATAAGATTTCGCTAATTTTTAGAGGTTAATGTTTATCCTAATTTAACAGGAGATCAAAAGTGCAGTTTATATAAACATAATATGAAGTAAAAGGTTTGGAAGTAAGTACGCTTACTGATAAAACTCGCCGGGGTTATGATAGATTTCACTTGACAAACTATCACCGTTTAGCAGAAGTTTAGACAAGTTACCAACAGATGCTGCTCCTCTAATCGCAGCTCGGGCTCTCGCAAGTTCTAACTCCGGCGACCTCGATCCTTTCTGCAAACATTATTAAAATTAAGTAACCAAATAACATTTATGATTAACAAAAATCACATTTTAATTCATTAAAACTGTTTTAATTTCAAAATCTCAAACGGATACAGCTGTCATAAACACACACAGCTGAATTCTGCCTAATTTTGAAGCGATCACACACACATGCACGCACGCATGCAAAATCATGAATATGATAAAATCGTAAAATTATGATCAATAACTTACGATAACAGCAGATCGATTCCGATATAGATGAATAGGCGATGTCGATGATCGGATTTGATTCGTCGAAATCAGTGTCCGAACCTTGTAATGTTGACCGAAGTTACTTTGCAGTGGAACAATCGGAATACTTATATGATCGGAGCGGCGAGAGAAGTGAGCGCCGGAAGAGATGAAGAGAACTACGACGGCGATTGTCAATGCAATTGTGGACGCCGTCGCCACGTAAGCAGAGAGAGCTTTCATGGCGAGAGAAAGACGCTACGTGCTAATTCACCTTCTCGTGTGTTTTTATAATGCTAGATTTATGGCGGAAAAAAGCATTGTATTGTTTGACCGAAATTACCGAATTGACCCCACTCGCACAATGAGGAAACAAATTAACTTCATTTCAATTTCTATCTCTTTGGTTGCTCTCATTTATTTGACATCATGATAATAAATTTTTAATTAATTGTTGACTTCATATTTAAGTTTTAATTTAATTATGTTTACTTTAATATAATTTCTAATAAAGTTTATGTAATCTTAGAATTATTATTTTAAATAGCTTTAAATTTTACGGTAAGTGGCGTGCTACTGGTACAACATTGTTATCTTGTTTTAACTAACAAAATAGAGTCATGTATTTAATAAATTTTGTAAAATCTTGATAACTGTTCGAGCAAAGATCGACATGCTTATTAATTTGGTTTGGGATGATCACTCTCTTAGCTTCCTGCTTAAGCAATGCAAACTTAACAGACTCTTAACGAGTCTAAGGTGGTCAAGAGATTGATCGGAAAAGATGATCGGAATGTGATTACAGCGGTGAGTAAGTATTCCAGTGAGTATGTAAGTGGAGAAGATGGGATGCAAACCTAGAGTGTGAGGTATTTATACTCAACACTCTCAGGTATAATCAACGTGTGGCCATAAAGACCATTTATTGCTCATCAATGGCATTCATGAGATTCCAACGTATAGGGATTTATGACAGGAGTAACGCTCATTTCAATCATCACGTCCTTTTATTTGAATGATTGCATTCAATATTCTTGACGGTTGGAATTCAGGAGTGACAGTTGGGACTCTGAGTCTGACACTAGGATGTCAGACACCAAGTGCTGGGACACGGGGTCGACTGCTGGACCACAAGCGTCGGGACGAAGAGCAAGGTGTCGGGTCACACGTGCCAAGACACAGTTCAGTGCGTCAGGCCGCAAATGTCGGATCACGGGACAAGGTGTTGGGACACAAATGCAGGATCACGGGACTTAGTGTCGGGCAACAAGCGTCGGGGCACGGGTCCAAATGTCGGGCCACAAGTTTCGTTACACGGGGGCGCCCAAGTGTCGGGACACAAGTGTCGCGACACGGGGCGACCGAGTGTCGGGCCACAAGTGTCGGCATACGGGGCGGCCAAGTGTCGGGCCACATGTGCCTGGACGCGATGCTTGAGTGTCGGACACGGATACGGGGTTGAGAGCTGAGGTTATCTGAGTACCGGGGCACGGTACCAGACGTCGGGTCAGAAATGTCGGATCACGGGGCTGAGTGTCGGGCAACAATCTTCAGGGCACGGGACCAGGTGCCAGGCCACAAGTTCCGGCAGACGGGGCGGCCAAGTGTCGGGACACGGGGCGAGCGTCGGGTCACGAGTGTCGGGACTCGGGGCGACCGAGTGCCGGGACACATGGCCAAGTACCGGTACACAAGGCGGCCATGTGCCAGGACACGGGTTGAGCGTCGGGTTTCCCGAGTGTCGAGACAAGGGGAGACCGAGTGCCGGGACACGAGGCCTGAGTGTCGGACACATGTACGGGGTTGAGAGCTGAGGTTACATGTGGGCGGGGCTACATGTTAAGAGGTTTAATATGCGATAAATATAAGTCATTCCCTACTAATATTATCAATAACCATAGTTCTTCGGGCGGTGATTAAAACAATTAGACATTTTACAAAAAAGTTGTACTTCATAAGTATGGGTGAGATCCCAAAACATAAAGGAAATTATGATTATATACAAAGATATGATCCATGACTATACTTTGAAACCACAACCTATAGACTATACTTATCAAAACTTAATTTTAAATTATAGATGTACTTTTCACTAAAAGTTATATGGGTCATGGCCTCATGGGTTTATAATCTGATCTCTTAGCAGACTATTGCCATTTTATCTAGTCCAATAAGATTTTGAGCCCATAATACAAAGAGAACAAAATTTCAACCAAGACTAGGTCTTCAAAAAAAGACATTCAATAGTCTTTGTGAAACATACAACACCTCTAGTCTTTAATCTTGCAAGCTTTTTCGGGTTTGACTGTCATTTAAGCAAAAGAGAAGACAGTCTAGCACTATGTAAGAACCAAAAATTTAATATTTGAATATCGGCACCTACCGATCGATGACTTATTTTCGAATTATCGAAAACCACTTTATTTCTAATATTCAAAATGACATACATTATCGACATAAAACCGCTTGCCACACCAACTTTTGTTTTTTTTTTGTCCTTGATGATCAATAATATATGCATAAATAAAAATAAAGTAAGACTATCCGGTGTGGGGCTTTATCACACCCAATCACGCCGCCACATCGGATTATAACGCCCCAATCACGCCCTCCCCCACTCCGGTGGGGGCGTTATCGACAAAAAAATCACCACGGCGTGAGCAGAATAACGCCGTGGTGAGGGGAGAAAAGCAGCAACGGTCGAAAGCAACGGCCATAATTTTAAACCAAATGCCTATATAAACATACTCAAACATACTCAAACACACACAAAATATATACAAATACTCAAAAACTCACAAAAAACACACACAAAGTTTTATAAAATGTCAAGTTCGTCAAGTTCGGATGAAGATGCAATTGTAGCCGAAACGATTAGAGCCGTTGTTAACTATGCATCACCTGTGAAGAAGCTAACACACCACAAGAAGCTAACACACCACAAGAAGAACCGTAATAGAACGTAACCGTGAAGAAGCTAACACACTACTAATGGAATCTTACTTTTCTCCGGGTTGCACCTACAACGACGAACAATTTACCCGTCGTTTTCGAATGAGGATGGAGCTGTTTCTCAGGATATGCCACGATTTTGAAAACAATTTTGATTAACCTTTACATTTTTAATTAGTTTACTTTAAAACTTATTTGTACTTAAAATGTAATATCTGAAATAGGTGTGGTTTCTTTATACGGCAAGAGATATTTACGCCGTCCTAGTTGGAGCGACATACAACAGATTACTTCGGTTCATGATAAAAAACACAATTTTCCCGGTATGCTAGGCAGTTTGGATTGTATGCATTGGGAGTGGGAAAATTGTCCTGTGGCTTGGCATGGTCAATACCATAGGGGTGATCACGCTCACCCTTCCATTATGTTAGAGGCTACGGCCTCTACTGATTTGTGGATATGGCATGCATTTTTTGGGGTTGCTGGAGCGAATAATGACATCAACGTCTTGGATCAGTCACCGCTTTTCAACAACATTGCGAATGGGACGGCTCCTGATCAGTCGTTTATTGTTAACGACACAACCTACAAATACGGGTATTACCTCGCTGACGGTATTTATCCAAAATGGCCGGTGTTAATAAAGTCTTTCAGGGAAAGAGACGAATTAAACGAGAAGCGTAACCATTTTAAAAAAGCCCAGTAATCTTCATAACATGATTTTGGAAGACAAAGGTCTCGCGTCTTGTCAAGCTTATGATGAGAATGCCACCGAACCAGAAGTCCAGATTAGCTTTGAAGAGAAACAACAGAACATACGTGACATGCGTGACGAAGGTACCCATCACAGTCTGTTAGCCGATTTGATCGAACATCTCTGGTATTACCGCCCCCGAGGAAACAACGCTGAAGATTGAAGTGTTTTTTTTTTTTAAATTGTATTTTTTTAACGTATTTTAGTTTAATCGTAATATGTTTTTTAATAAATTGTAGTGTGTGTGTGTTTTTTTTTTTAATAAAAATACAACTTTTTAAATTTCAATTATATAAAAAAAATAATAAATATACAACTTTTTAAAATTACACTCTCTTTCCTACAAATCACCTCTATCACTCCACATCATCATCACTTACACACAACCACTCCACCCATTTTTATCACTCCACATCATCACACTCTCTTTCCTACAAATCACACTCTCTTTCCTACAAATCACCTCTATCACTCCAAATCATCACTCCAAATCACGTACCACACCGCATAGTCTAAAATCACCTATATCTCACCATTTTAAAATATTACACAATGCTTCTTGTACTATAACCTACAAGACAATCGGTTACTACATATTATCAAGCTACAAGTACTTTGGTTAGCTTTAGCAATACTAAGAATAGAGATCTAACTTATATAAGCGATTTCTTTATTAATATAACCCTGTTATATATTTTCTTTCAGTGTCACCAAAACTAAGACGGGTACAACATTACATATGTAACTTTGTATACACTAACAATTTCTAAATTTAGTTCCCAAGTTATATGCTATTATTTGCTTTCAAGTTCTTCTATTTCACTTTTAGTTATACAAAGCATCACAAGGATAATAGTCTATTATTTTACCTCGAGATATAGTAGATCTTTAAGATTTGTAATTCTTAAATGGATTTATCTCCCAAATTCTAATTTAATTAACTCTAATCGCCCTCTTTTTACCCTAGCAATGTACCATTCTATAGACAAAGTTTGATTCGAACCGAACACGAATGAAGCCTATTTAATAAACGTAGTGTACAATAATATCATTTGATAACAAATATTAGTTGTCTCTTCCTATTCTATAAATTTCAAATATTTATTTAAATTAATAATTAAATAATTAATTACATTTAAGTTTAGTTATCATTTATTTCATTTTATTAACTTTTTCAATTGTGGTGTTTCTTATTTAATTCAACATTTATGACTTTATTAGCTTTTTTCTTTACATGTTGTTTTAGTTATAACTAGATTATTATCCCGCGATAGTGTGAAAAAAATAAAAATTGAATTATAAATTTTATTTTTATGTAGATTTTAATTTATTATGAGAAAATAATGTTGTATGTACAATACATATATATACTTTTACGTTTATATACATATTGTTCATAGTTATAATAACATATACACTTTTATCTTTATACACATGTTTTGATATTTTGTATTGGAGATTTTAGAATAATAATAAGGTAAATTATAGTCCAAATTGAACGATTATATAGATAAATTATAATTATGTTTTTTATTTTAGTAGAGATTGAATAAAAGAGGAAATGTATTTATGTATTTTAAGAGAGTGTGAAATGAAAATAATATTTGATAACATTATCAATTTGATCTAACGACTGACATAAAAGAAGTTAATCCATCCAACGGGCCTTACTTCGTCATGTGACATTTAAGGTCCCTATTTTATTATATATTAAATATAATAATTATAATAATTATCTATCTTATTAATATTAGTATTGGTATCATTTTTTTCTTTTTCCATATACACTTACACTTTTCTGGTGAAGGAGAGGTCTCGGGTTCGAGCCTCTCCAGAGGGATTCCTCTTTGGTGGGCATTGGGGTGGCTGGTAATGGTGGCACGATGATACTCCATTACTGGCCCGCAAGAGTTGCCGTTTCAAAAAAAAATATACACTTACACTTTCCATATTATTATATTATCTATCATAATGGTTAGTGACTAATATTATTTAATCATAAAATATAATTTTAACTATCTTTAAATCATCAAATATTTTAAATAAAATTACTTAGAAAAGATAAAAGTGAAATAATTAGTTTAATATATATTTTAGTTATTAATTTCTCTCGAGCCCGTTATAATGGAATAAATAGATAAAGAGATTATTGAAAAATAAAATAAAAATAGTGTTAAAATTAAGAGTTAATTACATAATTGGTCCCTGTGTTTGTTTCAAAACAACGGGTCCAGTCCCTGGGTCACAATTCGTTCGGGTCCAGTCCCTGGAGCCTATCTTTGGTTGCACGTTTGGTCCCTCCCTCTAACGTTCGTTTATTTTGGTCGTTAAGTGAGTCATGTGTTTCTCACGTGAGGGGCATTGTAGATATTCTTTCTTTTACAGGGGTCAGTTATGTATTATTACTATGAAATAGTTTTAGAGAGAGAAACATAAAAAGTTTTAAAGAGAGAGAAAGTAAAGATATAAAGAGAGAGAAAGAGATCTGAGAGAGAGAGACTCCAACAACATTTTCTTCAATCCCCCAAAATCCAATGTCGCCAATGTGAACAGACGGTCATCAGCGGGTTTCTGAACCACTGGGCGGTGATGCTGCACCACGGCAGGTACATGATAAGGTACAACCACTGTTGTAGGAGGTACAACAGGCGCTACGTGTTCTGATACGGTCGAGCTTTCAGCTTCAGTGTTCTCGTTCAGATCTTCATGTTGTTGTTCTTCTGGTTCAGTTATCTCCGTGTTGGGATTTTTTGGGCTCCCTGGAGCTTCGCTGGAGTGTTCTGTGGCAGCAGGTGACTGTTCTGTGGCGGCGGGTGATTGTTCTGAAGATTCCGGGGAAATAGGTTGAGGGACAGGTGGTGCTTTACTAACCATGTACTCATGAATCTGCACAAGCATTGATGTGGTGATTGAATTGGATTTTTGAAGATTTTGGATTTGTTTTTGTATATGAATTGGATTTTGGGGGATTGAAGAAAATGGTGTTGGATCTCTTTCTCTCTCTTTATATCTTTACTTTCTCTCTCTTTAAAACTTTTTATGTTTTCTCTCTAAAACTATTTCATAGTAATAATACATAACTGACCCCTGTAAAAGAAAGAATATCTACAATGCCCCTCACGTGGGAAGCACATGACTCACTTAACGACCAAAATAAACGAATGTTAGAGGGAGGGACCAAACGTGCAACCAAAGATAGGCTCCAGGGACTGGACCCGAACGAATTGTGACCCAGGGACTGGACACGTTGTTTTGGAACAAATACAAGGACCAATTATGTAATTAACTCTAAAATTAATAAGAAATGATGTGTTTAATATTAAACTAATAGGCCCTTGTTTTTATTCCTACGTTACCTTTGATTCCTCACTTTTAACAAACTTGCCAATTAAATTTCTGTTATTCTCTCTTTTTTTCTGTTATTTCCCTTTATACAAAAGAAATGGTTATGATGCACATTCTTTGTTCAATCTGTTCGACAAAATGACCAAACCAATAAAAGCTCCATTCAATGGCCTCATCAGATGAAAGAGTGATAAATCAGGAGAAAGAAAAACAACGATGGGTTTCTTTGGCGGTCTCTTTTTCGGTGTTGCATTTGGTGTCGGTCTCATGGTTTGCATTGCTCGTTACCAGATCCTTCGATCTGCCCGTCGTGCTGATCTGGTATACATTTGCATTCATGCATTTTTATATGGACATGATAATAATGTAAACATAGGAAAACAATGTGAGTCTCTCATACTCGACTACGTCTAATCTTTATTCCCCGGGACCAAATTAAACACTCTTTTATTGATGGAAGTACGTAAAAGTGAAACACTCTCTAAGTTAGAGTTTAGTGTGAACATAATATATACTCGACATAGTTTCTAGGCATTCAAATATATATGGTTTCGGCCAAAATTCTCATATTCCAAAATCATGCCTAGACTAATGAAAATCCTTACCTTAAGATAGAAGGCCATTGACGGAAATCATTGATTTCAATAAACGAAATAAAGTGCAAACGATAAATGTTCAATCCTGTTGGAAGTTTGAGATTGGATCCCGTAAAAGATATAATTTGTGACACAAGCGATTGTTCTTAATCACTTAGCTCTTTCTTATTGTTCCATATACGAATCAGTCGGTTGAATTATTCTTTCCCATCATAAGTGATCTTTCTGTATAATAAATATAATGTCTTATTCTAGGCTGCCACAATCGCGGCTTTTGCAAGGATGACAGTTGCGGATTCAAGAAAGCTTCTTCCGGGAGAGTATTACCCTCCTTGGGTTGTCTTTTCAAAAAGGCAGAAGTTGAGTTACATTTTATATATAATGTATTTTTCATATACAACCTAATTGGTTTAGGTGATTGACACAGTTTTTGTTGTAAACTACAGTTAAATTGGCTTAATCACCTAATGAACAAGATCTGGCCATATGTTAACGAGGTACTATAATTTATATTGTTCATAGCTTATTCTTTTGGGAGTAATATGCACAACATTTCCAAACTGTTAAATTTTATTTGCGGGTTTTGTTTGAATGCTAGCATAGGCAGCGTCCGATCTAATAAGAAGCTCTGTAGAGCCCATACTCGAACAATACAAACCAATCGTTTTGTCGTCAATGAAGTTTTCAAAGTTAACCCTTGGTACCGTAGCTCCACAATTTACAGGTTTGTTTCTTTATTTGTTTACATTGCTTTTTAAATACCTAAAATACCTCTTTATTACACAAAACTGAGATTTGTTGAAATACAAGTGTGTGAATTTAAAATGAAAGTTTCCACAACAGGAAATGTTCATATTTTTTTATGACAACCCAAAATAGAAAGTGTTGCCCATGTTCCGTATATGAATCGATCAGTTGGGTTAACTTTCATCCAATCTTGAACAGTTTGTGACATAAAAACATTTATCAAGTTGATATACATATATATGGTGTTTGTTGATGTCATGTAGGAATTTCTGTGGACGAAAGTGATCCTGGGGAGATTACCATGGAATTAGAAATGCAGTGGGATGGAAATCCTAATGTTATTCTTGATATTGTGACCAAAGTTGGTGTGGCTTTACCGATACAGGTTCTCTTAACATGGTTATAAATATTTATCTTAACCTGATATGAATATAAAAACGAGTTACTGACTTTCAAAAATCCACGCTTTCCCGTCATTGCAAACTAACCATCCTCATTGGGAAAATATAAAACAAATCAAGGTTTTCAAAATGAGCAGATTTGTGTAAATATGAATGAAAAACCCCATCGTAGTTGTACTTTTTGTTCGTAGTCGCTCATTCTTAGAAGGCATACCTTTTTTTTTCTTTTTTTTCCGCATTCATCACACTAAAATTGATTGAGTTGCCAGAAAAACCCAATGTTTCTTGATAACAATATAGTATCTTTTTTCTTCGCAACAGGTAAAAAATATTGCATTCACCGGCCTTTTCAGACTCATTTTCAAACCATTAGTTGATGAGTTTCCTTGTTTCGGAGCAGTTCTGTTTTCCTTGAGAGAAAAGGTGTGTCATAACTGGCATCCTCATTTTCAAATTTTTTGGGATAAATCTTGTATGAATACACATTGATATTATTAGTTAACAAGTATAATCGTCACATTGCTTTGTTTTATATGTTTTTTCATGCATAGAAACAACTGGATTTCACACTTAAAGTTATCGGTGGAGATTTATCAGCACTTCCGGGAGTATCAGAGGCCATAGAGGTTTATATTATCTTTTTTCTTTTATTCTTCAGTTTTAAGTTACTACATAGTTACTATCTTACATCGATAACCCTATTAACTACACAATTTCAAGCTAAAACGTTATGTTTACCTGTTCGCATCTTGACAAAATAGTGATATATTTTAATGATTGAATAGTAGTATAATTCTCATGTTTTATCTTTATACAGGAAACAATCAAGGATGCTATTGAAGATTCAATCACATGGCCAGTTCGAGTCGTTATACCCATATTGGCAGGGGATTATAGGTACATTACAAATTAATACGTGTTTTATCCACTTCAGATTTTCAGAGACAAAGCACTACATTTTAACATCAAAACACTTATGATTAAATAACGAATTTAATAATTAATGTTTTAGTGACTTGGAGTTGAAACCGACGGGCATACTTGAGGTAAAGCTCGTAGAAGCAAAAGAGTTGACAAACAAAGACATTATTGGAAAATCTGATCCGTTTGCCACTTTATTCGTGCGTCCACTGCGTGATAGAATGAAAAGCAGCAGGACAATTGTAAGACGACCAAATTTTCTTTTGAAAATTTTGTGTTTTTTTTTTCCGTTCCTTTTTTACCTTGAGTTTAATGTTATTTTTTTTATTAATTCAATAGAACAACCAACTAAACCCCATTTGGAATGAGCATTTTGAGTTCACTGTTGAAGATCCTAATACTCAAAACTTCACAATAAGAGTATTTGATGACGAAGGAGTCCAAGCTTCTGAATTAATCGGTTGTGGTCAATTCGCCATAAAAGATCTTGAGCCGGGCAAGGTAAAGGATGTGTGGATCAAACTTGTCAAGGATTTGGATATTCAAAGAGATAATAAAAAGAGAGGACAGGTACAACCACAAAACTATTCCTTTCTCATTCATCGTTTTGCTAAGTATATTACAATTCCATTTAACGCCTTGTTTGAGCCTTTAGTCATATAACAATCGCTTTGGTAAACTTCATTTACTTACACTGCATAGTAAAAAATCTGTTCAAGTTTAAGCACATGAGATACATTGTAAACGAGGTTAATTTGGTTCCAACTTTCTCTCACATCTTTCTGTCATTTATGTGATTTTTAGGTGCATTTGGAGCTCTTGTATTGTCCGTTTGGAACGGAGACTGGATTCCAAAATCCTTTTAACCCTGACTTTAGATTGACTGATTTAGAAAAGGCCCTTAAATCTGGGTTTAGCGAAACAGACGTTGATCCGGCAAAACATGCTGCACAAAAGAAAAAAGAAGTCATAGTAAGAGGAGTTCTTTCTGTAACGGTAATGTCAGCTCAAGATTTGCCCGCTGTTGATCTTATGGGGAAAAGTGATCCTTATGTTGTACTTTTAATGAAGAAAACAGAACAGAAACTGAAGACCAGAGTAAGTGTTTAATGATTCCACTTAGATAATAATATTTTTTTCATTATGTCTCATTGTAATAATGATTATCGTTTTCAGGTTATAAATAACACCTTGAATCCTGTATGGAATCAAACATTTGACTTTGTTATCGAAGATGGATTGCGTGATTTGCTAATGTGTGAAGTGTGGGATCATGATACGTTTGGAAAGGTACACGTCACTTTTGTTTCTTATCGTTCTTTATCATTGATAAAATGTATGCTCATTGTTCCTTGTCTTGATCTATCAGGATAAGATGGGTAAATGCATCATGACACTTACAAGGGTCATATTAGAAGGCGAATTCACAGAGACATTCGACTTAGATGGATGTAAATCAGGAAAACTGACTTTGCATCTCAAATGGACTCCTCAAACAATAGTCCGCGATCCATGATCATCCAAATTTTAAATATGCACTCGATTGCATCAAGTCCACGGCTTTCAACTTCTGGCAATGCAAACACCTTAAGGGTATTATTTTGTCAAAGAAGAACCAGTCGAATAAGGAAAGATTCACACTCTCAAGTCAATATTCGTTTTATTACTTTTGTTTCGTTTCTCTCTTTGCTTTCTACTAAATTCGTTTAGGTAAACTGTAAATGACATATGGATGACAATTCTTTGGCCTTTCGAAATGAAAAAGTATAACATGGTGCTGTAATAGGAGTTTAAAAACAAGTGAACGATGACTTTAAAATCGGAAAAGGATGAGATAAAAGCGTATTTACCTAGTCTTAATTTCCATAATTCGTTGATGATTCGATAAGTGCAATAACTATTAATGTAAACTATAATAAATGGTCACGAATACAACCCTACGAATGTTGGTGAGGTACAACAATGGTCACGAATATAGCTACCTCGACCATGCTTTAAGAACTTCAGGCTAATCTGTATGATCTAAGCTTATGTGATCTTATGGTCATAGAAATCAATATAAAGTTTTTTTTATCTATAAACAATGTAAGGTGATTTATACACCAAACTTTTGATTCGTACACCAGAAAATATATGTATGAACTATTTCACCCTTAAACTAATAAACCCGTTTTGGTTATTCTTTCTTCTTACTCGCAACTTCCATCTTCTTTTTTTCTTATTCTTTACTTTCTTTTTCTGATTTTGCTAAGAACATCTCTATAGGTTATTTTTTTCTCATTTCGTTACACACATTTCCGTTACACACACACATTTTTCTCTCTAAGTGAAAACACACACAGTCCTCCTCCTCCCTTCCTTTTTCCGGCCGACCACCCTACACCACCACCACGAACTACCCTCCCCTCCCCCCAAAACCCATGGGTACACACACACACATACATACAATTAATCTAAACCAAACCAACCCAAATCTAACATAGACAAACCCTTTTGCAAATCACCTAAACACTTTTAAACCACCATTACAATATCTTGAGAAGTACCTAGGTATATTTTTTGATATTGTCTTGGTTGTTCTAGAAATATTTTTTAATCTAAATTTTGGACTATACTAACATTGGACTCAAGGTTTTAAATAGCGTGAGGCGTGGCGTAGCGGCACTGCCACGCCTCAAGCCTTACAAGCTATAGCGAGGTTATGGCGTTTGTTAAGGCGTGACATATAGCGGCAATATTTATAGCATATTTCATATATATCCCGTCACCAAATAATTAAGACTAAAAAATCAAGTTATCAATATCAAGTTATCAACTAATAATCCTAAGATGATACTATGGATCACCAACTAATAAGTCCAAATAGCTTCAAGAAAAGGCGCGACGCTACGCGCTATAGCGCGCTATATGGCGCTATAGCGCGCCTTACATCACGCTACGCTTTAAGACAACGCTATGGACTGATTCGTGACGGCGAGGCCACGCCTCGCGCTATGGCGCCGCTATAGCGCGCTATTTAGAACCATGATTGGACTACTAACATTCTTTTCTTTTATTCCATTTTATTTCGGTTACAATATTTCTTATTTACTTACTCGTATTGTTTTTACTTTTTACATTTATGACTTTACATTTCATGTCTTTACATTTTATGCAATTTATATTTACAAAATCTCACTTTAGGTACGACTAAGCCGACTTGTGATGATTCATAATGATTTTGCTTCACATACTTGATGTCACTCACACAAATGGTGTTTGACAAATGAAAGTAACCAGAAAGATTGTTAGAATTTCGGATCTAGAATCCTATGAAAGGGCTAAACTCGTTTCCGAGAAATCATTAACAAAACCTCCATGGAAATGACCAATATTTCGGTTTGGGTTGGTTTGGGAAAACTCAAAATGGTCATAAAGAGGGAACACAAATATAAGTATATTTAAAAAAAATGCAACTTTCAAAAAGGATACACATGTATACATACACAAGTTGTATGTGTATGTATGTATACAATGAATCTATTAAAGAAACTCAATTAATACACATGCATTGACCATCCATGCATATTGTAAACACAAGACATCCCAAACTTTGCATTAAGAACGTTTTGGGTAAAGGAACCAAATGGGACAGAACCTGTCCCAGATTTTAGTCCATTTTCAAATGGCCATATCTCCCAAACGGATACATCATTTCTTTAGTTTCTTTTTGCAAATAATATCTTGTGGAGTCTAGTGTTCGGAAAGTCCAATCACTACTTCTAATTCCACGTTTTGGTTACTGAAATGACGTTTAAACCACATGTTATACAAACTGTTTTTCTAGTTAGCTTATTTTGATCAACTTCCACTGGTCAGATCTCACTAAACTTTTCTCTTATCACGATGAGACCAGTGGGAAAAGTTATATATTTTTGTTACCTTTGATTTTATTACCATTCCATTCCGTGATTCCAAATGGTTCATTCTCAGCAAGCCGATAAAGGCACTGGGGTCCAACAGATTCTTAAACTGTTGAGACCGAAAGTGCGAGGTTTTTGACTAAGTTAAACCTAACTAAAAATACTCCAAAAATTGAGATTATACTCTTAACATATCATATTTTGATAATACAAAAGAGCATGACCTTTTTCTTCTTGTAACATGTTGATTTTGATATTTAATCGAGTGTAAATTTTGGACAACAAGTATTATTTTCTGTTTTGACTTATACACTAAATTTGTGAACATTCTTTAGTATTTTTATGAAACTTTCATCATTTCCATACCGAGGACTCACTAAGTTCCTTATTTCCTTTAGGTCCTTTCTAGTATCCCCGAGCCTTCTATTCCTTCCTTTGCATTTAACCGAGATTTCCCCCGGACGAGGTGAGTACATGGATCCCATTTTCTACTTTAAACGTTTTGGGATGAGAACATATAAACTTTTTCTAGAATGCAAGTTAGTCGAAACACTTTTTATGAATTACATAAGTTAGCCAACGAATTAGTCGCAACTAAACTTTTCCCACACATGAAATGTTAGAGGACTTTCCGCGAGCCAAATGGATATCACTATCGGACTTGACCACTCCCGTTCGGATAGGGTAGTTCCTATTGGGTAAACGAACGTCTTGTAGGTTTTGAGGTTGTTTACAAGGGACTTGTCTAATGAACTTGTAGGGGCACGAAACGATATTTTTATATCACATCGATTAAGGATTCATTTCATGGCTTATGTAATTAGAAATTGCTTTTTCGTGTCTTACTTTTATGATTAACTACTTGCATTTCTACTTGTGTCTATTTACATAAACCCATGTTATTCACCAACTTTTGTTGACGTATTCTTTTTATGTGTTCTTAGGTAATGATGGAGCTTGATTTCGTGATTGAAGTTATTTGAGTTTCCATGAAGAATGTGTGCATTAGCACGATTTATTTTGGATTATCGTTGTTTACTAATTAGACTTTTGGAACTAATTTTTCGCCATGTCAAGGGCGCTTGTACGATATTTACTTATTTACACTTCCGCTTTTACTTTGTAAACGCTTTTAAGAACTCCTTTACTGTGGTACGGACCACGAAGAGACTCCGGTTCTTCGGGTCTTATTTTGAACTATTTTTATAAAATAATCATGTAGTAATCGCGCCATGTGTAAATGACGATATCCATGAAAGTCCACCAAGGTCCTCTGACCGGTGTTTGACATTCTCTAAATAGGTAATTTATACATTCTATCAATCGCTGCTTTCGGGGTAATATTTTTCACACAAAAATGTTTAACAAGTTGCAGATAGTTGTTAAACACAGGATGTGAAGAGCAATAGCATTCGATAGCAAGATATAGATAAACTCCAAGTTGTATTAAATAAAAGTTACGTTAAAGTTTACATAATATTTTAAAACATCGTTTACATATCCGAACTCAAAATGGGGTGTTCATAACCAAACCACCCGAACCCTTCTCGTTCTTAAAGTCATCCGCCCAAAGCATAAAGTCATCATCGCTAGCTTACTCGTTACCTGAAAATACGAGTCAAGTGTTAACTACGGGAGACGTAGTTAGTGAGCTACAAAGTTTAAGTAAAAGCATACAAGTTTCAACGCACATAAAAATGGCGTAAAGTATAGTTTTCAAATAGTTGCCGCATCACCATGCAAAAAGTATTAGTATCCAAATAGTTACCACATAAACATGTGTAAAGTATTGTATTCGTGTTTGTAGGCATTGACCACATAGCGCGACTATGTGACAATCCTAAATATTGCCCAATGATCGTTTCTAAGCCTAAAGCCTACCCATTTAGTATTATGCACCGTCGTTATTTGGTGTTGTGGTGAGGGTCAATCTACCCTAATAGCGCTATCCATATCTACTAACGGTCCATTCCAAAGGGATTAATAACAACTAATGTCCTTGGTAGTATCGGGAATTTTAGTGGTATCTCACGACCATGTTGTACAACGTCCGCAACATGACGATCGATGTTTAGTCATTGGCAAAAATAGTGTTTGTATCCTCAACATTGTTGGCAAAACCATCAACAATGCTGGCAAAATAGTGTTTCGTAATAGTAGTCAAGTATCAAAGCGTTTCGTAATAGTATTCAAGTATCAAATTGTTTCGTAATAGTATTCAATATCAAATCGTTTTCGTAATAGTATTCAATATCAAATCGTTTTCGTTTAGCTCACAACCTGTTGCATCGTGGCTGGCTCAGTAGCTGTCGCCATACCCCTAATCTCGGGTGAGAGTCCCCAAATGTAGTGCTCGATTCACTTGTCTTCGGGGGTTACTAGTTCAGGTACTAGATTTGCGAGTTCGTTAAATCGCGCAGTGTAGGTGTCGACGTTAGTTCCCACCATGGAGTGATTCCAGAGTTCGTTCTTAAGCTTCTTCAGAATTTCTTTGGGACAGTACTCGATTACCAGTAGTTCCTTAAACCTTGCCCATGGCATGTTATACGCAGCGTCCGGACCTTGAACCTGAAGCTGGCTGTTCCACCAGATTAGTGCTCGTCCCTGGAGCATGTAGGATGTGAATTCCACTTCCATACTATCGATCCAGCGCGATAGTCCAATGGCGCCCTCAGTGCCGTGGAATTCCTTTGGCCTACAATACATAAAGGTATTGCAGCTACAACCCTGGTTGTTCCTTTGACTGTTCCCTTGGTTGTTCCCTTGATTATTGTTTCCTTGATTGTTGTTTTCCTGATTGTTGTTTTGTTAATTGTTGTTTCCTTGGTTGTCGTTCTGTTCATTGTTATTGTTGTTCCCCCTCGGTCCTCCCTGGTGGATACCCGCGTTGATTCGGGCTATAAGGCCAGGTATTTCCTCGTTCAGTCGGGCATTGATCCTTTAGACGATGTGCTCATCGTTGTGATTGGCCATTTTCCTACACAAGAGAGAACTCGGGTTTAGGGTTTTGATACTTTTTACTTCAGAATCAAATAATGATAAATAACAAGAACACAACAATTGTAATTATAATCTGGCCACTTTATATATCGCTCAAAATTTGATGTTCTTACAAAATCCAACATCATCGACTATTGTCATACATTACCAACCAACATAAACTACTACGCTTGCAATCTTCCATAAACTACAAGTTCTGCTTACAACCCAAAAGACATCTTCCAACAACCTCTAAACTTTAAATACAACCAATACAACCATAAGGAACAATAGTACTATGCTAATCAGCATCAAATTGCGCGTTGCTCGAACTGCCTTGCGTGCCATCGCCTTTGCGCGCAGCACCTCAATGTACAAACCATTTATCTGATGGGAGTGATCTCTCACGACCTGTGTGTATCCGCGGAGGTCGACGGACATGTTACATAGCGCCTGAATTTCTTCGGGAGTCAATCCACACACAGGGGTGGTCGTGGCGTAGTTATCTGAGGTCTCGAGTGACGATTCGGTGAATGTCGAGCGCGACGTGTTGGGAATCGTGAGCTTCCTTCACCGTCCCGACGGAGGAAAGGTAGGGTGGGTGGTGAAGATTGCTGGCTCCGAGAGCGTGATTGGGATTCGTGGGAGTGTTTGGTCTCTTTGTCTGACATAGTTATCTCTTTCCCTCTCGACATAGCCTAGACCGGAAACGAGTTAGTTCGAAGATACGGCTCATGTTAGTGTTAGTAATAAGCTGAGCACATAGAGTATCTTAAGTTTAGCATCTAGGTCTGTGTGGGTCTGACTTCAAGAATTCCCGGGAAGGTTCATTTAATGTTTACCAATCCCGCTTTGGCATAGTTTAGTCCAAATTACTCGAAGGTGATCAGGCTCCGAATAATTCAAGTTAAACAATGCCTTCACGTTTTGGTTAAATAAAATCCTTTGTTTAGAAATTGGTTATAGTTTGATTTTCGAAAAAATCGGTATTCACTATAACCTTGCGCTCTGATACCAAGTCTGTCACACCCCGCTAAAGCGGAAACACAGGATGTGAAGAGCAATAGCATTCGATAGCAAGATATAGATAAACGCCAAGTTGTATTAAATAAAAGTTACGTCAAAGTTTACATAATAGTTTAAAACATCGTTTACATATCCGAATTCAAAATGGGGTGTTCATAACCAAACCACCCGAACCCTTCCCGTTCTTGAAGTCATCCGCCCAAAGCATAAAGTCATCATCGCTAGCTTACTCGTTACCTGAAAATACGAGTCAAGTGTTAACTACGGGAGACGTAGTTAGTGAGCTACAAAGTTTAAGTAAAAGCATACAAGTTTCAACGCACATAAAAATGGCGTAAAGTATAGTTTTCAAATAGTTGCCGCATCACCATGCAAAAAGTATTAGTATCCAAATAGTTACCACATAAACATGTGTAAAGTATTGTATTCGTGTTTGTAGGCATTGACCAAATAGCGCGACTATGTGACAATTATAAATATTGCCCAATGATCGTTGCTAAGCCTAAAGCCTACCCATTTAGTATTATGCACCATCGTTATTTGGCGTTGTGGTGAGGGTCTATCTACCCTAATAGCGCTATCCATATCTATTAACGGTCCATTCCAAAGGGATTAATAGCAACTAATGTCCTTGGTAGTATCGGGAATTTTAGTGGTATCTCACGACCATGTTGTACAACGTCCGCAACATGACGATCGATGTTTAGTCATTGGCAAAAATAGTGTTTGTATCCTCAACATTGTTGGAAAAACCATCAACAATGCTGGCAAAATAGTGTTTCGTAATAGTAGTCAAGTCTCAAAGCGTTTCGTAATAGTATTCAAGTATCAAATCGTTTCGTAATAGTATTCAATATCAAATCGTTTTCGTAATAGTATTCAATCTCAAATCGTTTTCGTTTAGCATTCAAGTATCAAAGCGTCAGCTTAAATATAATGTTTAAGCCTAAGACTCGCATTTCACCCCAAAATGTATTAAAAGCGTTTAAAAAGTAGGGGTTTGTAACTCACTGTTTGCGAAGATCGTAGCGTGCTCGGAAAAGCTCGAAAGGTGCTCGGATTCACCGGAATCCTATTTTATACCAAGTTTTTGAATGAGTATGATTGTTTATGAGTTTATAACATCGTTAGTCAACGATAAATGCTTAAGTTTTAGGATTATATTAAGGTCTAGTGAAAATCGGGCAACGCTTCCCCGCTATGGTATTTTAGAGATGTTTTTGTTGAGATGTTGGCTGGAAATTATGTGTGAGTTGAGAGGTTTTTGTGTATGTGTGTGTGTTTGAGTTTGTGCAAGGAGTAATGGAGAGAATGAAATTTTTACTCTTTTTGTAAAAAGAGTTTGATGTTAGAATGGTTCTAGACTTATACAAAAGGCCCAAGATGACTCATGTTCTGCAACTTTAACCTCTTGACACGTTTATAGGTATGTGGCATGTGTATAATACATGCAAATTGTGACTCAACATTCAACAAAAGTGTTGTCCAGGGGTGGACTGCGTCGCAGCCAGCCCAGTGCGGCGCACCCAATCCATTTTCTGGATTTTCCGGTTTTCGTTCGCGTTGTCGTTAAGCGTTTGCGTTTGTTTGGAGTTTACGGTTGTTTTGCTATGAACTTAGGCAAGTTCATTATATGTTTTCTCGATATTAGGATTCATTTAATGATTCAATTCCGATTTCCGATTCCGAGACACACACGTTTAATGTTTAAGTAACGTAAACCTACGTTAAAAGTTTTGTGTGAGTTACATCGAGCTTAGCGTAAGGAGTTATGTTTACTTAACCACGTAACACATAAAGTTAGTTATATCGGGTATCAAACATAAACATATCGAGGTTATGAGTTAGCGTTCTCGACATGAGTTTTGACGGTTGTCACATTCTCCCCACGTTGAAAGAATTTCGTCCCGAAATTTCAACTTGTAGTATTCGTTGTGGGAGAAGTGAAAAGGTGAGGATACTTAAGCATCATTTGATAATCTCGTTCCCACGTATATTCGGGGCCACGTTTTGCGTTCCATCGCACCCTCACTATAGGGATTCGACTGTGTCTTAGTTTCTTAGTTTCGTGATCTATGATTTCAATCGGTTCCTCGAAAAATTAGAGCTTTTTGTCTAGTTGTACTTCTTCTAAAGGTGTGATAAGTGTTTCGTCCGATAAGCACTTTTTTAGTCTCGAAACATGAAAAGTGTTATGCATATTACCGAGCTCTTGTGGTAGTTCTAAACGATACGCAATTGGACCCACCCTTTCGAGTATCTCAAATGGCCCTACATATCTCGGACTAAGGTTTCCATGTTTTCCGTGGCGTATTGCACCTTTCCAAGGTGACACCTTTAGAAGTACTTTGTCACCGACTTGAAATTATAGATCCTTTATGCGCATATCAGCATAACTCTTTTGACGAATTCTCGCAGTCTTAAGGCGTTCCTTAATCGTTGTGATCTTATCGATCGTTTCTTGCACTACGTCCATGAAAATTAGTTGTCGATCTCCTGGTTCCAACCAACACATTGGAGATCGGCATTTCCTTCCGTAGAGAGCTTCAAAAGGCGCACATTTTATGCTAGCATGATAGCTGTTATTGTAAGAGAACTCTATCAGTGGTAAATGGTTATCCCAACTTCCTCTGAAGTCGATAACGTATGCTCTCAGCATGTCCTCTAGTGTTTGTATAGTGCGCTCGCTTTGACCATCGGTCTGTGGATGGTAAGCCGTGCTTAAGTCCAATCGAGTGCCAAACGACTCTTGGAATGCCTTCCAGAATCTGGAAGTGAAGCGAGTATCTCTGTCTGAGATAATTGACGTGGGTATTCAGTGACGAGTCACTACCTCGTTGATGTATATGTGGACAAGTTTTTCCACGTTAAAACTTTCCTTGATTGGAATAAAGTGTGCTGACTTCGTTAGTCGATCCACTATAACCCAGATCATGTCGTTACCCTTTGATGTTCGAGGTAATTTTGTGACGAAATCCATTGTGATTTGTTCCCATTTCCACTCGGGAATTTCAGGTTGCTGCAATAGCCCTGACGGCTTTTGATATTCGCCCTTCACTTTCGCACAAGTGAGGCATTTCTCTACGTATAAAGAAACATCTCTTTTCATTCCAGGCCACCAGTAATGTTCCTTGAGGTCCTTATACATCTTTCTCGACCCTGAATGAATGGAGTATCGTGTTCGGTGTGCTTCGTCCATAATGGTCTTTCTCAATTCGTTAGTTGTAGGAACCCATGCTCGATCCTTAAAGTAATAGACATCGTCATTCTTCCTTACAAAATCCTTGTCGTGTTTGTGCAAACTTCGACCTTTATGTTATCTGCTTTCAAAGCCTCATGCTGAGCATTTGCTATACGCGTCCTCAAGACGGGTTTAATGTAGATTCCTAATACACGTACTCAAGTCGGTTGCTGTCTTTCTTTCCTACTCAAGGCATCTCCTACGACATTCGCTTTGCCAGGGTGATACTTAATATCGCAGTCGTAGTCGCTAAGGAGTTCCAACCATCTCCTTTGCCTCATGTTGAGTAGCTTCTAATCTAGTATATGTTGTAGGCTCCTACGGTCCGTGAATACCGTGCAGTTGGTTCCGTAGAGATAATGTCTCCAGATTTTTAGGGCAAAAACTATCGCTCCTAACTCTAGGTTCGTGGGTAGCGTAATTGACTTCGTGTTTCTTGAGTTGTCGCGATGCGTACGTTATGACCTTATTCCGTTGCATCAATACACAACCTAATCCTAGGTTAGATGCGTCACAATATACTACGAAGTCTTCGTTTCCCTCGGGAAGAGCTAGAATTGGAGCATTGCACAATTTTGTTTTGAGAATATTGAAGGCTTGTTCTTGTGCTTCTCCCCAGTTGAACTTCTCGTTCTTTTGTGTTAACTTTGTCAGGGGTTTAGCTATCTTAGAGAAATCTTGGATGAATCGCCGATAATATCCAGCCGGTCCTAAAAATTGGCGGATTGCTGTCGGAGTTTTGAGAGTTTTCCAATTCTCTATAGCTTCGATCTTTGATGGATCAACATGAATTCCGGATCCATTAACTACGTGACCGAGAAATTTGACTTCACGCAGCCAAAATTCGCACTTAGAAAATTTTGCGTAGAGCTGTTGTTCCTTGAGTAATTCTAACAACAGTTTTAAGTGCTTTGCGTGATCTTCTTTGGTACGCGAGTAGATTAAGATGTCGTCGATGAATATAATGACGAACTTGTCTAGATACGGTCGGCATATCCTATTCATAGAGTCCGTATCTAGTGCGGAATGCGGTTTTCGGTATATCATCTTCAAAAACCAACACTTGATGATACCTGGACCTTAAGTCAATATTTGAAAAGTAGGTTGCGCCTTGAAGTTGATCGAAAAGGTCATCGATTCGTAGAAGAGGATATCGGTTCTTAATAGTTAGTTTATTCAATTCTCGGTAGTCGATACGCATGCGAAACGATCCATCCTTCTTCTTTACAAATAGAATCGGCGCTCCCCGTGGTGATGCGCTTGGTCGGATAAATCCTTTATCCAATAATTCCTGCACTTGGTTGGATAATTCATGCATCTCAGTCGGAGCTAGTCGATATGGCGTCCTTGCCACCAGTTCCGCTCCAAGAATTACCTCGATTCTAAACTCCACTTGCCTCTGTGGTGGTAATCCAGGTAGTTCTTCGGGAAATACTTTCGGATAGTCTCTAACTATTGGTACATCCTTAAGGTCTGCTGCTTTTGCTTGTTTGTCCTTTACGTTCACTAATAGTGCAAAGCAGCCCTTATTCAGGTATTTGCGCATTTTCATCACCGATATAAGTTTTGAAGTTTGTCCCGGCCTATCTCCTTGTACTATCAATTCATTTCCATCTCCTAATGGCATCCGTACCGTCTTATCTAAAAAAAATATCCTCGCGTCTCGGATGGTCAACCAATCCATTCATATTACTACGTCAAAGGTCTTAAGTTCGATAGGGATTAGATCTATGTCGAAAGAGTGGTCAGCTAAGGTTATTGTGCAATTCTTAGTTACGTCACTAGCTTGGTACTCCTACCCATTTGCGGATTCTACCATAAACTTTTCACTTGGGGTTCGGTTTCTAATGCAATCAAAGGCCTAAACTCTAGGGACACAAAACTTTTGTCCGCGCCTGAGTCAAATAGTACTGAGGCATAATAGTTGTGAAGGATAAATGTACCTGCAATCACCCGGGGGTCGTTTCTTACTTCTTCAGCACCAATCAAAGTCTCTGCCACGACCTTGTCCCCCATCGTTTCCCCTTTGATTGTTTTGATTCTGGTTTTGCGGTGGGTTTTGATTGCGGTTCTGGTTTGGGTTTCGGGCAGGGTTTAGTCTTGGACAAGCATTACGGTAGTGTTCCCTACTACCACATTCATAGCATTCTCCCTGGCGAGGCCTCTCATTCTGCTGTGGCCTCCCTTCTTGTCGAGGTTCTTCGTTTTGTTTCCTTCCCGCCTGCTGTGGTCCAACGTTCATTGCCTTACAATGTCGATTCCAGTGTCCGAGGCGGTTGCAGTTGGTACACGACCGACAGTTCCCTTCGTGGTGATAACCGCACCTATCGCATTTTGGTGCCTTTCCCTGATAGCCGGTATTTTCTGCCGTAGCCACTCCGTAATTCCTCACCGTTTTAACCTTCTTGTTAAAACGTTCCCTCCTGTTCCCCGATGTGTCCTCAACCTTGCCCTTTCCCTTTGCATCCTCTGAACCCAGCTTCGACACTCCTCAATTCCTTATCCAGTCCTGGGTTAGGAGGCTAGCCAAGCTCATAGCCTGTTGCATCGTGGCTGGCTCGTTAGCTGTCGCCATACCTCTAATCTCGGGTGAGGGTCCCCAAATATAGTGCTCGACTCGCTTGTCTTCGGGGGTTACTAGTTCAGGTACTAGATTTGCGAGTTCGTGAAATCGCGCAGTGTAGGTGTCGACGTCAGTTCCCACCATGGAGTGATTCCAGAGTTCGTTTTCTTTGGGACACTACTCGATTACCAGTAGTTCCTTGAACCTTTCCCATGGCATGTTATACGTAGCGTCCGGACCTTGGACCTGAAGCTGGCTGTTCCACCAGGTTAGTGCTCGTCCCTAGAGCATGCATGATGTGAATTCCACTTTCTTGTTTTCAGCACACTGGCTGATTCTTAGCACGACTTCCATACTATCGATCCAGCGCGATAGTCCAATGGCGCCCTCAGTGCCGTGGAATTCCTTTGGTCTATAATACATAAAGGTCTACAACCCTGGTTGTTCCTTTGATTGTTCCCTTGGTTGTTCCCTTGATTATTGTTTCCTTGATTGTTGTTTTCCTGATTGTTGTTTTGTTGGTTGTTGTTTCCTTGGTTGTCGTTCTGTTCATTGTTATTGTTGTTCCCCCTCGGTCCTCCCTGGTGGATACCCGCGTTGATTCGGGCTATAAGGCCAGGTATTGCCTCGTTCAGTCGGGCATTGATCCTTTGGACGATGTGCTCATCGTTGTGATCGTCCATTTTCCTACACAAGAGAGAACTCGGGTTTAGGGTTTTGATACTTTTCACTTCAGAATCAAATAATGATAAATAACAAGAACACAACAATTGTAATTACAATCCGGCCACTTTATATATCGCTCAAAATTTGATGTTCTAACAAAATCCAACATCATCGACTATTGTCGTACATTACCAACCAACATAAACTACTACGCTTGCAATCTTCCATAAACTACAAGTTCTGCTTACAACCAAAAGACATCTTCCAACAACCTCTAAACTTTAAATACAACCAATACAACCATAAGGAACACTAGTACTATGCTAATCAGCATCAAATTGCGCGTTGCTCGAACTGCCTTGCGTGCCATCGCCTCAGCACCTCAATGTACAAACCATGTATCTGATGGGAGTGATCTCTCATGACCTGTGTGTATCCGCAGAGGTCGACGGACATGTTACATAGCGCCTGAATTTCTTCGGGAGTCAATCCACGCACAGGGGGTGGTTGTGGCGTAGTTATCTGAGGTCTCGAGTGACAATTAGGTGAATGTCGAGCGCGGCGTGTTGGGAATCGTGAGCTTCCTTCACCGTCCCGACGGAGGAAAGGTTGGGTGGGTGGTGACGATTGCTGGCTCCGAGAGATTGGGATTCGTGAGAGTGTTCGGTCTCATTGTCTAACATAGCTATCTCTTTCCCTCTCGACATAGCCTAGACCGGAAACGAGTTAGTTCGAAGGTACGACTCATGTTAGTGTTAGTAATAAGCGGAGCACATAGAGTATCTTAAGTTTAATATCTAGGTCTGTGTGGGTCTGACTTCAAAAATTCCTGGGAAGGTTCGTTTAATGTTTACCAATCCCGCTCTGGCATAGTTTAGTCCAAATTACTCGTAGGTTATCAGGCTCCGAATAATTCAAGTTAAATAATGCCTTCACGTTTTGGTTAAATAAAATCCTTTGTTTAGAAATTGGTTATAGTTTGATTTTCGAAAAAATCGGTATTCACTATAACCTTGCGCTCTGATACCAAGTCTGTCACACCCCGCTAAAGCGGAAACACAGGATGTGAAGAGCAATAGCATTCGATAGTAAGATATAGATAAACGCCAAGTTGTATTAAATAAAAGTTACGTCAAAGTTTACATAATAGTTTAAAACATCGTTTACATATCCGAATTCAAAATGGGGTGTTCATAACCAAACCACCCGAACCCTTCCCGTTCTTGAAGTCATCCGCCCAAAGCATAAAGTCATCATCGCTATCTTACTCGTTACCTGAAAATACGAGTCAAGTGTTAACTACGGGAGACGTAGTTAGTGAGCTACAAAGTTTAAGTAAAAGCATACAAGTTTCAACGCACATAAAAATGGCGTAAAGTATAGTTTTCAAATAGTTGCCGCATCACCATGCAAAAAGTATTAGTATCCAAATAGTTACCACATAAAAATGTGTAAAGTATTGTATTCGTGTTTGTATGCATTGACCACATAGCGCGACTATGTGACAATTCTAAATATTGCCCAATGATCGTTGCTAAGCCTAAAGCCTACCCATTTAGTATTATGCACCATCGTTATTTGGCGTTGTGGTGAGGGTCTATCTACCCTAATAGCGCTATCCATATCTAGTAACGGTCCATTCCAAAGGGATTAATAGCAACTAATGTCCTTGGTAGTATCGGGAATTTTAGTGGTATCTCACGACCATGTTGTACAACGTCCGCAACATGACGATCGATGTTTAGTCATTGGCAAAAATAGTGTTTGTATCCTTAGCATTGTTGGAAAAACCATCAACAATGCTGGCAAAATAGTGTTTCGTAATAGTAGTCAAGTATCAAAGCGTTTCGTAATAGTATTCAAGTATCAAATCGTTTCGTAATAGTATTCAATATCAAATCGTTTTCGTAATAGTATTCAATCTCAAATCGTTTTCGTTTAGCATTCAAGTATCAAAGCGTCAGCTTAAATATAATGTTTAAGCCTAAGACTCGCATTTCACCCCAAAATGTATTAAAAGCGTTTAAAAAGTAGGGGTTTGTAACTCACTGTTTGCGAAGATCGTAGCGTGCTCGGAAAAGCTCGAAAGGTGCTCGGATTCACCGGAATCCTATTTTATACCAAGTTTTTGAATGAGTATGATTGTTTATGAGTTTATAACATCGTTAGTCAACGATAAATGCTTAAGTTTTAGGATTATATTAAGGTCTAGTGAAAATCGGGCAACGCTTCCCCGCTATAGTTTTTAAATCCAATTTTTAACACTTTCCCGCTTACAAACGCCATAACAATAATCTTTAACTTATAAAAACACGATAGGGATTATATGTTGAATAATTTACCCTATTACAAGATATAGTTCATGAACTTCAGTTTTATATATAATCTTAAAACGACAAGTTTAAAGTTACGCTCAATAATGGTTTAAATAAGGTTTTGTAACAAGTCTGCACCACGACCGCCTCGCGGTGGAGGCACTGCGCCGCGGTCATGGGTTCACCACGACCGCCTCGCGGTGGAGGGACTGCGATGGGTTCACCACGACCGCCTCGCGGTGGAGGCACCGTGGCGCGGTCGCGAGACAGGTCCTTTACCAAAAATCGTTTTTGATGCAATTCGTTATTTTTAAGTTAGATTTCGACATGCAATGGCTAAAAATAGTAAAACCTTTTATAACATAAGTTTAGTTTGGATTTTCATCCATAATAACAAGGATTTAACGTAGCTTTTATCAAAACCCGTTTTTGTTCATAAATGGTCACACATCTTCATAAAAACTCATTTTTAGTTGTTAGATGATGCATGCAAAGTGTATATATTATAAAGGATGAAGATTTGAGAGATTTATACCGAGTAGAAAGTGATTTGAAAGAGACTGAAGTGTTCCCTTGGTGTTTTTAGCCCCAAAAATGCTAGAAACCGTTTTTCCTTGACCCAAATGAAGTTTACTTGCTTCCTTCTTGATTATAAACGATTTTATGGTGTTTTTTATGGTATTTTAGTGATGTTTTTGTTGAGATGTTGGCTGGAAATTATGTGTGAGTTGAGAGGTTTTTGTGTATGTGTGTGTGTTTGAGTTTGTGCAAGGAGTAATGGAGAGAATGAAATTTTTACTCTTTTTGTAAAAAGAGTTTGATGTTAGAATGGTTCTAGACTTATACAAAAGGCCCAAGATGACTCATGTTCTGCAACTTTAATCTCTTGACCCGTTTATAGGTATGTGGCATGTGTATAATACATGCAAATTGTGACTCAACATTCAACAAAAGTGTTGTCCAGGGGTGGACTGCGTCGCACCCAGCCCAGTGTGGCGCACCCAATCCATTTTCTGGATTTTCCGGTTTTCGTTCGCGTTGTCGTTAAGCGTTTGCGTTTGTGTGGAGTTTACGGTTGTTTTGCTATGAACTTAGGCAAGTTCATTATATGTTTTCTCGGTATTAGGATTAATTTAATGATTCAATTCCGATTTCCGATTCCGAGACACACACGTTTAATGTTTAAGTAACGTAAACCTACGTTAAAAGTTTTGTGTGAGTTACATCGAGCTTAGCGTAAGGAGTTTGTTTACGTAAGCACGTAACACATAAAGTTAGTTATATCGGGTATCAAACATAAACATATCGAGGTTATGAGTTAGCGTTCTCGACCTGAGTTTTGACGGTTGTCTGAACACCCTCACCGTTCCTACTTGGTCGTGTTTAATAGAGCTACCGAACGGTTTTTATAATAACGATGTTACGTTTAATTAATACATGTGGTGTATAGGAATTAGATATCTAGCCACACGTAAAATTATTATAAAAGTAATGAAAATCGTTTTCACTTCTAAATAAAAATTATGTTACGAAGTTGTATGCATGCTTATTCATACATGACATATTTTGTCACCCATGTAATTAAGTTAATTGCCACTCATTTTGCTAAGACAACTTGTACTTGCTCGTTACTTCTACGTGAGACGTAGGTAAAGGGTTTCCAAGGTGGATTACCACTCATCGTGAGACGATGGTGGGCTATCTGCAGTCTTCAGTTGGACGACTTAAATCGAGTTAAACGGTGAGACCTTAACTAAGAGGCAATAAGATGCGACAAAACATGATTAATGTCATGATCACCATATTGATGTTTGATCATTAAATTGACATTAAGTCTCATTTCTAGGAATTGCATTGGTAAATTCAATTATTGAGCGTTACTTACCATTTGAGTAACATTTGTTCCTAGCAGATCAACTGATGGAACGGGTGTTTATGTCATTTGGATCCTAGTCTTAATGGAAATTAAACCATGGGTTTTGAATTTCATTAAGAATAAATTTATCGAAAGTATTAAATTGAACTTTCTTTCTGTTTTGTAGAAATGGCAGAAATCCCGAATCTAACGCGATTATGTCAGAGATCAAAGCAATGTTCAAAAGCGAAAACTTATTGGACCAAACTTTAATGACTAGTTTCGTTAACTGAGAATTGTTCTATGAGTGATGAAACGTTTACCAGTCATTAGTACACCAATGTCTCATGAGCGTGCTGATGCTAATGACGATACAGCTTTGGAAACTTATAAAGAAACATATGAAAGTCATAATGAAGTTGCATGCTTAATGCTCAACGGTATGACCCCTGGACTACAAAAGCAGTTTGAAAATAAGTGGCCTGATGAGATAATCACTGAGCTTCGCACTTTGTATGAGAATCAAGCATGTCTTGAACTGAATGACTTCATTCGAGAATTACATCAGTGTAAGCATGTTGATGGAACGCCAGTAGGAACTCACGTCCCCAACATGAAAACCTACTTTGACAGATTGGAAAGGATGAATTGCCCCTACCATCAACCTATTGTTGTTAGTATTGTTCTCAATTCCCTTTCAGAGGGTTTTGATGAATTTACGCGTCACTACAATATGCTTGGTATGGCTAAGAATCTCAATGAACTCAGGCGATGCTCGTGGAATTTGAGAAAAGTCTTTCCAAGAAATCGGCAACTAACCAGCTCCTGGAGATCAGTGGTGGTAGGGTTCAAGAAAAGACAACCGCAAGCTAAGGGCAAAGCTAAACAGGATGGTAAGAATAAACAAATTGTTGTTTATACTTCCAAGCCTAAGCGTACCCCTCCGGCTAAAAAGGAGCATCCCGCTAAGGATGATGGATGTCACCACTGTGGAATGGTGGGACATTGGAAGAGGAACTGTCCTAAGTATTTAGCTGAAGTGCAAGATAACAAGCGAGTCGGTAACGCCGGACCTTCAGGTATCTTCACTATAGAGTTATATTCTTTCTCTAAAACAAATCCTTGGGTATATGACACTGTATGTGGTACTCATATTTGTAATTCCTTGCAGGAATTTAGAGCAAAGAAGAAACTGAAGAATGGATCTCTGTACCTGTACGCCGACAATGGCATACGTGCAGCTGTGGAAGCCACTGGAAGTTTTGACTTACATTTACCCTCGGGCATAATTATTGTTTTAGACAATTTTCATTAAGCACCTACTATTGTTAGGGGAACTGTTTCAGTTTCTGTTTTAAAGAATAATGGATTCACTAATTGTTTTACTGAATATGGTATTTCTGTTTCCTAACATAATTTTTATTATATTAATACGATTGATATTAATGGTATGTTTGAAATAGATTTACATGATTATTCGTCTTTAAATAATAACTCTATGTTTAATATTAGCACTAAGCGAGTCAATTCTAACTTAGACTCAACTTATTTATGGCATTTTCGTCTTGCACACATAGGCAAGCATCGTATTGAAAGGCTCCAGCATGAAGGGCTTTTAAAATCAAGTGATGATTCATTTGATAAATGTGAATCTTGCGTATCGGGCAAAGTGGCAAGGAAACCTTTTCCGCATCAAACGCGAAAGGCAACCGATCTATTAGGAATCATACATACTGATGTATGTGGTCTCTTTAGACATGTGTCAAAGAAAGGTGCTAGCTATTTCGTTACATTTACGGATGATTTCAGCCGTTATGGTTATGTTTACTTGCTTAAACATAAACATGAGGTGTTGAAACATTCAAAGTGTTCCAAAACGAAGTAGAAAATCAACTCAGCAAAACCATCAAGATCCTTCGATCGAATCGTGGTGGTGAATACTTAAGCCAATATTTTAAGGAACAATTTCAAGCACGTGGAATTGTCCAACAACTTACTCCTCCCTATACTCCACAACATAATGGCGTATCAGAGAGGAGGAATCGAACCTTGCTTGAAAAGGTGAGATCGATGATGAACCTTACTACTCTACCATTATCTTCTGGGATTATGCTCTAGAGTTTGCTGTACGTTTGGGATTTGGTTGATCGTCCTCCAAATACCAAAACGGTGGATTGTAAATGGATTTTTAAAATAAAGACCAACATATATGGCAATATACACATCTATAAAGCTCGTCTCGTGGCAAAAGGTTTTACTCAAGTCTATGGTATAGATTATGAAGAAATCTTCTCCCATTGGCATACATAAGAGCTATTAGAATTCTCTTAGCCATAGCGGCGTTCTATGACTATGAGATATGGAAAATGGATGTCAAGAAAACCTTCTTGAATGGTTATCTAGAAGAGGACGTCTATATGAATCAACCAGAAGGTTTTATTGATCCATTGAATCCCAACAAAGTACGCAAACTTAAGAGATCCATTTACGGACTTAAGCAAGCATCACAAAGTTGGAATAAGCGATTTGATGAGGAAATCAATAAATTTTGTTTTACTCAAAATCCCGATGAGCCATGTGTATATCAAAATACCAGTGGGAGTAATGTTACTTTCCTAATTCTATATGTAGATGGCATACTGATTATGGGAAATCACATTCCAGTGTTACAAGATGTTAAATCCTATCTTGGAAAGTGTTTCGCCGTGAAAGATTTAGGAGAAGCGAAATTCATTTTAGAAATCAAGATCTCTATAGATAGACAAAAGCGGTTAATCGAACTGAGTCAAAGGGTTTACATTGACAAAATATTAAAGCGATTTAATATGTTAAATTCCAAGCGTGGAAATGTGTCAGTACAAGAACGACTTGACTTAAGTATCACACAATGTGCTTCTACACCTTAGGAGGTGGAGCGCATGCAGAGGATACCTTATGCTTCGGCAGTAGTGTCACACCCCGCATAAAAGGCGGAACCGAGGTGTGCAGTGTATACGGTATCAGAGATTCAAAGGTTACATCAAACATAAGTAATCCATACATAATCAACATAGATAAAAGAGTTGAAGTAAAATACTTATTACAATCATCCGAATATTATCAAAATATGGCTACAGAGCTTGGGATACTAAGGAATTACAATAACAAAACAAATTCCAGGCAAAAGATCCACGTAGCCAAGCAAGCATAACGTCAAAATAGAGTAACCTCAAATCCCTGAAAAGCGTTAAAATACGACGTCAACATAAAGTTGGTGAATTATTCGCAATAGTAAATGAAAACATATTAGTATAAAAGTTTTCAATAAGTTTTGACCCAAAAGATGAGATTTGAAGATAAGTTCTTTTGAAAAGATATTTCAAAATATAATTGAAGTATACCAAACCTTTCGATAAAATATTCATACATATACCATAAAAATACCATAATCATATCATAAAATACATACTGGATAGATAACAGCTTTAGGAACATAAGATACACCTGACCCTTAACAATACTGGCAACTAACCCCACCTAGTGTCTCAAGCTAGGTTGTCTCGGAAATAATCGGTCATAACATTACTAACACGGACAGGGCTCATCCCACATCATAATAACGTGTTAGAAATGAGGGTTTGTTAGACCCATATAGCGCTATATATACGAACCGGCGGCTAATAGCTAACAGGTGTGTATACGGGGCCTCATACTACCACAAAGGCGGTACGAGTTGGGTAAGACCATCTAAAGCATCATATCCACAATACATATCCATAATACATACATACCAAAAAAATACATTAGTTTAACGCTAATCATGCCCAAAAATATAAAAGCAGTAAAAAGGGCAACGAATAACTCACTGTATAGCAAAGCAATCCAAATCTCTATATGTCGGGAAATACTACAATACCGTCAAGCTCCAACGTCTAAGTGCCCTATACATCACGTAAATAAACATGTCTAAGTATCTCTAAGTCTAGTAGAGTTATGCCTTAATGATTAACGTTTTATACGGGTTTTTAAAATGACCAATAGGAATATCGATATAACGGAATTACAAATGTTTCGGAAAGTCAACAGACTAGATACGTGATCCTCATACTTACGTGCACTACCAGTCACGTAAGTATCAAGTTACGTGATATACAAGAGTTACAGGTATAGTTACTTGACAAACAAGCTTTTACGTGATCAAGAGGTCTTGTTACGTGATAAACAATGGAAGTACGTGAGTAATGAGTCAAATACGTGCATGAGGCATTACGGAATCAAGACTTACGTGACATAAACCCTAATTACGTGTAAAAGAACGAAGTTACGTGCATGGCAAGACTATTACGTGGACAAGGCCTTACTTACGCGACAAGGCATCTGTTACGCGATCAACATGGCTTAATTTCGTGACTTGGGAGTCACGTAAGTACACTTACGTGCGTAACCATCTATTACGTGACCATGGAGTCTTAATTACGTGTTTCAGAAGTGTTACGTGCGAAATAATCAATTACGCGATACATGGCTGAGTTACGTGAGGCACAAGGCTGTTACGTGCGTAATAAGGCACAATTACGTGCGTAACAAGCTTTGTTACGTGCGTAATAGTACAATTTCGTGATCGGGGTGTTTGTTACGTGCCATAACGGGATTTTTACGAAAAACAACATTCGGAATGAGATTTCTAAGTGTTCTAGGCGTCTATTTGACCCCAAATTGGAACCCTATGTCCAGAATATGATTACATACAATAACCCTCAATAAAATCTCGGTTTTGACGGTGAAAAATGATAGTTTCGGGATTGACTCAAAATAGAATAAAGTTTAAAACAGAAATGAATGAATACTTACTTGATCGTAATGAAACTTGGAGGATAGATGAAGATGATGATGGTGATCAATAATCCGGTCTCGGATTTGAATTTCGACGGTTGGATCGCCGGAAAAGTTAGAGAGAAGGTGGAGGTTTGTAGGTGTTTTCTTGAGAGAGAATTTAGAGAGAGAGTGTGTAGGTGATAATGAAGATAAGGACAAAAATGTTGGTGCTAATAGGACAAAAGTTGTTGTCTAATAAGACAATTTGGTAGGTGGAGGACTAAAAATGTAATAGAATTCTCCATGAGACTAGTTTCGTAATAAAATTTCCGAAAATACTAAAACGCAATACTTTTTAAACGTTAATCTTAATCATATAATTAAGGCATAATTCCCCTAAACTTATCATAAGAGCATACTAGACTTATACTAAAGGCACTTAAGACTATACGTTCCCGACATAAAGATTCGAATCACATACTATATACCCGATAAACGTAAATACGCATAAAATACAATTACGATACTCATAAAATACGAGAAATACGAATACAATACTCATAAAATACGAATACGATAAACATAAAAGAAATACAATAGGATCAAAACACGAACATAAATAAATAAACGAATACGAGACGATAGAATAATACCGTGAAATTCGCGAATGTCACAGTCTCCCCAAGTAAAAAGAATTTCGTCCTCGAAATTTTCACTGGGTACTACTTCCGGGAGAAAGGTGAGGATACTTCCGCAGAATTTCATCTTCGCGTTCCCACGTGAACTCAGCTCCAAAACGGGAATTCCAACGAACCTTGACAATCGGGATCTTACTTCGTCGTAGACGCTTAACATCACTAGCAACGATCTCGATCGGTTCCTCAACGAAATGAAGCTTATCATCAATCTGGAGTTGCTCAAGAGGAACTAATAACGTTTCGTCAGCCAGGCATTTCTTCAACTGAGATACATGAAATACATTATGTACGCTGCTCAGTTCTGCCGGCAAATCTAGTCGATACGCAGCTGGGCCGATGCGGGCTAAGATCTTGAACGGACCCGTGTATCTCGGACTCAGCTTGCTGCGCTTCACAAATCGGACAACCCCTTTCCATGGAGATACCTTCAACAATACCATATCTCCAACACTGAACTCGAGAGGCTTCATGCGCTTATCAGCATACTTCTTCTGTCGATCTCTGGCAGTAATCAATCGTTCCTTGATCTTGAAGATCTTGTCAGTGGTCTCTTGTATAATCTCCGGACCGGATATCTGACTATCTCCAACTTCTGCCCAACATACAGGTGATCGACACTTGCGGCCATACAAAGCTTCAAACGGTGCACACTTGATACTCGTGTGATAGCTGTTGTTGTACGAGAACTCGATCAACGGCAAATGAACATCCCAACTACCACCAAAATCAATTGCGCAAGCTCGTAGCATATCTTCTAAGGTCTGAATAGTTCTCTCACTCTGACCATCGGTCTGAGGATGATAGGCGGTACTCATATCTAATCTCGTACCCATAGCAGTCTGGAAAGTCTTCCAAAATCGTGAAGTGAAACGAGCATCACGATCGGAAATAATCGATACAGGAACACCGTGTTTCGATACAATCTCGGAAATATACAAACGCACGAATCTCTCCATCGGATAATTCTCACGAATCGGTAGGAAGTGAGCAGACTTCGTCAAACGATCAACAATAACCCAGATACTGTCATAACCACTCGAAGATCTCGGAAGCTTCGTAACAAAATCCATAGTAATACGCTCCCATTTCCACTCGGGTATCTTCGGTTGTTGGAGTAGCCCAGACGGTTTCTGATACTCAATCTTCACCTTGGAACAAGTCAAACATCGACTAACATACTCGGCGATCTCACGCTTCATACCCGGCCACCAATAGAAATCTTTCAAATCGTGATACATTTTGTCGGAACCCGGATGAATGGAATAATTGGACTTATGGGCTTCGTCCAGAATCAACTGACGGATACTAATCGGAACCCAAATACGCTCGAGAAAATACAGAACTCCATCCTCTTTCGGTTCTAGTTCCCACGCTAACTTATACAATCTTTCCTCTTTAACACGGTTCTCGGTCATAATACCTTCTTGTGCTTGAATAATCCGAGCCTTCAAGCTCGTCTGAATAGATATCACCATAGAACGAATACGGACAGGTTTGACCGTTTCTTTGCGACTTAGTGCATCAGCAACAACGTTCGCCTTACCAGGGTGGTAGCGAATGTCGCAATCATAGTCGTTCAATAACTCAACCCAGCGTCGTTGTCTCATGTTCAGCATCTTCTGATCGAATATGTGTTGAAGACTCTTGTGGTCGGTAAATACAGTACACTTGGTCCCATACAGATAATGTCTCCAAATCTTCAATGCAAAGACGACGGCTCCCAACTCTAGATCATGTGTTGTGTAATTCTGCTCATGGATTTTCAACTGACGCGAAGCGTAAGCTATAACTTTACCATTCTGCATAAGCACACAACCCAGACCCTTGTGCGAAGCGTCGCAATAAACAACAAAATTTCCGGAACCAACTGGCAGACTAAGAATAGGAGCGTCACACAACCGCTGCTTCAATATCTGGAAGGCATTCTCCTGATCGGAACCCCATACGAATGGTTCACTCTTCTGTGTCAACTTTGTCATAGGCGAAGCGATCTTGGAGAAGTTCTCGATGAATCGGCGATAATACCCAGCAAGACCCAAAAACGAACGGATTTCGGTCGGTGACTTCGGTGCAACCCAACTCTTAACAGCTTCAATCTTAGCAGGATCAACATGAATACCCTTCGCGCTAACTACGTGGCCAAGAAATTGAACTTCGGATAACCAGAACTCGCACTTAGAGAATTTCGCATACAACTTTTCCTTTCGAAGCACTTCTAGAACAAGACGCAAATGCTCTTCATGTTCCTTGCGACTCCGGGAATAGATAAGAATGTCGTCGATGAATACGATAACGAATTTGTCAAGATACGGACGACAAATACGGTTCATTAGTTCCATGAATGCTGCAGGGGCGTTTGTCATACCAAACGGCATCACCATGAACTCGTAATGACCATATCGGGTACGAAAAGCGGTCTTAGGTATATCATCTTCTTGAACTCTCAACTGATGATAACCAGAGCGAAGATCGATCTTAGAGAAATAGCAAGAACCCTGAAGTTGATCGAATAAGTCATCAATACGAGGAAGGGGATAACGGTTCTTCACAGTCAACTTGTTTAACTCCCGATAATCAATACATAAACGCATGGAGCCATCCTTCTTCTTAACAAAGAGAACAGGAGCACCCCACGGGGAGAAACTAGGACGGATAAAACCCTTATCGACCAGTCCCTGAATTTGTTTCGACAACTCGAGCATCTCGGAAGGAGCCAAACGATACGGAGCTTTAGCAACAGGTGCAGCTCCAGGAATAAGATCAATACGAAAATCGGTTTGTCTCTGGGGAGGGACTCCAGGTAAATCGTCGGGAAAAACGTCAGAATACTCGCGAACAATCGGCACACCATCAATCTTTATCGCAGAATCTTTCTTCACCAAATGAGCAAGATATAAAGAACAACCCTGACGGACATACTCGCGAACTTTCAAACAAGAAATGACTTTAAGACGTTTCCCAGCCTTGTCTCCGTGTACAATCAACTGATCTCCATCCGGCTTCTGAATACGAATAAGCTTCTCATAACAAACTATCTCTCCTTTATGCTTCGCTAGCCAATCCATACCGACTACGACGTCGAAACTACCGAGTTTCATAGGAATAAGGTCGATGGAAAAAGGAATATCGGCTAATACGAGGGGAATATCACGAATAACTTCTCTAACACAGGCACATCTACCATCGGCTATTTCTACCTCATAAGCAGGCTCTAAGGGACTAGAAGCACGGTTTACTAAGGGGCGAAAATCACTAGAAATGAAGCTTCTATCGGCACCCGAATCAAACAATATAAAAGCAGGATAATCGTCAACAAGAAATGTACCAGTGACTACGGTAGGATCCTGATGAGCTTCAGCAGATTCCATAGCGAAAGCTCGGCTCTTAGCAGGATTCCCTCTAGCACTAGTACCAGCACCAGGGGTAGGAAGGGAAGTAGATGATGCAAGCTTGGGACACTGCTGACGGCGGTGACCCACTTCTCCACATTCATAACATGCTCCAGCAGGTCTTTTACAATATTGCTCAGTGTGGCCTAACCTCTTGCAGCGTTTACAAACCCAACACGCTACATTTGCCGCATGAGCACTACCACAAGTGTCACACTTAAGGCGCACGCCCTGATAACCAGTTCCAGCACCCGTCAACGCATACACCTGAGGATGTTGAGGTCTCTGATCTTGACTACGGTTCCTCTTCCTCGAATTACCCATAGTTCTTCTGTCAGATCGACCAGAATCTCTTCGGCTTACCACCGGCTGTAGAGTACCACCACGGATCGCACTTGCGGTCAGCCGACCAGCAATATCGACCGCACTCTGAAGAGTACCCGGATAGTGAGAGATAATGTGATCTCGCATAGTTTGGGGTAACCCATGAGTAAAGCGTTCAATCCTCTCATTCTCAGTGCGAACCAGACGAGGAGCCAAAACACACAAATCATAGAACCTGTTCACATACCCACGGAAATCAGCACCTTGCATAGTTAGGTTCCATAGCTCATTCTCCAATCTTTGCGTCTCAGATGACGGCACATACTCCTTCTTCATCATGACCTTCAAGTTTTCCCAGGTCATCAAGGTAACAGCAGCTCGACCCTGAACCTTCTTCACAGAGTTCCACCAAGTGAGGGCTTTACCCTGGAACAGATATGTAGCATACTTAACTCGACTCTCCTCAGCACATCCCGATACATCAAATACAGACTCGATCTTCTCAAACCATTGTAGGGTGGCAACTGCATCTTCAGTACCCCTAAACTCAGTAGGTTTGCAGTCCAGAAAGGTCTTATACGAACAGCCTCGGGGTGGATCTTCAATCACAATACTTGGTCCACCGACTCCTACGTGCACTGCTCTTCCCACATCGGAACCATCGCGCCCAGACGCCATACCTTCTGCTCCAATATCTTGCATCACAGGTTCTTCAAACCCTAAGTCAGCATCTTGCACTGTTGTCTCCTTAAGCTGTGCAACAATCACCGGTATAGCTGCTGCAATCTGCTCCGCAATCAGCTGACTGATGTTCGGAGTAGCAGAAGTAACATTGGGGACAGCAGTGGTATTCTGAGCAGTAGCACCCGCTCTAGTACTGGCGCGACCTCGCCTTGCCGACCTTCTCGGAGCAGGAACGGCAGGAGTAGACCTAGTAGAAGTTCTCTTAGGCGGCATCTTCTACGAATATCAAACGGAATAAATCAGAACGATAACCGAATGTGCGACTAAAACAAGCAGGCCTCAAAACATAAAAGCAAATAAAAGCACATAAAGCATACGAATCACATACAGGCCCACAAAAGAAAGAAATGCGCACATAGAGTAAATCATATAGGTCCAAAAGCCTAGGTCATAGTCTAAGTGATTCCGTAAGGTCACTTAGTTCGCTATAACCATTGGCTCTGATACCAACTTCTGTCACACCCCGCATAAAAGGCGGAACCGAGGTGTGCAGTGTATACGGTATCAGAGATTCAAAGGTTACATCAAACATAAGTAATCCATACATAATCAACATAGATAAAAGAGTTGAAGTAAAATACTTATTACAATCATCCGAATATTATCAAAATATGGCTACAGAGCTTGGGATACTAAGGAATTACAATAACAAAACAAATTCCAGGCAAAAGATCCACGTAGCCAAGCAAGCATAACGTCAAAATAGAGTAACCTCAAATCCCTGAAAAGCGTTAAAATACGACGTCAACATAAAGTTGGTGAATTATTCGCAATAGTAAATGAAAACATATTAGTATAAAAGTTTTCAATAAGTTTTGACCCAAAAGATGAGATTTGAAGATAAGTTCTTTTGAAAAGATATTTCAAAATATAATTGAAGTATACCAAACCTTTCGATAAAATATTCATACATATACCATAAAAATACCATAATCATATCATAAAATACATACTGGATAGATAACAGCTTTAGGAACATAAGATACACCTGACCCTTAACAATACTGGCAACTAACCCCACCTAGTGTCTCAAGCTAGGTTGTCTCGGAAATAATCGGTCATAACATTACTAACACGGACAGGGCTCATCCCACATCATAATAACGTGTTAGAAATGAGGGTTTGTTAGACCCATATAGCGCTATATATACGAACCGGCGGCTAATAGCTAACAGGTGTGTATACGGGGCCTCATACTACCACAAAGGCGGTACGAGTTGGGTAAGACCATCTAAAGCATCATATCCACAATACATATCCATAATACATACATACCAAAAAAATACATTAGTTTAACGCTAATCATGCCCAAAAATATAAAAGCAGTAAAAAGGGCAACGAATAACTCACTGTATAGCAAAGCAATCCAAATCTCTATATGTCGGGAAATACTACAATACCGTCAAGCTCCAACGTCTAAGTGCCCTATACATCACGTAAATAAACATGTCTAAGTATCTCTAAGTCTAGTAGAGTTATGCCTTAATGATTAACGTTTTATACGGGTTTTAAAATGACCAATAGGAATATCGATATAACGGAATTACAAATGTTTCGGAAAGTCAACAGACTAGATACGTGATCCTCATACTTACGTGCACTACCAGTCACGTAAGTATCAAGTTACGTGATATACAAGAGTTACAGGTATAGTTACTTGACAAACAAGCTTTTACGTGATCAATAGGTCTTGTTACGTGATAAACAATGGAAGTACGTGAGTAATGAGTCAAATACGTGCATGAGGCATTACGGAATCAAGACTTACGTGACATAAACCCTAATTACGTGTAAAAGAACGAAGTTACGTGCATGGCAAGACTATTACGTGGACAAGGCCTTACTTACGCGACAAGGCATCTGTTACGCGATCAACATGGCTTAATTTCGTGACTTGGGAGTCACGTAAGTACACTTACGTGCGTAACCATCTATTACGTGACCATGGAGTCTTAATTACGTGTTTCAGAAGTGTTACGTGCGAAATAATCAATTACGCGATACATGGCTGAGTTACGTGAGGCACAAGGCTGTTACGTGCGTAATAAGGCACAATTACGTGCGTAACAAGCTTTGTTACGTGCGTAATAGTACAATTTCGTGATCGGGGTGTTTGTTACGTGCCATAACGGGATTTTTACGAAAAACAACATTCGGAATGAGATTTCTAAGTGTTCTAGGCGTCTATTTGACCCCAAATTGGAACCCTATGTCCAGAATATGATTACATACAATAACCCTCAATAAAATCTCGGTTTTGACGGTGAAAAATGATAGTTTCGGGATTGACTCAAAATAGAATAAAGTTTAAAACAGAAATGAATGAATACTTACTTGATCGTAATGAAACTTGGAGGATAGATGAAGATGATGATGGTGATCAATAATCCGGTCTCGGATTTGAATTTCGACGGTTGGATCGCCGGAAAAGTTAGAGAGAAGGTGGAGGTTTGTAGGTGTTTTCTTGAGAGAGAATTTAGAGAGAGAGTGTGTAGGTGATAATGAAGATAAGGACAAAAATGTTGGTGCTAATAGGACAAAAGTTGTTGTCTAATAAGACAATTTGGTAGGTGGAGGACTAAAAATGTAATAGAATTCTCCATGGGACTAGTTTCGTAATAAAATTTCCGAAAATACTAAAACGCAATACTTTTTAAACGTTAATCTTAATCATATAATTAAGGCATAATTCCCCTAAACTTATCATAAGAGCATACTAGACTTATACTAAAGGCACTTAAGACTATACGTTCCCGACATAAAGATTCGAATCACATACTATATACCCGATAAACGTAAATACGCATAAAATACAATTACGATACTCATAAAATACGAGAAATACGAATACAATACTCATAAAATACGAATACGATAAACATAAAAGAAATACAATAGGATCAAAACACGAACATAAATAAATAAACGAATACGAGACGATAGAATAATACCGTGAAATTCGCGAATGTCACAAGTAGGATCTATCATGTATGCGGTTAGATGCACAAGGCCTGATGTGGCTTTCGCACAAAACATTGTTTGTAGATACCAACAGAATCCTGGTGAAAACCATTGGATTTTTGTCAAGAACATTCTTAAGTACCTTAGGGCTACTAAAGATATGGTTCTTGTTTATAGTGAAAATCCTGAGGCGGATCTAAAGGTTACTGGATATTGTGACGTCGGATTTCAGACTGACTGTGATGACAGAAATCACAAACTGGATATGTGTTCACCTTAAATGGAGGAGCAGTAGTGTGGAAGATCAAGAAGCAAACCGCTACAACCATGTCTGCAACAAAATCTGAGTACATTGCATCTTCGAAAGCTGCCATGGAAGCTGTTTGGATACGAAAGTTTATTTCTGGGCTTGATGTGGTTCCCACAAATAAATCTCAAATGGATATGTATTGTGACAATACTAGAGCAATTATCATATCCAATGAATCCGGTGTTCAGAAAGGAGCCAGACACTACCATCGGAGATATCACTATGTTCGTGAGCAAATCGAATAAGGTGAACTCAAATTACTCGAAGTTCACACAGATGATAATCTAGTTAAGGCTTTGTTAAAAACAAAACTAACTCAACATGCTGAGGGTATAGGACTTCGTTTAGCTAGTAATCACATGTAAATTAGTATTTGGATAAAGGATGTATAAACAATTATATTTAAATGAAATGAATATTTGATATATGATGTTTCTTTCATTTATTATATTAATTGTGTCATATTTTTCATGTTTTAATCCTTAGATAATATTTTTAGCATATATTATTATTCTATAATATCCGTTGTCGATTAATTATATCGGAATATAATTAAACTAAGACAATATCTGAGTGTTTGGTCAGATTGACTCACCAACTCACATAGTATCCACAAGATGCATATGGGATTATCCTATCAATGAATTATATTTATGGATCTTTGTCATTAAGTATAATTCATATATGATTGGTTTGCTTGTCCTTAGACTTGAGATGCAAGAAGTTACACATGTATGGAATAAATTATTAGATCATAGTTCTACCTATCCTGAATTAGGAAGTAAAAAGACTATATTTGGGAATGTAATGAAATACATGGCTAACGTTTGTATTCAAGATACGATTTGTTCCTTCAGCTTGCAACTGAAGTATGATACTACTGGGCCACTCATCAATGCTTACAAATGTATGTCTGGACAGACCCAAATTACTATACATATGTCTCGGTATGATTTGGTCATCTTAAGTAATTCACGAAATGAGAAACGGCAGTTAAAAGATGTAATGACCTAGATCCATATCCATATTCAACTAGAGTATCTGTAACAAAATGATAGTAAACTCAAACATAGACTCACATTGTCTTTTGGAAACTTCACTCGTGTATTTATAGGAGCATTGGCCGTTTTGCTAGGCGCTAACCAATGTTATCACATTTATTGAGACATGCTCGAGTTGTTGGTATTTGAACACGTCAAATAAAATGTGTGTCTATAAATATGTGAGCCTGCGGGGTTACACACATTGACATTTAGACACGACTATACGTTTAGTAATTATTATCTATTACTTAATATGTTAAGTGTAATATTTAATAAAAGGAGGATGTATTATGTAATTATGGAGGTTTTCTAATTGTAATACAACTTGTGTTACAAGGAAATCACCTATATAATGAAAGCTTAGGATTCATTATTTGGCATCCCTTGAAACCGATTTCCTCCCCTTCGCTTGGTGTTAATCGATCGGACAAAGAACCCTAAAAGGGTGTGTTCGGATTCGATCAAGGCAAGCAAGGTAAAACAAGAGTTGCTCGACAATCGTTGTGGTGAATCAGTAAACGTGTACTAGCATACAAGTCTGTTGCTAAAGAAGGTGTCGTGTACAATCCTGCAGTAGGATTTCCCTATAAATCCTAAACGAGGTAAATCAACAACAAAGGTATAATTCTTAACTTAGTTAATATTGATTATGTGCTTGATTCTAATTGCTTCTGTTGCATGTTATTTGACAATCTGATTAGAGATATACCTATAACTATATATGCACTACATTGCAGATGTTACTGGTATTACATTGCAAATGTATCACCCACAATAAGCACTAAAAGGAAACTGAATCATGAGACCGGTCCAATGCATGATAAAACTGTTGCTGCAGATAAAAGGTAAAGCTACTATTTCTTTTATGATCATCGTTTTATGTTAAAAATGAAAAATTCGTGTGTTTTAGGATAAAGACTCTGTTGAGTGAGAATTATATGGGGACTCACTTTTAGATATGCGTGATAAATATCTGGTAGTTACATTTTGATTCTTACAAATTAGAGGTCCCAAAGGTAATAATTTTCTATAGTTATAATAGATATTTGAAAGGCAATGTGTACTTGTAGTTTCTTTCAGGATTTTCTTTATCAACAAACAACGAAGGCGTTGTAAAAACAAATTCTAATTCACCATAATCTATAGAATTGAGATCATGGTACACAAATACCACAAGTATCTCTATCTCACAGGGCTGGCTAATATGTCTCGTAGCAAAGAAATCAACTTAGATTTAAGCCCTCTCAATTAAGAGTGGAAACCGATCTAACCATGTGACATAGGACTGTATTACGATTAGCAGATATATTGTTTAAAGGTTCCAGTTGCAAACTTTTAATGATTTTTAGATATGTCAAGTTCCCATTTATATTGCATATATTGTATTTCTTTCCTCAACTAATTTGTAATTTGTTAATAACGAGGATTTTAAGGCCCACGCGTTGCGATGAGATAAAAAAAAGCCGGTTACAAAATATAGAGTTTGTATATAAACCGTAATAAAACTAAAAACAATTGTAATAGTATAAATAAATATAGAAAAATAGGTCATTGAAATTATAAAGTTTTTAAGCTTCAAATAACAACGTATTAAAATAAATAAGATATAAATTTTGGGATTGTTAGTAAAAATAAAGTTATATAAACTTAAGAAGTGTTAGTACGAATAAAAACAAAAGTGCACGGGAATTCAAACCCTTGACCACAGATTGGAATCATTGGGGATAGTTGTTTACCACGACGCTAGAAGTATATTTGAGAAAAAATTTCGTACTTGATGTATATAATATGTAAGATAAAATTGACTATTCATTGAATACTCAATTTTATTTTGCTAAAGAGAAATGATACGTATGCCTAAAATGTCGACCTAAAAATAAGCCTAAAGCATACAAAACATTACATATGGATTACACTAATTCCCTTTCATCATATTCACCAATCATTTTCAAATTGCACCAATCAAATCTTTAGGCTACTTTTTAGTTATATATACTCAGGCCCATATAGTTAGGAGGATAAATGATACTAGGGATTCTAATTGTTAATACTTTACAATGTCACTGTGATTTGATTGGTATCTAGGAATAGTATACTTGTTCGAATTCTTTACCTTTTTTTTTTCTTTTTTCTTATTACTTTGTAATGAATTGAAGTTCATCGAAAAATGGATATTTGAGTCTCGCATTTATTATTTATTTTATATTTTCCTCAGAGAAATTACAGAAGCTGACATTTCATAAGATAAACACTTGACGTATTCTCACATTTATTGTTGGAAGAGACGTCTTGGATAAAAGCCAGAAAAATCCTTTCATATATTACATTTTCGGTCAGTTGGTTCTCGTGTCTAGGCTTTATGTGAAGCTCTTACGTAGTTCTTTTATCTTTGTATAGATGTTTCTGTTTTAAAACTAGTACAATATCAACAATGTTTCCACATAATGTTATATGCTTTAATTGTATTGATGGAGAATCTGTAATTTTTGAATTATATGTGTTTAGTAGTTGAAAGTTTTCCTCTCTTTAATTAAAAACTCTGCTTTTATATTTTTGTTCACATTTTGATGATGGTTTATATATTTTTACTGCCACTTTATTTTTTCTGGTTATGTTGGGATGGTCTAAGGGTAAAACAAGTAAAACGATCGTTTTAGGTGTCGGATTTTTTTAAGCTACAAATTTCTTTTATCGGAATTGAGCTCATTAGATTAACGAATTCCACCTTAACGACAACTACTTATGTCAAATATAGTTGTAACTATAGCCGGATAAACTTTAGTTTTTCTCTTAAAACCTATTTGCATTAGCTTTCCATTTAAAAGGTTTTGAAGCTTTCAAAAAAAAAAAAGCTCAAATCGAACACAACTTTTATTTAAACGACTTATAAAAGTAACATGACTACACCTTTGAAAGTATTAAATTGCTAATCTCACACTTTTATCTAAAAAACCTTTAAATCTCCTAGCACACGTATTTAGGCCAAAATAACGCTTATTATATTTTATAGTTCTGTTCCATAACAATTTATTTTTCATAATATTTGTTTTTTCAATTGACATCCATAGTCTTTTTGGTTAGATTTCAATTTTGGCAGTAGAATGATTGTTGGATGGTGTTGATAAATTTGGAAATTACAAGAGATTTTTGATAAAATTTGTCATAAGTAAGCGTGTTGCTTTATAAATTATGCTTACATTTAGGTACAACCAAACCATCTTTTAGTGAAGTACAAAAAGCTTGTATTAAAAACAATAATATAAAGTTAATTCGAAGAATATACTTAGACTTTTGTTTTATTCGATCATATTAGATTCATTAGTTGGAAATTAAATTCAAATATAACAGAGATGCAGAAGTTTTTAGTCCATCAACTTAGAAATGGATCGTTATGATGTTAACATCATAGCATAACCATGTAACAAACACACTCTAAGATTATAAAAATTGATTTGAATAGGTTAACATCATAGCATATTCATAATAATTTTATAAATTATTACCACCATAATGGCTACAGCCATGTCACCGGAAAAAACTGTTGTCTCTACTTAACCGAATGCAAACTATAAATACAAACAAAGTCACTTAGAAACCAAAGTTCTCTCCATGATGTGTGTGGCAAAATTTTATTTGCACTACACCAGAAACTGGATTTTTGGACTACGCATAAGTTTTGAAAAACTCCGTTTGTAGTCCCGAAAACCTTATCGGGACAACATGTTGTCCCGAGAAGCGTAATCCCCACTGCTTTGTCTCATTAAGTTGTCGGGACAACAATTTTGAATTATCGGGACGACTCGGGATGACGCGTTGACCGGCCACGTTGCCGGCAAAAACGGCTTGTGACATGACTTTCGTGACTACAATCTGTCCCAACAATTTTGCTCCAAACCTCTAGGGACAAGGTTAGGGACATTGTTTTTGGGACTACATTTAGTCGTAACAAAATTGGACAAAACCTTTGGATACATATTTTTCGGGACTATATTCTGTCGCAAGAAGTTTTGTCAAAACCCTATTGGGACGTACTTTTAGGGACAACATGTAGTCCCAATAGGGCTTGTCAATCTTTTTTAAAAATCAGGTTTTAGGGACATCATGTTGTCCCAGTATGTATTCACTTTTAGGGACTATAATATATTTCTATGACATTTTTTCGGGAGAGCATCTAGACCCTAAAAGTAGCAGTGAGCTAAAACTTATCGGCATGTTTTACGGCATTTTCCCAGATATATAATTACCCATTATTCCCTAATTTTTCAAACAAAACAATCAAAGGTACTACAAATACCCATATATAAAGTACAAGTATCAATTCGTAGATAAAACGACCGTGGTCGTCGAAACATTTGCCTAAAATGAGAAAAAGCATAAAGTAAAACAATGTTCAACATAAAGTCCCGAAAAACCTAACCCGACACCTACTCTCCTCCTTCGGCATCAGTCTCATCCACTTCAGCATTGTGGTCGGCAGCTTCATCCACTTCAGCATCTTCCAAAAGGGCGTTGGGGTCGATAGGATCAAGCAATGTGAGGTCAATGTTTTTATCGGCCAATTGTTCATGCAAATCTTTCATTTGCTGGTTATGCGCCTCCACAAACCTCCTTAATGCAGATTTGGATACCAATGGTTCGGGAGAGGGTGAGTAGTTGCATACAGAAGAAGAAGAACTAGTCTTCGACAGTTTCCTACCTCGTCCAGGTTTAAAACCTCGGCTTGATCCCAAGACTTTGTCCATAATCTCATCATCGGTCGTCTTCTCCTCTAAACCCTCTTGACTCGCCTTCATCTTTACGATCTTGATTTGTAGTCACAAGATAAAAAAAATTAAAGTCACAATACGGCAACATTTGCATTTGAAAACATGGCAAACATTTATGAGTAAAACCAGGATCCCCTGTAAAATAAAGCTAACCATTTAATTCCCGGTAATTTGAGCATAACTTTCATTTCAGCGTAACTCGATCCAATTGTAGACGCTAACATGTCGATGTTTATAGAATGAAATCTTTCCCAAGGAATGGAAGGTGGTGATTTTGAATAAATTTTGAATCTAAATAAACAATTTCAAAAACACATACATCACCGAGAACAATTTGTTTCGGGGAGGTTTGTGTGTCTGACCTGTTCATTAGATTAAAAAATTATTCAAAATCACCACCACCCATTCCTAGGGAAAGTTTTCAATCTATAAACATCAAAAACTTGTGATTGAAAACTTAAGATAGAAGCACATTTGTATATAGAGAATAGGACTTTGAAATGTGTAAATGTAGATAAGATAAGATAGGCAATCTGACATGTGTATATTAAGACTAGATAAGATAGGATTTTTTCAATTGAAATGTCCTATGTGTATTTTATAGATAAGGGGTGGTTGTTGACTATACTAGCATATTTTTGGCTAAAACTTAGAATGATTTACTTACGTATTTGGTTTCAAAACAAGGCTTGACCCACTTTTCCTCCTTCTGATGAGTTTTCTTGTAGTGCTCGATAAGGTCAGGAAACAAATCAGTGGTCTCCCATTGAAAACAAGTTAAACAAGTTATAATAATATTGAAATATATTAAACAACAAGGTCAGGAAATAAACCAATCACAACTTACCTCCTCGTGTCTGCTAGCGGCGTATGATTTACTCCCTTGAGTTGAATCTGAGGCAGCTTCACCCTGTTAGCCTTGTTCTTTTCAGAACTGGCCACATGCTTTTGTGAAGTGAAATGATCACATAACTCGTGCCATTCGGTCAGAGACTTGCTCGGCTGAGGAAAGTTCCGTATCTTCTCTGGTTGCTCATACCCACCACAACTCACAAACATTTCATCCTTAAACTTGTATTTTTTGTTTCTGTATTGGCCTTTCAATTGAACTTCCATGCCTGCCATAATTTGTTTAGCATTTGGGCCCGATAAATGTTCCTTCATATCAAAGTACGCCTACAATTCAAAATATTAAGTCATGAATGACTAATGCTTATAATTTTAACAGATCGAGTAGAATTAAGAATAAAACACTACATTGATTTGAGGCCATATAGTTCCCTTGTCCTTATCAGGTACCATATCCCACGATTCGTAGCAGGATGGGACTGATTTTTCAATCTCGTTTCCAATCAAGCCCGTGAAATGTCGACGATTTGGCCCTATTGGTTTAGCAGTCCTTTGATCATTAAGGTCAAAGTTGATACATAGCTTTTTCTTCCCACCCTGCTCAAATTTTTTATGGAGTGCAACGTCGTATCCTTTCTTTCTTCCCTTAGAATCTAGAAATGAAAATTCAAATGAACATATTAACAATACAACTATTCAATCGAATAAAAGTTAAAGTACAATATAACACACACAAGCTATTCAAGTGTAATTGCTTACTCTTTTCTATGGGTTTAGGCTGCCATGTGTCATTGGCAGGGGGATCCTCTCTAACAACCATTGTATCCTCTCTAACAACCATTGTATCCTCTCTAACAACCATTGCCATCCTCCGGATTGAAACACATATAGAACATGCCAAACAAAGTTTTAATCCAACCAACACGATTCAAACTTGCAGACTCTTAATCTAGCAAATTACAAACAGACTCTTAAAGTTCACAACCGGGACATAATTGTAACAAGTTGATAACAATTAAAGTTCACAAATAGAAAATACAAGTACCTACAAATTAATTTTCAAAAATAAAAAATACAAGTACCCGAACATATTAAACAACAACTAAACATAATGTTAAAACAAATCAAATTTCATATTAATCTGAATCCCATCCTCTTCATCACTACTAATAAGATGAACAACATCATATTCAACATCATCATCAATAAAGTCTTCATCATTGAGGTGAATAAGAGGAACAAAAGTAACTTCAGTTGATGGATCGGCTCCAGTCAACCGAGTATATTCCAAATCTTCTAGATTAGCTGTCAATTCAACATCAGATGAGTTGCTGTCATGAACAACATCTGCATCTACAATGACGTCCTTATCCCAAATCTTTTGATGATTGACATCTTGGACAGCCTTCCAATGATGTGATCTAGAATGGGTCTTCAATATAAAAGACTTGTCTTGCTTGTGTAGCAAGAATGTACTGGTTATCCTTCCACCAATCATCTCGCGTACATATACTAGTTATGTTATTTGTAGTAACACATAGTGAGGTGTTGCTAGTGTTATTGGTTTTAAACCATTTACATCTGAATAAGCCAACTTTTTTATGAGTCAAATAATAAGCTCCACAATTTCTTCTAAAATACCATAATACATAGTTCCATTCTCCCCTGGTGTTTAAACTCCACTGTTTTGAGTTAATAGGCGTTCATCGCGGCTGTGAACCACGAACTTGACACCGTTAACGCTACAAGAGGTGTAATAAGTTGCATGATCTTTCGGTTCACTTGCCAAAGCGAATAGTTCAAGACTACACTCAGGTGGATTCTTGGTATATAGAGAAGAGATCTATAAAAGACAAAATTAAAGTATTTATTATAAAAAAGGTAACACAAACGAGAAAAATCTTTTTGTAAACTACATATACAGTTTACCTTGTCGCGAAACCATGGAGAAAATTTTGTTGGTAAATCTTTCTCTAGCATGGAAAGACAACATTCTCTGTACATGCTCATATTCTGTGACAACCGTCTAAAATTCAGGTGATTCTCATTTATTATATCGGTTCAAATCTTTAGTTGCATCTTGTCGTGGTCGTATTGTTCTAGTTCGTACTTATTGTGTCTTTTATTGTGTCGGAAAAAAAGTCGGAATCAACTCATAAATCCTAACACCAAGAAACTATACAAAGAGCTTGACTAAGTTCTTAACGGAAACTAATAAAATTCTAGTCCACAACTAACAATAATTGGAAAACTTAAAACGTCACCGAGCTGGGAAATGCCTTCCAGCCGACGGCTGAAACCCGCTGACTGTGACTTTATGACTCATTTATGCATGAATCTTGATTGGACCAACATAATTAAACGGGATTGGACCAAGAAACCTGCCACTTTGAGTCCCTAGGCCAGTCTTGGCCCTTTCCCATACTCTACCTTTCATTTCACTTTCACTTTTCAAACAAAACACACACACACTTCCATTTTCTCTCTAAACTCTCAAGAACTCTCAAGCTAAACCCAGTGTTTTTCCCCTTTGAAACAGCAACTAAAACTCAAAACCATCCATCAAAAACATACACAAATCGTCCTAAAGTAAAGGGGTAACAAAAAGGAAGCATAAAAACGGGTTTTTGAAGAAGGTTTTCATCCATTTTGAAGCAAGAATATCATCCAACCGTCCCATAGCTTTTTCCTTCGGTAAAACTCTTCTATTTTACTTCTATTTCACAAATATTTACTTGCATGGACGATACAAAGACTGAAAATTTGTTTTTATAAAAGTTTAAAACGTTTTCTTGCTTAAAATCGGGTTTATCACAAAGATCCACATTTTGATGAAATAGATCTAAAAGAAACTGAGGTTTTGTCTCAAAAGTGAATATATTTGACTAAAAACAGTTTGCATGTAAGAATCTATCACTAAAATGGCCTAAAAATCAAAAAATACCGAAAAGATGAAATTGGCCGAAGGCTGAAGATATTCAGCCGACGGCTGAAAATCTCCAGCCGCTGCCTGGATGTCGTTTTGAGAATATAAACGTTAAAATAGTGTCCAAATAAATTTACTACAGATTGTATACTTGGAAACTCACTGTTTTTATAGATAAAAATGTTTGGATGAGTTTTATGCTTAAAAACTATTGTATTGATGTTTTACATGGTTTAAAACGACTGTTAAAGCGGGAAAGTGTTTTGAAAATGGATTAAAATTTTTATAGAGCGGAAGCCCTGCCCAAATTTCACCGTAATTTATACCGAAACTCAGTAACTTAATATTTTTGTAACTTATACACTTTGACCTTGGACATCGACCCTTTTTGGACATAATGGGAATTAAAGCATAACCGAACACATAATAACACATAACTTTCCGTATCGAAACTTTTGGACAGAATTTAAATTATAAAGATTTAATACTAAAAATGTTAAAATGGAACTTTAACATAACTTAAATCATACAATTTATACTTCCACAATATTTCGGTGTTTTAGGTCATCTTTGATTCCCGACGCGTTCCGCTCCTTTCTCACTTACTCGAGACTTATCTCCGTAACCCGTGAGTTACAACCCCACTATATTATACTGTTTTTAACATTATTTTGGGGGAAACATAAGATGTATTTGTCTATGAAACTTTTATGAACATTTTGCAACTCGTATGAAACTTTTGGAACTATTATGAAACTGTTGGAAACTTGTGAAACTTTTGGAAACTTGGTGAAACTTTGTGAAACTTATATGCGTAAAATATGTTATTGCCCCTACTGGCTTACTGGCTTGCCCCCGTTAGTTGGCTAAACTAAATTAAGGTTACTTGTATGCGAAACCAATCCTTGATGAGAATATAAACTCCGTAAGTGCTTACTACTAGTTTTTAGACAAAGAGTTCAAAGTGCCCCGTTTTTAGATCAGAATCATTATACACTATTAGCAATAGCCGTTAGTATTATGGGTATCGATACTTAGGAGAGGTCACTCCTTACTTGTGGTTCGCGACCTAAGTACATATTACTAAGATCAGATGAAACTCCATTTATTGTGAAACTTTGGGGCGTGTTCTGACCAGACAATCAGTTTAGTGTAAACTTACGTTTTATTAAGCCAAGAGATTGATACAAGATTCTAATTTAGTTACTCACATATTATTTACGCATATACAATATTTTTAGCGATTGATTCCGCTATAACTTTTATGTTACAAGTTCTACTCTACTTGCGTGTGTTCGAAACCTTTAAAGTAAATATGTATGTGTTAGCGCCGCTCCACTTTCTTTTCATTTATGATACTCTATACATATATATTTTAAACTATGGAAACTTTTGTCGAGAAACTCAAACTGTAACTCACTCGCTACTTTATTGTAGTTGACACTTTGTCTTATGTTTGAGGAAATTAAGTGTAAGAATCGGAATGCATGGCATGGACGGGTCAGGATGGTCACGTGAGACGCAAATTTGGGAAAGACCTATTTTAATTTGGGAATTTTAATTTGAAACTTCGTATTATGTATTGTACTGAATATTAAACTACTTGGTTGTTTTGGGATTGTGAACAAATTTTATTTTTAATCAATGACTTGAACCGTTTATTTTGTTATAACCCGTGTAATGATATTCCAGATCTCACATCTCGTGTTTCCGCTATAGCGGGGTGTGACATATTCATGATATTATATAATAAGGAAATATGTAATTTACATAAAAGAGTGTTCAGATGTAACGAGCGTACGTCCTGTATTGGTTGAGTTCAGGACTGTTGTCGAGGACATACCATACAAGCATCTTTTTTAATTTTGGATCCAACTTTTTTCCTACACCCGTACTTTTTGGAGTACAAGCTGCTCGGAACACTTCCAACTCGGATGTTGGAGGTGGACCCTCATCATTTCTGTCTGGACGATTAAATTTTGTTGGAATATTTCGAAGACAATGTGAACAAAATGTTAACGCCTCTTCCGCAATATAAGCCTCCGTTATACAACCTTCAGGCCTACCTTTATTTCGGACATAACCTTTTAACTTTTTCATATATCTTTCAAATGGATACATCCACCTCATGTACACAGGCCCACCTAGAATAGCCTCTGCGGGTAAATGTATGACCAAATGAATCATTATGTCAAAAAAGGCTGGAGGATATATTCGCTCGAAATTGCACAATATCTTGATCAATTTCTCTTCAGCTATCAACATGTCCTACTTCTTTATACTTCGATCACAAATCTGCTTAAAGAACAAACTGAGCTCAATTATTGGTGTTGCAATACTCGTGTCCAAGAATGCTTGAGCTCCAACAGGAAGCAAGCATTGCATCATGATATGGCAGTCATGAGACTTCATGCCTATTATATTGTCCAACTTATCGGTTACTTTCAAATCCATCAGGTAATTTAACACCTTTTATGAATTCACAAAAACTTTTGTCTCTTTGCAGGGGTAAGAGAGTACGCAGCAGGAAGGCTTTACTAATTTCCCGTTGTTGTTCTTCCTAAGCCACAACTCCTCTCGGATATTCAACTGTTGTAAGTCTGACCTTGCCCTGTTCGTTGTCTTTGGACTTGTCATTCATTAAAAATGTACCCAAATCACTCTCGAGTTCATTTTTTTTTCTATATGCATGACATCCAAGTTGTGTTTTAGAGGAAGACTTGACCAATAAGGAAGCTTATAGAAAATGGATACTTTACTCCAATTCCTTTGTACGAGGGGGAAGTCACATGGTCTCTTCACTGTCCCATAACTCGGATGTTTTCCCGGAATTCGTGAAGGTAAATCAGCAAGTTGTTCCTTTATTCTAGCAGTAGAGAGTTTTTTTAGGTTTTGTTGTTTTTCCGCTCTTGCCATTGATGGTCTTGTCATTCCTCCATCGATGTCTCTGACCAACGTACGCGGTTTTCCCATTCACACGAGTAGATGGAGTGTCATCATCACATGTAGGGTAGGCTAAGTAGCCTTGACCACTCCAGCCAGATAAACTGCTACGGGCGGGAAAACCACTAATAGTCCATAAGAGCATTGCTCTCATTGAGAACTCAGTGTTTGTAGCAACGTCTAACGTCTTGACTCCTGGCTTCTTCCATAAATCATGCAACTCTTTAATCAGAGGCTGCAAGTAAACATCAATGTCCTTACCGGGTGATTTAGGGCCAGGAATTAAACATGTCAACATGAATGAAGATCTTTCATACATAGCCACGAAGGAGTATTGTATGTTGTCAAGATTACTGGACACATACTATAAGACTGACTCAAGTTTCCAAACGGATTGAAACCGTGTCGCCGTTTCTATGTTCTTTTGCAAAATCTGCATTGTTCTTATCAAACTCTTTCCATGCCTTACCATCAACTGGGTGACCCATCTTACCATCGTACATTTACAGTAGAATTGCCATGTCATATGCTTTGCAGTGTGTATGGATCCATACAAACGCTTTAGTCTAGGAGTCAAAAGGAAGTAACGTAACACCTTGTTAGGAACTTTCTTTCGAGTGGTGTTTTGGTTTTTCCATCTACTCGCTTTGCAAGTTGGACAAACTTCCTCACCTTTGTTTTCCTCCCAATGCAAACATCAATCGTTAATACAAGCATTGATCGATTCATATCCCAACCTAACTTTCTTCATTGACTTCTTAGTTTCATATTATGTCTTGGGGATTTTTGTGACAACCGTCCAATTTCTGGTGCATTCTATACTCTACGTCTCTCTTAGTGTCTGCCGTTGTCTTTAACTGATCATTCACCGGAAACGCGTCAGTGTCGGAATCATACCCGGAATCAATTTATATAAGCCCTAATACCAAGAAAACACCTAAGGAACTTTTCTAAGTTCATAACATGTCATAATTAAGAACTTTTGGTTAACGAAAAGGTCCAACGAAACAAAACGCAAAAATAACAAAAAATCAAAAATAATTACAAAATATGTCAGGACGCCGCACAAGGACCATGTGCGACTTCCTGGAGGTAGCAGATTTTAAAATTTGGATTTTTATTGCTTGTCTCGTTTTACACAACCTCCAAACCCAATCAAGCTCGATCCTAGGCCCTCATTACTGCAAGGTTTTGAAGATATCTGAATTGCAAAGCCCACTTGATGTTTGAAAAGCCGCGTCCGCAGTCCAAAATGGAATGACTTGGGAAGAGTGCAGTACCTAGACTCCCATTACTACTTTCTTACTATCTTTATTTTCATTTTCATTTTTATAAAACAAAAAAAAAACACACATATATACTACTCCTCTCTCATAACGCTCTCAAAACTTCTTCATTTCCAGAAGATACAGCCACAAAACCCAAGTTGTTAACCACAAAAATCGTTCGAATAATCAAAGGGAGCAAAGAGAGTCAAACATTTCGTTAATGACATTTTGTCGATTTATGAAGCTCAAAACACACCAAATCATCATGCCAAGCTATTTCCTCCGTAGAAATGCCTTCTTTTACTATATCTAAGTGTTTTTTATCACTTGCATGGATGATCTATGGATTAAAAATAAGTTTTTACAAAGATTTGTAACATTTATGGACAAAAACGATTTTTTAACCGAAATAACATTTGATCTATGTTTTTATGGATAAAAAATGCTTTAGAAACTGTGAAAATGAGGTTTGTATTAAGTTTGGACTTATTGCATGTCGGAATCTATGGCTAAATAAACGTTTTGCTCGAAAATCACCAAAAAACCCACCTGTGCGCCATCCATAAGGACCAGGACGACGCAGCGGGTGAATTTGGATTCCGTGCGTCGTTCCTAAGGTCAGGACGGCGCACAGGTCGACCAGATTCCCGAAATTTGTCGTTTGGACGTTTAAGCTAGTATACGCCACTGACTTTTTGAAATATAATATTTGGGACTGAGTTCGGTAAAAATAATAACATTGTGACTTGTATGGACTATTTAGACTTAAAATGAACTCGTTTAAATATGTTATCGTGTTATGTATTTTGTGAGCGGAAGTGAATTTGAGTTTTTGGGAATGAAATTTGGGCAGAAGCGCTGCCCAAATTCGTTAGAAAAACTCAAAACCATTTCAGCAACCAAAGTTACTTGTGACCATGACGATAATAAACGTTAAATTGGATTTTCGGACCAAAATACAACGTTAACGGTTTCGGACTATTTTCTTGGACAATATTAACCTTGACACTTAAAGTTTAACTAAAAACTTATCTATTATATTACATATAATAACATAATAAGATAATAACACTTGAACTATCTGGTATTATTAGGCGTTCCATGATTCCCGGCTCCCGTTTCCGACCGATTTCCGAGTTCTTATCTTCGTAATCCGTGAGTTACACCCCTCTCCACTTTGTATTTTACGTACTCTTTCGGGGGAAACATGAGATCAAAATCTTTATGAACGATATCTTTTATGTGAAACTGCTTTATGAACTTGAATTTACGTACAATGATTTTATGATCTATGTCGTGGAAACCTTTATGAACTTTGCAATTGTATGAACTTTTGAAACTATGTGAACTATTGGTCTATTTTGGAAACTTATGAACTTTTGCAATTTAGGCTTGCCCCCTTTGACATTTGAGTAGACTATGATTGTTTGATTA
>CAJVGC010000065.1:34227794-34249376 GCA_910822075.1 Senecio squalidus | reverse complement strand
ATTTATACCGAAACTCAGTAACTTAATATTTTTGTAACTTATACACTTTGACCTGGACATCGACCCTTTTTGGACTAATGGGATATTAAAGCCTACCGAACACATAATAACACATAACTTTCCGTATCCGAAACTTTGGACAGAATTAAATTATAAAGATTTAATACTAAAAATGTTAAAATGGAACTTTAACATAACTTAAATACAATTTATACTTCCACAATATTTCGGTGTTTAGGTCATCTTTGATTCCCGACGCGTTCCGCTCCTTTCTCACTACTCGAGACTTATCTCCGTAACCCGTGAGTTACAACCCCACTATATTATACTGTTTTTAACATATTTTGGGGAAACATAAGATGTATTTGTCTATGAAACTTTTATGAACATTTTGCAACTCGTATGAAACTTTTGGAACTATTATGAAACTGTTGGAAAACTTGTGAAACTTTGGAACTGGGAAACTTTGTGAAACTTATAGCGTAAAATATGTTATTGCCCTATGGCTTACTGGCTTGCCCCCGTTAGTTGGCGGCTAAACTAAATTAAGGTTACTTGTATGCGAAACCATCCTTGATGAGAATATAAACTCCGTAAGTGCTTACTACTAGTTTTTAGACAAAGAGTTCAAAGTGCCCCGTTTTTAGATCAGAATCATTATACACTATTAGCAATAGCCGTTAGTATTATGGGTATCGATACTTAGAGAGGTCACTCCTTACTTTGGTTCGCGACTAAGTACATATTACTAGATCAGATGAAACTCCATTTATTGTGAAACTTTGGGGCGTGTTCTGACCAGACAATCAGTTAGTGTGAAACTTACGTTTATTAAGCCAAGAGATTGATACAAGATTCTAATTTAGTTACTCCATATTTATTTACGCATATACATATTTTAGCGATTGATTCCGCTATAACTTTTATGTTACAGTTACTTACTTGCGTGTGTTCGAAACCTTTAAAGTAAATATGTATGTGTTAGCGCGCTCCACTTCTTTTCTTTTATGACCTCTATACATATATATTTTAAACTATGGAACTTTGTCGAGAAAACTCAAACTGTAACTCACTCGCTTACTTATTGTAGTTGACACTTTGTCTTATGTTGAGGAGAATTAAGTGTAAGAATCGGAATGCATGCATGGAGGGTCAGGATGGTCACGGAGACGCAAATTTGGGAAAGACCTATTTAATTTGGGAATTTTAATTTGAAACTTCGTATTATGTATTGTACTGATATTAAACTACTTGGTTGTTTTGGGATTGTGAACAATTTTATTTTTAATCAATGCCTTGAACCGTGTTATTTTGTATAACCCCGTGTAATGAATTCCATGATCTCACATCTCGGTTTTTTGTTTCCGCTATAGCAGGGTGTGTGACAATATCAGTGATAATATATAATAAGGAAATATGTAATTTCCATAAAAGACGTGTTCAGCATGTAACAGAGCGTACGTCCATGTATTGGTTGCGTTCAGGACTGTTGTCGAGGACATACCCTACAAGAGCTTTTTTAATTTTGGATCCAACTTTTTTTCCTAGACCCGTACTTTATTGGCGGTACAAGCTGCGTCGGAACACTTCCACCTCGGATGTTGGAGGTGCGACCCTCATCCTTTCTGTCTGGACGATTAGAATTTTGTTGGAATATCTTCGAAGACAATGTGAACAAAATGTCTAACGCCCTCTTCCGCACTTTCGGACATAACCTTTTAACTTTTTCATATATCTTTCAAATGGATACATCCACCTCATGTACACAGGCCCACCTAGAATAGCCTCTGCGGGTAAATGTATGACCAAATGAATCATTATGTCAAAAAAGGCTGGAGGATATATTCGCTCGAAATTGCACAATATCTTGATCAATTTCTCTTCAGCTATCAACATGTCCTACTTCTTTATACTTCGATCACAAATCTGCTTAAAGAACAAACTGAGCTCAATTATTGGTGTTGCAATACTCGTGTCCAAGAATGCTTGAGCTCCAACAGGAAGCAAGCATTGCATCATGATATGGCAGTCATGAGACTTCATGCCTATTATATTGTCCAACTTATCGGTTACTTTTGGCTTAAAGTTTGATCCAAATCCATCAGGTAATTTAACACCTTTTATGAATTCACAAAACTTTTGTCTCTTTGCAGGGGTAAGAGAGTACGCAGCAGGAGGCTTTACTAATTTCCCGTTGTTGTTCTTCCTAAGCCACAACTCCTCTCGGATATTCAACTGTTGTAAGTCTGACCTTGCCCTGTTCGTGTCTTTGGACTTGTCATTCATTAACAATGTACCCAACTCACTCTCGAGTTCATTTTTTTTTCTATATGCATGACATCCAAGTTGTGTTTTAGAGGAAGACTTGACCAATAAGGAAGCTTATAGAAAATGGATACTTTACTCCAATTCCTTTGTACGAGGGGATCACATGGTCTCTTCACTGTCCCATAACTCGGATGTTTTCCCGGAATTCGTGAAGGTAAATCAGCAAGTTGTTCCTTTATTCTAGCAGTAGAGAGTTTTTTAGGTTTTGTTGTTTTTCCGCTCTTGCCATTGATGGTCTTGTCATTCCTCCATCGATGTTTCATGGGTAGGAATCTTCTCTGACCAACGTACGCGGTTTTCCCATTCACACGAGTAGATGGAGTGTCATCATCACATGTAGGGTAGGCTAAGTAGCCTTGACCACTCCAGCCAGATAAACTGCTACGGGCGGGAAAACCACTAATAGTCCATAAGAGCATTGCTCTCATTGAGAACTCAGTGTTTGTAGCAACGTCTAACGTCTTGACTCCTGGCTTCTTCCATAAATCATGCAACTCTTTAATCAGAGGCTGCAAGTAAACATCCATGTCCTTACCGGGTGATTTAGGGCCAGGAATTAAACATGTCAACATGAATGAAGACTCTTTCATACATAGCCACGAAGGAGTATTGTATGTTGTCAAGATTACTGGACACATACTATAAGACTGACTCAAGTTTCCAAACGGATTGAAACCGTGTCGCACGTTTCTATGTTCTTTTGCAAAATCTGCATTGTTCTTATCAAACTCTTTCCATGCCTTACCATCAACTGGGTGACCCATCTTACCATCTTCGGTACATTTACCAGTAGAATGCCATGTCATATGCTTTGCAGTGTGTATGGATCCATACAAACGCTTTAGTCTAGGAGTCAAAAGGAAGTAACGTAACACCTTGTTAGGAACTTTCTTTCGAGTGGTGTTTGGGTTTTTCCATCTACTCGCTTTGCAAGTTGGACAAACTTCCTCACCTTTGTTTTCCTCCCAATGCAAACATCAATCGTTAATACAAGCATTGATCGATTCATATCCCAACCTAACTTTCTTCATTGACTTCTTAGTTTCATATTATGTCTTGGGGATTTTTGTGACAACCGTCCAATTTCTGGTGCATTCTATACTCTACGTCTCTCTTAGTGTCTGCCGTTGTCTTTAACTGATCATTCACCGGAAACGCGTCAGTGTCGGAATCATACCCGGAATCAATTTATATAAGCCCTAATACCAAGAAAACACCTAAGGAACTTTTCTAAGTTCATAACATGTCATAATTAAGAACTTTTGGTTAACGAAAAGGTCCAACGAAACAAAACGCAAAAATAACAAAAAATCAAAAATAATTACAAAAATGGTCCAGGACGCCGCACAAGGACCATGTGCGACGTCCTGGAGGTAGCAGATTTTAAAATTTTGGATTTTTATTGCTTGTCTCGTTTTACACAACCTCCAAACCCAATCAAGCTCGATCCTAGGCCCTCATTACTGCAAGGTTTTGAAGATACTGAATTGCAAAGCCCACTTGATGGTTTGAAAAGCCCGCGTCCGAGTCCAAAATGGAATGACTTGGGAAGAGTGCAGTACCTAGACTCCCATTACTACTTTCTTACTACTTTTATTTTCATTTTCATTTTATTAAAACAAAAAAACACACATATATACTACTCCTCTCTCATAACTCTCTCAAAACTTCTTCATTTCCAGAAGATTACAGCCACAAAACCCAAGTTGTTAACCACAAAAATCGTTCGAATAATCAAAGGGAGCAAGAGAAGTCAAAACATTTCGGTTAAGGACCATTTTTGTCGATTTTGAAGCTCAAAACACCACCAAATCATCATCCAAGCTATTTCCTCCGGTAGAAATCCTTCTTTTTACTATATCTAATGTTTTTATCACTTGCATGGATGATCTATGGATTAAAAATAAGTTTTTACAAAGATTTGTAACATTTTATGGACAAAAACGATTTTTAACCGAAATAACATTTAGATCTATGTTTTTATGGATAAAAATGCTTTAGAAACTGTGAAAATGAGGTTTTATTAAGTTTGGACTTATTGCATGTCGGAATCTATGGCTAAAATAAACGTTTTGCTCGAAAATCACCAAAAACCCACCTGTGCGCCATCCATAAGGACCAGGACGACGCAGCGGGTGAATTTGGATTCCGTGCGTCGTTCCTAAGGTCCAGGACGGCGCACAGGTCTGACCAGATTCCCGAAAATTTGTCGTTTGGACGTTTTAAGCTAGTATACGCCACTGACTTTTTGAAATATAATATTTGGGACTGAGTTCGGTAAAAATAATAACATTTGTGACTTGTATGGACTATTTAGACTTAAAATGAACTCGTTTAAATATGTTATCGTGTTATATGTATTTTGTGAGCGGAAGTGAATTTGAGTTTTTGGGAATGAAATTTGGGCGCGGAAGCGCTGCCCAAATTTCGTTAGAAAAACTCAAACCATTTCAGCAACCAAAGTTACTTGTGACATGACGATAATAAACGTTAAATTGGATTTTCGGACCAAAATACAACGTTAACGGTTTCGGACTATTTTCTTGGACAATATTAACCTTGACACTTAAAGTTTAACTAAAAACTTATCTATTATATTACATATAATAACATAATAAGATAATAACACTTGAACTATCTTGGTATTATTAGGCGTTCCATGATTCCCGGCTCCCGTTTCCGACCGATTTCCGAGTTTCTTATCTTCGTAATCCGTGAGTTACACCCCTCTCCACTTTTGTATTTTTAAGTACTCTTTTCGGGGGAAACATGAGATCAAAATCTTTTTATGAACGATATCTTTTATGTGAAACTGCTTTATGAACTTGAATTTACGTACAATGATTTTATGATCTATTGTCTGTGGAAACCTTTATGAACTTTTGCAATTGTATGAACTTTTGAAACTATTGTGAACTATTGGTCTATTTTGGAAACCTTTATGAACTTTTGCAATTTAGGCTTGCCCCCTTTTGACATTTGAGTAGACTATGATTGTTTGATTATATTTGCGAAAACCCTTGAGGAGAATATAAACACCGTAAGTACATACTACCAGTTTTTAGATAAAGAGTACAAAGTGCCCCGCTTTTAAAAATCAATTCATTACACACTATTAGCAATAGCCGTTAGTAAATATGGGTATCGATACTTAGGAGAGGTCACTCCTTACTTGTGGTTCGCGTCCTGAGTACATATTACTAAGTTCTCACGAACTCCATCTCTATTGAAACTTAGGGGCGTGTTCTGACCATTAATCGGTTTAGTGTTAAATGTTACGTTATATTGAGCCTAGTGGTTGGTACAATTCAAAAATATTATGTCATTATTATTTACGCATATACCTACTTATCGTCTTACACATGTGGGTTAATCCACCGCTGAGGTAATGACAACATACTTTATCGTCTTGTTATACAACTTGACTTTTACGAATATTGAACTTTTTGACGTTGAACTATTACGAGAGTATATATATATATATACATATTTTAAGCGATTTTTATCCGCCAACTTTCTTTTAAGAAAACTTTACACTTATATATACTCGTCGGAACTTTTGTCGGTATCCTTTGGTCAAAATCTTATAAACTGTAACTCACTCACTATGTTTCGTAGTTGACACTTTATCTCAGGTTTCAGGAAACAAAGCGTTTGTTATGAAGTGCATTGCTCTAGGCGAGTCAAGCTGGTTATGTGAAGTGTAATTCGTGAAGAAGACCTTTGTTATTTGGGAATTTTATTTAAAACATTTTATTATGTACTTGTTATCTTAAACTTATGGATCTTTGTTGTAACTTTTTAACATTGGTACTTTTCGAACGTTATTATAAACGACTTGAACCGTTGATTTTAGTATAACCCGTGAAATGATTCTTTGCTCTTCACATCTCGTGTTTCCGCTTTAGCGGGGTGTGAAAGACTTGGTATCAGAGCACGGGTTATAGTGAAAACGGTTTTAAAAATTTTCAAAAAGTTTTCGAAACCAAAACTATAACCAAGGCTTTTCAGAAAGATTGAAATTACAACTGCATATTCCGTCTGTTCAAGAACTGAAAAGATTAATTACATGGAAGAAGGACAGACTAGAATGGATGAAGAAAAGAAGAATTATTTTTCTGTTTCAGACTTACGTTTTATATTATCTACTTTTATAGTCTGAGTCAGTTTTTATACTTAATGTATGTTTTTGAAAAGATTTTGACATCATCAGATAGGGGGAGATTGTTGAGAAAAACCAATGATTAAAACCCAACTTATAAATCTGATGAGTCATAATTTAAGTCTAGGTGACTTCTAAGACTAAGTGTGTTCTGAGTCTTAGTGATTATGAGTCTTAGTAATTATGAGTCATAATCTGAGTCTAGGTGACTTCTAAGACTAAGTGTGTTCTGAGTCTTAGTAAGACTCAAAGATGAGACTTAGTTACTTGGAGCTTTATTTTAGGTAAGTTGTTATGCATATCTCCTATTTGTTAGAGAGATTTGCACTTATCATATTTTCCAAGTTTATCAAGAACTCTATTTATAGATTTCTTAGGGTTTATTAAAACCCATGAATTCTGTGTGAATTCCTCCGGTTTTCTAAGTGAATTCCGTTCTTTGTCAATGAATAAAACGTATCTAGTTCATTGATTTCTTTGTGTTCTTCGCAATATTCATCGTTATATCTTTTGTATGAATGAAACGGGACTAACAATTGGGTAGTCATGGTAGTCAGATCCAGCTCTTGCTCTAGCAGAGGGAGACTGGTCTGATCTATAGCATGGAGGGGAGTTTAGAACTCTCAGCCTCCAGGACCAAACACATTGAGATAAGACATCACTTCATGCGAGACTGTGTGGAGAAAGGAAAGGTCAGACTGGAGTTTGTAGCTACTAATGATCAATTGGCAGACATATTCACAAAACCTCTGAGTGAGGACAGGTTTTTCTATCTGTTAGGAGAACTAGGCATGTTAAATCCTTAATCTGTCAAAATCGTAAATCTCAAGCTGACCTCTTAGTCAGCTTGTGCATTTTCAGTCTGACTTGAAAGTCAGCTCCAGATATCTCAGTCTGACCAAGTGCACAGACTGAGTGTAATTTTAGTAAATATCTTTTGCAATCTTTTATTTTTTTTAATTTTAGTAAGTATCGTTTGAAATCTTTTAGTTTTTCTTTCCTAAAGTTTTTTTTAATTTTTTTTTTTTTGTTTGCGTCAATGTACAGTCAAGGGTCCAAAGTGTCAATAGGACAAACCTACATGGACTAAATTGTAAGTTTCCTAACTTAGTTCCTTAATTTTCGCTCTTATAGTTTATATTCAACCGAATTTCAAATTTTAACCTAATTGCTTTATTCTCTAAGCTTCTGCTTGATTGTCCTTCTAATGGCGAATGCAAATATGATCCTTCATGTTACCCCGCGTATGATTCCTGGTGCAGATTTTCATAACAGAGTTCAAATCAAAGATAATAACAAGGTGGCCACTGCTGCCATTCCCGCCAATCGTCGAAACAGGGGTTTTGAGCAGTTGATTCAATACATGAAAGCCCATCCTCTATATGGAGCTTATTTTTGTGACACGGTGATGTACCCGTCGGTGTTGTGTGAATGGTGGTATACCTGCACTGACAATGACGAAAAGACTGCCCTCACTGGCACCTATAATGATGGCAGACAGACGATCACCATTACTGAAGAGACAATACGAGCAGCATTACTCCTTCCCACCATTGAGGAAGCTGGTGAAGGTGGATTTCAGCCCAAACGGACCAGACAGCAGGCTCGAGCTGAGGCCTTTCCTTTGATTGGTCAGCCTGAAATCCAAGGTGTTATTCAGTACAAATTTTTTTACTGGGAAATGGAAGTTTTTATTTTCCAGTATAACAAGGTGCTTGGGGGGAAAATCTGGAAGTTTGGATCAAATGAACGAATTTGAAACCCATCTGTTTCATTCTATGGTAACGGGTCGAAGAATCTCTTATTCTCAACTATATTTTGAAGAGATTCTCTCCCTTGCCTTGAAAACGAAAAGACCGAATGACGTTCCTTTCATTCGTGTCCTATCACTGTGTTTTAAGGAGGCCTTGGGAGACGTGGCATATGAGCAGCTTGAACAAACTTTTTACGTATGTCATCTTCCCAGGCTGACTCCAAAGATTTTTGCATATATCAATATCACTGAGGCTGAGCCATGGTTAACCCCAGTTATGCTTCAGTGGATTGAAAATCCTTTTATCGATCATGAACTCACTGAGTCTGATGAGTCAGACTCAGATGATCAGTCTGAAAGAATTGACGGGGAAATTGAGGGAAATGTCCCTGCAGCAGATGCTGAGGTGGAACTGGGTGGGGCTGGGCACGATGAGGCTGGCCAAGGTATGGATATCAATCTTTCTCTACCTCAGTCTGAGAGTATCCCCTCTCAGTTTGAGCCATCCACTCCTCATCTTGATGTACTGGCTACTCAAGCGACCAATCTGATGAACTCACCAAGTTCATTTGAAAAAGCACTCACATCAAGCCCCACAGTAAATCAAGCACTAATGGATTCACTTTTCCATGAGGCTGAGAGTTCTAAACTCCCCTCCAGTTCTGTAGATCAGACCAGTCTCCCTTTGCTAGAGCAAGAGCTGGATCTGACTACCATGACTACCCAAAGCCCATCTAGAGTAGTTAACTTGGAGACACACGCTGTTGCTGCCACACTGACACATGTGGTAAGCATTGAAGACGATATTCCCCTCCTGAATATCCCTGTACTTAGTATAGGACCACCCCCTTCAGTTTCAAAGCCAGTTTCAAAGGCTATTTCCACTAGCTCTGTGCTAGTTCACGATCAGGTACCATCAAATCTCTTACACTCATATGCACAAGTCGTCAATGCCTCACTCCCCAAACTGAGTGAGGTACACACTTCCTTTTCTATGGCTCATGATCATTCTCCTAAAACACAGGGAGGGAGTGAAGCTGTGTCATCTGTTTCCATACCACCTGTTACTACAATCCCTCAGTCTGAGGTTGCCCTGACGGTCCCTGTGCTGTTACAAGCTATTCGGGACATGTCAACTCAGTTTGATGTCAAGCTGAGTGCAATGCAGACTGAGTTGCAAGCAATTAAAAGACAAAATGCTGAGGAGATGCAGGAGTTAAAGGGAATAGTTTTGAAGCTGACTTCTGAGATCAGCATGATAAGAAAGGGGAAACAGGTTGCTGAGGGTGCTCAGACTCAGAGGGAGAAAACAAATACACCAACTGATGAGTCTGATCTCCCTAAGCAAGATTTAAAAAGAAAGAGGGATGAAAGGGAGAAGAAGTACTACAAGACCAACAGATTCAATCTGAAAACTGGTCAGTCTGAAGTATTCTATGAGACTGATTACAGTGACATTTCAAGCAGTGAGTCTGACAAAGAGGATACGAAGGGAAAAGGGAAGGTTGGAGAAGATAGTGATACTGACCACCAAACTGATGAGGAGATTAAGATGGAAGAGCCCCCAAATTTACAGTCTGAGTTAGAAATTGAAATACAGAAAAGAAGAGATGAAGCTGAGAGTCTGGCTAAGCTTCAGAGATATGCTCATAACTCTGGAATGACTGTGGAGCAATACAAAGAGTATGTTAAAGGGTTGTATATGGAGAAATTTGATGAAAATCCACAAGATCGATCAATGAAAGCAGCTGAAGAGCTTGAAGCTGAGATGAAGGAAGACGAGGATTTGGCTATTGAAGAGGAACAAAAGAGGGTAGAGGCTGACAGATTAATGGCCAAACAGGTGCTTAGAGAAGAAGCCAGACTTAACTTTATAGAGCCAAACTTCACTCTGAGAAAGCATCAGAATAAAATTCATAACCTGGAGTGTACCAATACTGGTGGATCTGACCTCATGCTGACATACTATCATAAATGAGGATCTTTCAGAATCGGGCTACATAGAATGCACACACTGGGTTTGGAGGAATGGAAAGAGATTTCCAGACTGAGCACATGAATAACTAACATTGCTCACAGAATGGATATCAAAAGAGAAGTTGTTTCTAACATCAATGTAGCTCATATGTTGAAGCTGATGTCGGATGATGATTATAGGGCATTCTGCACTATCCACAGGGTGAGAGCTGGTGCTAAATCTCTGGGTCTGGAAACAAGTCACATGCATCCTGTCCCCAAAACTGTTACATTTCAAGATAGGACCTATGTGAAAACAAAAAATCATGAGGGCTTGTGTTATGTTGATTGTTGGGGAGAAGAATGTTTCCAAGCCAAAGACAGATTGAACATAACCTCCATCTATCATTGCATTGCGCTGCTTGGCGTATGTGAGTCTGAGCAATGTCTTCCCTTCAGAATGAAGCTGATTAGTTGGTTATTTAATAACCTTCAAAGAATTGAAGAAATAGGGACTCTGATGGATAAGGTGGATATGATCAAGAAAGAGTATCAAATGCTCTACCATAAATCTGATGCTGAAATGGAGAAACTGCTAGCTTGGAAAACTGAGAGACTGAAATGGGCACAAGAAGTAGGCAAGCCTATGTCATGGGAGACAGTTTTGAAGAAGAAAAGATCAGTCAAGAAGAGGAAGTGATCTGTTTTTATGTATATTTTTGTTCACAAACAATGTTAAGTTAAACAATTGTAGTTTGTGTTTATTTTTGGTGCATATTTGTAAAAGACTTTAATTCAAACAGATAGGGGGAGATTGTTGGGAAAATCAACGATTTAACCCAAGTTAATAAATCTGTTTATTAAAGTCTTAGTCTGAGTGATTTGAGTCTGAGTAACTCTGAGTCTGAGTGACTAAAATCAACTAAGGCATTATGGAGCTGACTACTCAGCTTCATACAGAGACGTAGTGCTTTAATTTAGGTATGTTAGTTAGATAAAATCTTCTATCTTTTTAGAAGATTCTCTAAGATTCATACTTATCAAGCTCACTATTATTGTGTATAAATAGTTAGCTTGAACATTGTAATCGTTGTACCTTTAAAAGAAATATAACAGTGTGTTATTTTCATCCGTTGTTATTATATATTCTGCAATAATAATAATAGAAACTGAGTAATCAATCGATTAATAATAATTAACGTCTAAATACTTATTTGTGATTGATTAGCCATTGTTTGAGATCTTATTGAGACCTAACAAAAACATTTTATTATGTACTTGTTATCTTAAACTTATGGACCTTGGTTGTAACTTTTTAACATTGGTACTTTTCGAACGTTATTTTAAAAGACTTGAACCGTTGATTTTAGTATAACCCGTGAAATGATTCTTTTCTCTTCACATCTCGTGTTTCCGCTTTAGCGGGGTGTGACAATTTTGGCTCCTGTCGGGAAATATTCTAGGAGATACTCCATTGTGTCGTTGAATGAACTATCAGTCCATTTATGCAAGGCCTTAAGATGCGAAAACTTTGCCAAAACGTCTAGTGAATACATCTAAGTACAACCTGGGAACAGCTCTTCATTCGCCATTTCAAACAACCCTTCCATGTCGTCTTTTGTAGGACCCGCATCTTCTGTTGGCGCATTACTTGTCGAAGGAGTATATGTGTTCTGTTCAGTGTCGTGTTCAGTGTGTGTGTGTGTGTGTCTCGGGTTCTGGTAGTATGTAATTGTTCTGCCTACGAACATCGTTGAGGACATTGATCATGTCATTTGTGTCATCTACTATTGGTGGAGGAATAATAATCGGTTCACCGTGATGTACCCAAGTAGGATAACCCCTGCTAAACCCGTTATTATATATGTGATGCTAGATAGTAAGAGGTGTAAGCTTTTCCCTGTTCCCACACAACCGACATGGGAAACAACATAAACCTCTGTCATTTATGTGTGCTTAACACCTCTCGTAGAAATCGTTAAGACCACGTTTAAACTCATTTGAATTGCGGTTTAAACTAGGTCTAGTCCAATCCTTATCAATCAACATAATTTATTGGGTGGGGGTGTGCTACTGATTGTAGTGGTTTTTTTTGTGTAGGGGTGTGCCACTAAAATCAAAGCAAAAAACGTGCGATTATTAAGGAAGCTTAAAATAAAGCAAAATACGCGCTACTGATTGTAGTCCCGACAATAATTAAAAACGTAATAGTTAATATTAATATATACTCTTTATAAGCTAATTATCAGCATACAAACTAGATGACAATGACCACAAACAAATTCAGGCAACATTTTATCAGTTTTTACAAACAAATTCAGTTTTTAACATTTAACCATAAAAATTAACCATCAATTTTTAACATTTAACACTACACTACCATACAAATTAACCAACGTTTTATCAGTTTTTACAAACAAATTCAGGCAACATTTAATCATCGAACAATTACAGATAAACCAAACAATTACAGATAAATCGAAAATAATTATTTAAAGTGTTCGAAAATCTGAATATATTTTTAATCATCGAACAATTACAGATAAACCAAACAATTACAAATTAGACATAGAACAAAACCCAAATTACATGCAGATTTGAACAGATAAACCAAATTATATGTTTATTAAGTTAGTAATTAGACATAGAACAAAACCCAACTTACAATAATTGAGTAATTGAGTGGTGGTTATGGTGAGCGATAATTGAGTGGTGTTCAGCTGAAAATTGAGTGGTCGTTCTCCAAATTGGTAGACCCTAGTCATTGTCCAAATCGTTCTCCAAATCGATAGACCCTGGTCTTTGCGATAATCGAGGTTCAGCTGAAAATTGAGTGGTGGAATTGAAACAGGAATTGAGTGGTGAGCGATAATTGAGTGGTGGTGGTCGTTCTCCAAATCGTTACGGTGGTGGTCGTTCTCCTAATGAAAATTCAGCTGAAAACTATGGCGGGTGTTTGAGTGTGTTGGTGAAATTTTGGTGGGTGTTTGATTGTTTGGTGAAAAGTATGGCGGGTCTTAATTAATTTAGGTGAAAAATTTAGAACGAAAGTTATAGGGACTACTATTGGACCTGTATGGACAATATACAGTCCCTAAAGCATATGGTTTTGATTTTTTGTAAATTTTATAACGAAAGTTATAGGGACTACTACTGGACCTGTAGGGACAATATACATTCCCTAAAGCATATGGTTTTGATTTTTTTGAAAATTTTATAACGAATGTTATAGGGACTACTACTTGACCTGTAGGGACAACATTCAGTCTAAAGCATATGACTCTGATTTTTTGTGATATAGATAGTGGCTCGTAATTGATAGTGGATCATAATTGATAGTGGCTCGTAGTTGATAGTGGCTCATAATTGATAGTGAAATAGATAGTGCATCATGAAATAGATATCTTCATACTGTGTATACAGTATGTGCACAATGGAATTGACACACCCTCATAATTGACATATCTCCATACTGTGTATACAGTATGTGCAGAGTGGAATTGACAGACCCTCATAATTGACATATCTCCATATTGCGTACACAGTATGTGCACAAATTATTGATAGACCCTCATAATTGACATATATCCATACTGTGTATACAGTATGTGCACAAATTATTGATAGTGGTTCATAATTGATATATCTTCATACTGGGTAAAGCTAGGTGTGTGTCTTACATTGAAAAGGTAGGCTAGTGGATTTCAAAATGTTGTGTATATAAGGCATGCGAGTTGTATTCATATGCATAGAACAAGAATACAACAAACAGATGTGGAACTTGAGAAGGATTGTTGAGTTGAGAGATTCAGTCCAATCTCATAATTGGACTGATATTCTGAGTTTGTATTTCTTCAGGGCAAAGGATGCTGACCTCAGGCTTGCACGCATGATTAGCAATGTGAGTGCTAGGTTAACTAGCACCATTGACGAATAAAACGACTTTATTCAAGAACTCCAAGCTTCTCCTGATTGGGTTATCAATAAGGATAAGTCAATTGAGTATTTGCAAGAGTTAACAGAAAGAGACGGTGAATTGCTAGTTAGGTTGCAGGACCTTGAAAGGGAGGTAGACGAGGGTGCTGATGACAAGCTACTTTTCATTGAAAAGTTGAAAGGGAATGTGCGCTTTTAACGACCTAGTCTTGTAGTGTGTTTACCTACGTTTTTATGGTGTGTTATGTGTTGCCAAATAAAAATGTGTATGTCAACACATTGTATGTGTGTTTATCTCCCTTTCTAAGTTGTGTTTATGTTTGCACCATTGGCATTTGTACTAAATGCATTATTATAAATGGTTTATGTATTGTATCTTCATGTATTTGATTTAATGTGATTTAAGTTGTAGTGTTTTTACCTATGTTTTTAAGGTGTGTTTATTGCCATACATATCCATAAACATAAGAACTTTTATTAAAATTAAGGACAAAAACATAAACCATTACATCCTAAAATGGTTAAAACATGAAAACCGGGGCATCCCCTCAATCTCCTTTATTCTAGCACATTCAACCTAACTAACTACTACTACACACGAAGATTGGCCATTTCATTAAAAGCTCATGAAGTATTGCAACAGACTCACACGGGTGGTCATCGGGATTCTTCTCCATGGCTTGTCTTGCCTCCATTGCCTTTATCTTCAACTTTAACAGCTTGCAGTTTGAGCACTTTGTGTTTTTCGGAGTAAGTGTAGCTCTAGAGGATTCTGAAGAAAAAGTTGCACACGAAGAAGAATCTGAAGGCGTTGTTTGTCTCGGAAAAGAACTTATGTTTTCAAAAGTGACCTCATCCTTTCATGCAAAATATCCACACCCGTAGTCTTTTTCAAAAGGCTGTAAAACGGTAAAAAAAATTATAAACAATGTCATTTTAAAAAATAAATTATTTATATACGGCATATATAAAAAAGAAGTTGTTTGTTGACCTTTGAATCGGGACACGCATTATAAAGTCTACCAAAGCTGCCTTGTTGATGTGATCGTCTCACCACTACATATCCACCTCCACATGAGCACTCCATTTGGATAAGAATTGGATGTGGTGGTGGTGATGTATATACAGATTTTGTAAAGATAAGTGCTCTCAGCCGTTTTTAACGGGAATTTTAGGCGGTAAACATTTGGGGACTACATTTGAGTGTTTTTAGGGACTACATGTTGTCCCCTAAAGTATTTAGACATGTTAATTTTTTGTGGTGCCATTTTTAGGGACAACTAGAGTAGTCCCTAAAGCTTTGTCGAACTAGAATTTTTTAGGGGTTGTCCCGTAAGAGTTGTTTATCGGGACAACCACGTAGTCTCCTGAAGTTTTGTCATCCAACACATTTATCGGGACTACTAGTAGTCCCGAGACTCAAACAAAACATGAGACTCATGTTTTGTCATGTAGTGACGTTTTCGGGACCACTCTAGTAGTCCCTAAAACTTCGTCAAATTAAAATTGTTTAGGGGTTATCCCATAAGAGTTGTTTATCGGGACTAACGTGTAGTCCCCTGAAGTTTTTTCCCCCAACACATTTATCGGGACAAGATGTAGTCCTGTAAGGTTTGAGTGCCAATTTTTCCCTCCAATGTATGTTCGTCATGTTTTTTTAGGGACGACTGGTAGTCCCGATAAACATGAGACTCATGTTTTGTCACGTAGTGAAGTTTTCGGGACTACATGTGGTCGCGATAATGATAGTGTTGTCCCTATAGGTTATGGTCACACTTTGGGGGGGGGGGGGGGAAGTTCATTTTTTGTCGTCTAGTGGACTTAATGGGACGAATTTATGTAGACCCGAAAGCCCTGATTTGGTGTAGTGTTGCTTGTCCAACGTATTAGACTCTTGTACAATCCTTTGTCTTTTGGGCTAAACATGAGTGCATAAAGTGGCATGTGGCAATATGATCGACACCCATATGACATGTCGTAGTAGGTCTTAATTCTGAGTATATGCGAGTTGATCTTACTCTGCTCGGAGTTCCAGCCTCCAACCCTTCCATGACTATATTTTCGTGTTCCCCCTCGTCGCTCGAGTATTGGAATCTGATGTGTAAAAATCGAGTTATATTATTTTATAAAAATAGGATTATTACTTTATTTATGATTATCACACAATACAGGCAAGAATACCCGATCATATAATAATATAGCTTTAGTAAGTCCGGAATCGAACACAGGGAACGGTGTATTAATATTTATTTAATATAAACTATTTAATTAACCTAAAGAAAGCAGTAAAAGGGGGACGTTTTAGTTCTGAGAGAACGTATTTCGATCAAGTAATTACCTAAAGCAAAATAATAATTAATTAACTAAAGTGGTTTTTGAATAAAAAGATGTTTGAAAAAGTTTTCAAGATGTAATCAGATATTTTAAAAGCAGTGTTTACTTGGATTTAATGTTTCACTTGAATTATGAATTAAGTTTATGTATGAATTGGTTTAACTGTGATTTCTTTATTAACTAGACTTCCTATTAGAGTCGTCTAATCCTACAAATTAAGGAAAGATGGCACGAACATCGTCGTCGTACATCAAGAGCTATCTTAGATTTATCCACCCTAATTTGTGCCTTTAATTCACTATTGTTAACAATTTAATCTGATGACTACGAATTAACAAAAGTCTCAACTATTCAGTTACGATATAATTGTCATGTTCGTTTAATTTATTAGGTTACTATTATTCTTAGCCTATCTCAATTAAGGCTCAAGCTATAATTATTCAACAAGTTAAACAATTATAAATAACTAATAAACCTATATGAACGCTAGTTATGATATAAGTTTATTAATCACGCTAAGTAGCTAACCTAATAACTTCAAATAAACAAGGATTACGATTAAACGATAACAATAATGAAAAAACCAATTACTTCAAACATAGAACTTAGTAATTCATAATAACAAGCTAAACAATCCAAGCAAACACTTAATGGAATTAGTTCATGATGTATTGAAAGAAATCAGCGAAACAAACAAATATTAAAGACATATTGTTGTAAGATTAAGCTAAAATTAACAAACCAAGATGAACGATTCTTCAAACACGATTAAACGACGTTAATTATGGCTTCTAAACACTTCTAGGACTCCAAAAACCCTTCCTTGCAGCTGTTTTGTCGACTTGGATGGTGGAAAAGTGGAAAATGGGATCCCCAATTCGTAACCCTAAAGTTTGCTTAAATAGGGGTCTGGCCGACCTTCCAGCCGTCGGCTAAAATAACTCAGTCGCCGGCTAGATTGGTCTGATGAACTCTCTTCCAAAATATAAATTGTAGCTCTCTCTTTCCTCTTTCTTCTCCAATTTGAATCACCTAAATCGGACATCGTATGAAGAAGTTATGATCAAAACAGTGAAGGTGTATAAAACACTTTTCTCGCATGATCTTCAACTTTGATTCTTCATAGTTTTTCTTCATTTAAGCTCCGTTTTCTACCGATTTTAACTCCTTTTTGTTCCATGATCCAAGTTTAACTCTTATCTACATATATGTACAAAAACACTACCCAAATCATAACAAAATGCAAAAAACAAGAGTATTAAAGAGAAATATGATTAAGAAAATGTCAATTATTTTAAGCATATCAGAATCTAGTACTTAAACCTTGTAGATGGAGAATTCGAATGTGCTCCTCCACTGAAGTCTTCAAGAGTAGCGAAGTTGGTTTGGACATATTTTGCATCCGCACATACTGTTAGGACTTAATAACTAGCCTACCCTTGCGTGCTCTTCCTCCACTATCCTTAGGTGTTGGCTCACCGTGTACTATGGAGGTAGTGTAGGTGTTGGGAAATACAATGATTTACCCTAAGATTAATAAATCTGTTAATCAAAGTCTCGGTCTGAGTGACTGAGTCTGAGTATCTCAGTCTGAGTGACTGAGTCTGAGTGTCTCAGTCTGACTTACTCAGACTCATTAAGAGACTTAAGGCGTGATTATAGGTAATTTAGTTAGACAGAATCTTCTATCTTTTTAGAAGATTTACTAAGATTTATCCTTATCAAGCTCACTATTATTGTGTATAAATAGTGAGCTTGAACGTTGTAATCATTGCACCTTTTCACCGAAATATAACTGTGTGTTATTTTCACTGTTTCTTTATTATAATTCCGCGATAATAAACACTGAAACTGAGTAATCAATCGATAAAGAAATATTAACATCTAAATACTTATTTGTGATTGATTTGTCATTGTTTGAGATCTTAGTGAGACCTAAAAACTGGTATCAGAGCGAATAAGATTTACATTTTAATAAAATTATAAATCTTAAACGATCAATACTTAGAATCTCTTAACAATGTCATCATCTTCAAATATAACTGCAATGGCTGGTAAAGGAATTCCAGTATTCAATGGTCATAACTTTGCCCATTGGAAGCTTAAAGCTGAGTGGCATTTCTTAGGAATTCATGAAGAAATGATAAGAATCATAACTGAAGGACCCATAATTCCAGGAAAGATCATTGATGAAGTAAAAGAAGGTGATAAAGTTGTCCAACGTGCCAGATGGGTTCAAACCACCAAAGCTCAATGGACAGATCAAGACAAGCTATTGTATAACCTTGATCCTAAAGCCAGAAGCATTTTAGGAAATGCAGTATCTGAACAAATATTTTCAAAAATTGCTGGCTGTAAAACTGCTAAAGAACTCTTGGATACATTAATTGTGTCATATGAAGGAGTCCTAGTAGTGAAAGAACAACGGCTGAACAGTCTCATAAGAAATTATGAAAACTTCTACATGAAAGAAAAGGAGACTTTGGCTGATGTTCATACAAGATTTCAAATCATGTTAAATGATATGTCAGCTCTGGGAGTGACAAAGGAAGATGATGAAATCTGTAAGAAATTTGTTGATATTTTACCTAACAAATTTGAATCTGTTATTACATCTCTTGTAGTAAGTGAGAAACTGTCCACCTACAAGCTGCCAGGACTATTTGGCTTATTGTTGAATTTTGAGGAATCTCAAGAAAGGAAGAAGATCAAACATAGGCGCACTACAAGAGATCCAGAAGCTGCATTAGTTGCAACTAGCAAGAGGAATAAAGAAATTTATTCTAAAGCTGACTCATCTGAGTCTGAGTCACACTCAGATTCAGAGTCTGACGATGAATCAGAAGTTAAGAAACTGAAAAGTCAGCTTGCCCTGTTGACCATGAAGCTAGAACAAAAAACAGGGTACAAAGGAAAGAAACCTTTTGATCTGAAAAAGGTAAAATGCTTCAAGTGCAATGAATATGGTCACATGGCTGCTGACTGTAAAGTGAAGAATGCTCAGACTGAGCATATGGATGAAGTTGCTGAAAGAGCTCAAAGATACAGAAACAAGTATCTTAAATACAAGAAAGGCCAGAGTACAAATTCTCAAAAACCTCAAGCTGAACAGAAAGCCTTCTTTGCTGAAGAATGGTTAGATGAGGAACTATCATCTGATGAAGAGGAAGTAGAAGACAAATGTCTGATGGCGTTGGTGGAGGAGGTAACTGAAGCTGAGAAATCTGCTTCTCAGTTTGAAAAGGATCTAAAGGAAGCAGAAAGAATGAGCTGCAACTCAGACTGGAACAAGTCAAAACTCTACAAGGTATATAATTTCAATTCTTATACAAATGAACAAAAACTACAAATATTTGAGTACATTTATATAGACTTGACCACCACTTTAGAAGAACAAACTGAACTCAAACAAAAACTCAAAGATCTTGAAAACAATTTAAAAATTAAAGATGATAAAATTATGGAAATAGAAAGCTACAAAGTTCTTTTAAATGCTCATACTGAAGCCTATAATGATCTTGCAAAAGAAAATCACAAGTTTAGAGAAGAAACTGAGCACTATAAAAGAATTTGTAAATCTTGGTGTATTTCATCTTTAAAAAATGAAGATTGTTTGAGCAGACAGGTACCCAAACAAGTGCAAGTAGTGTTGGGTGAAGGGTTTAATTTGAAGAAATACATGACAGAAGAGGAAGAAGAAGCTGAAAATGCTGAAAGAGAAAAAATCATTTTTAAACCAGAAATTCTTCCAAATACTTTCACTTATGTGAAAGGAGATAAAATAATGATGTCAAATGCATTTGTTAAACCTGTAATTGCTCAAGTTTTGAATAAAAATGATCTTATGCCTTCATCTTCTTCTAAATCTGACTGTGTTGTTTTATCTGAGACTGATATTCAGAAATCGACTCCCTTGAACAAAGCTTCTCCTAAAGTTGTGAGCAAACCAAAGGGTCAGGCTCCAGTCAGTTCCAAAGGCTACAACAAAAGTCCTGAGTCAAAAACAATTGATAAATTAGGAAACCAACTACTGGAACTGACCAACATTGTAAAAACTTTAGTCAGGAATAAATCACCAAAATCAAGCAAGGTCCAAATCTCCACCTAAGAGAAATTGCTATAACTGTGGTGAAAAAGGGCATGAAGTTGTGTTTTGTAAATTGTTGACTAGGTCTAGACGTAAAAACCCTTATGTTCAACAGTCAGTTTCATCAAAACATTGGTCAGCTTCACATCAGTCAAGGACATCAAAATCCAGATCTGTCTCATCTAAATCAGAGTCATCCTCAAGAAACACTTCTCCACCAAAGACTACTTATGTACAATCTTCCAAAATTAAGTCAGTCCCACCTAAAGTCAGTCTTAAAAATATTCCCTGCAAATATTGTGGTGTCATAGGCCACTATTCTGTTAATTGCATGAATGAGATCAACAAATGGAACTATACAAATCCCAAAACTGACTGCAAGATTGAATCTGCACCTAAACCTGTCTCAGTTCATGGATCCACTCTAAAGTGGGTACCCAAAAGGACCTAATTTCTTCCTTTTTCATGTGCAGGATTCTACAAAATGGTATCTAGACAGTGGAGCATCAAGGCACATGACAGGAATGAAGTCCTTTCTAGAGGACTATAAGGAAGAAGATGGTCCTCAAGTAAGATATGGTGACAATGGGGTATCAATGACCAGGGGATATGGAAAGATTCATGCTGGAGCTGTTACATTCAAGAGAGTTGCATATGTGGAAGGATTGCAACATAATCTACTCAGGTGAGTCAGACTGATGAAGATCATGAAGTCAGATTCAGGAAACAAGCTGGGATAATTTATAGTGCCAAGGGAAAACCATTACTGCTCGCCAAAAGAGAAAGAGATGTCTTCTGTCTGGATCTGAGTACTGCAAATGATGAAGCTGAGACATGTTTGTTCACAGAAACAAAGTAGGAATTAAATTGGCTATGGCATCGAATGTTATCTCACTTAAACTTCAAGAATATTAATGCTTTATCCAAAAGCAAGCTAGTAAGAGGGTTGCCAGAACTGACTTACACCAAAGACAAAGTCTGCTCAGCTTGTGTTCTTGGAAAACAAACGAAGTCACAATTTCCATC
>CAJVGC010000065.1:34175887-34227694 GCA_910822075.1 Senecio squalidus | reverse complement strand
GTGTGGAGAAAGGAAAGTCAGACTGGAGTTTGTGGTAACCAATGATCAATTAGCAGACATATCACCAAACCTCAGTGAGGAAAGGTTCTTCTATTTGTTAGGAGAACTTGGCATGTTAAAATCCTTAGTCTGGTCAGTTTTGAAATCTGAGTCTGATTATTTTCAGTCTGACTAAAAAGTCAGCTTCAGGGACACTCGGTCTGGCCACAGTCCTCAGACTCAATGTATTTTTCGACCATATTTTTTTTAATTTTTTTTATATCTTATGTATCTTTTCAATTAATCATTAGATATTTATTTTTTGGTCAAGTACTGTCAACGGTCTCAATCGTTACAAGTTGTAAATTTCTAGGGGTCTAACCTTGTAATTTTCCATATTTAGTTACAAATTTTCGTTATATTAGTTTAAATCTAACTGCATTTCAAAAAAAATTTTAAACCTAGTTTTGATTTCTTTCTTCCCAAGTCTTTCCTTGCATTTTTCTCTAATGGCTAACCCTAATCTGATGCTTCATGTCACTTCAAGAATGATCCCAGGTGCGATTTTCAAACAACGAGTTCAAATTAAAGACAATAATCGAGTGGCGATGCTGACATTCCCGCCAATCGTAGATAACCAGAGGTCTTGAGCAACTGATTCAATTATATGAAGGCTCATCCCCTCTATGGCTGCCTTCTTTATGTGCAAACACTATGTGCCCTACATTTCTATGTAGAATGGTGGTACACCTGCACCTGCTAATGCTGCCTAGAATCTGGCTCTCACTGGCACATACAATAACGGTGCGTTCAACCCATTGCCATCACTGAGGAAACAATCTGGAGTGCATTACTCCTTCCAACACTCGCTGAGGCTGGCGGAAGGAGGTTTCAGGCGAGACGGAGCAAACAACAAGCCAGGGAAGAAGCTTTTCCCCTCATTGGTCAGCCTGAAACACAGGGAGTCATTAAATACAATCTTTTTCACTGGGAAATGGAAATTCTTGTTTTCTATGATAACAAGATGCTTGGGGGGTAAATCGGGAAGTTTGGATCAGATGAATGAGTTTGAAACTCATCTGTTTCATGCTATGGTAACGGGTAGACGAATCTCCTTCTCACAACTGTATTTCGATGAGATTCTCTCCCTAGCCCTAAAACCCAAAAGACCGAATGATGTTCCATTTATTCGTGTCCTTTCACTCAGTTTTGAGGAGGCCCTGGGCAAGGAAACTTATGATCAGCTTGATCAACGATTTTATACTTGTGAACTACCCAGGCTGACTCCAAAAATGTTTACTTATATAAATATCACTGAGACTGAAGCTCCACTTACACCTGTGATGCTTGAATGGATTGCAAATCCTTTCATTGATCAGGAACTGATTGAGTCTGACTCCTCAGACTCAGATGTCCAAGCTGATAGAATTGACGGAGGGCCTGAGGGACATATCCCTGCGGCAGATGCTGAGGTGAACTTGGGTGGGGCTGGGCCAAATGATGCTGACCAAGGTATGGACATTCCTCTTACTCTACCTCAGTCTGAGAGTATCCCCTCTCAGTCTGAGCAGTCCACTCCACACCTTGATGTACTAGCTACACAGGCGACCAACCTGATGGACTCACCAAGTTCATTAGATAAAGCTCTCACATCTAGCCCCACAGCAAATCAAGCACTAATGGACTCACTATTCCATGAGGCTGAGAGTTCTACACTCCCCTCCAGTGCTGCAGTCAGACCAGTCTCTCTCTGCTAGAGCAAGAGTTGGATCTGACTGCTTTGACTACCCAAAGCCCCATTAAGGTAGTAAACTTGGAGAAACACATTGCTGCTACCACACAGCCACATGTGGCAAGCATTGAAGAAACTGTCTCACTCCTAGACATACTTGTACTCAGTATGGGACCACCCCCCTCAGCTTCAAAGCCTATTCCAACGGCTGTTTTCACCAGTTCTGTACTGGTTCACGATAAGGTACCACCCCCAAATCTCTTACACTCTCTATCACTAGTCGCCAATGCCTTACTCCCCAAACTGGGTGAGGTACAGACTTCATATTCTATGGCTTATGATCATTCTCCTAAATCACAGGGAGGGAGTGAGGCTGTGCCACCTGTTACATCAACACCTGCTACCACTTCAACCCAGTCTGAGGTTGCCTTGACTGTTCCTGTGCTGTTACAAGCTCTTATGGACGTGTCAGCTCAGTTTGATGACAGACTAAAGGCAATGCAGACTGATTTTCATGCTTTAAGAACACAAAATGCAGAGGATCTGAAGGAAATGGTGATGAAACTAACATCTGAAGTCAGTCTGATGAGGAAGGGCAAGGCTGTTGCAGAGGGTTCTCAGCTTCAGGGGGAGAAAATACCAGCTGCAACTAATGAATCTGAGATCCCCAAGAAAATGTTGAAAATAAAAAGAGAAGAGGAGGAGAAAAGATACTACAAGACTACCAGGTTCAACACTAAAACTGGCCAGTCTGAAGTATTCTATGAAACTGACTGGAGTGAGCCTTCTAGTGATGAAGCTGAGCTGGTAGACTTGAAAGGAAAAGGCAAAGTTGGGTATACAAGTGACCCAGAACAGACTAAAGAAGGGGAAGGGGATAAAATGGAGACTCAAACTGATTCTGAAGTTCAAAAGAAATTGTCTGAAGCTGAAACAGAACATGAGACTGAAGACAAAAGGAAACAGATTGAGGCTGAAAAACTGGCCAAACTTCAAAGGTATGCACAGAATGCTGGAATGACTGTGGATAAATACAGAGAATATGTGAAAGGATTATACCAAGAGAAGTTTGAGATTAATCCATATGATCAAGCATCTAAGGCTGCTGAAGAGCTTGAAGCTGAAATGACAGCTGAGGAGGAACTGGCAATTGAAGAAGAACAGATGAGGGTTGAAGCTGATGCCCAAATGGCCAAACTAGTTTTCAGAGAGCAAGCTCGGGTTGACTACATTGAAACAAACTTCACCATGAAGAAGCTTAAATACAAGATTCATCACTTAGCTTGTACAAGTCATGGTGGAACTGACCTCCTTCTCACATGCTCACATAAAGGTGGATCTTTCAGAGTTGGATTGTCAAGAATGCACACAATGGGTTTGGAAGAATGGAAAGATATAGCAAGTTTGAGCTACAACATAACTGACACAGCTCAAAGCTTGGCTATAAGAAGAGAGGCTATCTTCAACATGAATGCAGCTCACATGCTGAACCTAGTGGCAGATGAAGATTACAGAGCCTTCTGTACCAAACACAATGTGAAAGTCAGGGCTAAATCGTTGGGACTGGAATCAAGCAGTATGCATCCTGTCCCTAAAGATGTTGTATTCCAAGACAGAATGTATATTGAAACTGAGAAGCACACTGGGTTGTGTTATGTTGACTGTGGGGGAGAAGAGAGTTTTCAAGACAAAGACAGACTCAACATGTCTTCAATCTATCATTGCATAGCATTACTAAGTGAATGTGAGTCTGCTCAATGTCTTCCATTCAGAATGAAGCTGGTCAGTTGGCTGTTCAACAATCTTAGAAGAATTGAAGATATTGGAACAGTGTCTGACAAAGTGGAGCTAATCAAGAAGGAATATCAGTTACATTTTCATAAGACTGATGCTGAAATGGAAAGGTTGTTAGCTTGGAAGACAGAGAGTGTAACACTTGGATCTAAAACACATTAAATTTTTTTTTTTTTTTTTAAAAGAAAACATTCAACAATATTTACATAACTTCACCAAAATAAAAGTGATTGTTTTACTTCTACTAACATAGCATTTAAAATGTTTAGAGCGGAAGCTCATTACAAAAGGTTTAACTTCATTTTAGGTCCCCCTCCATTCTCCTTAGGCTTGCCTTGCAAATTCGAGATCCTTTTTACCTACAAACATAACAATCCATAATATACATTAGCATTAAGCTAGTGAGTATACTTAATAACATAGTGATACATCTCCAAGACTATTCAAAGTCTTACTACATACCCTCGCGGTATAAAATTATAGATAACTCTACTCTTCCTCGACTAATAAAAGTCAATTCTAATTCTCATCGGCATACAAATGTCTTTTCTATGCTTCTCTAACATAATAATATGATATGATATGATCCCCATGCTTGAACTACTTTAAAACACACTAAAAACTGATCTAGGTACCAGTTGCGCCGCAACTGAAACAGTTGCTCCGCAACTCAACATTTCTGGAAATCACCCTTGACTACTGAAGTTGAGTTGCGCCGCAAGAGAATGTCTTGCGCCGCAACTCTCCCTGCAGCAGGGGTGATTTCCGTTTTGATCATTTCCTGCACTTTACATGTTAGTACACGCCACTTTTGACCTTATTTCCGCTAACAACTCTATTTATAGCTTGAAATAACTTACTTATGAATCTTCAATACATTAATACAAAACTTTAAACATATAACCATATGAAAATAAGTCTCGTATACTCACCTTGATGTCGAATTACGTTCACTATCTTTATGTTGCTTTCCCTTTGCCCTTATCTTTCAAATCTGAGTTACAAGGTCAAAATACTAAAACTTCAATACTCATAATCACATAACCAATAACTTTATCATACATTTTCTTCTAGCAACTTAACATTACTTGGTTAAATCATTTTCTACCCATCATGTCACTTCTAAAGTCTTTGACCCGTTAACTTTTACATATACATGAAAGTATATCAAATCTCTATCCATTTTATACATACACATCAACAATACATACAAATGACCATTTCTTTCTCTTTAACCAAATTTCTACCCATTTGCCACTCCTTGGGTCATTCGACCCGTTTGGCAACACCAATTAGAGAAATCATTATACCATATTCTATCTCCTTCATAGGACTAAAACATACAATTCTAACATTAAATTAACATATACAATTGCTCAATTTAACAATTCTCAAGATTATCCCCAAATTATAAAAACCTAATTTAACCAATTAAGCATTTCTACTCTTCAATTAAACATCCAATTAATATTATAACATATTAACATAACTCAAATTCATCAAATAATAACAAAGATAAACATAAATTTACCTTCTTTATTCCAACACCAAATTAGCTAAATTACTCTATCTTCTATTCTTGATTCTCTTGTAATCTTCACTAATTCAACACAATTGATTTTGAGAATTTCCAATTACTCTTTGCTTACTCTCAAGAACACACACACATACACTCAAAACCCCTAAAATTTTATTTGGAAAATTCTGCATTTGACACCTCAAAAGGCTTACTCATCACATTTCGAAATTTACACCTCTAGTCCCTCAATTTCCTAAATCTTTTTAATTTACAACTATTGTTTAAATTATTAACTAAATAAGTCCTTTATAACTAAAAGCAACTAACTTTCTTACAATTCTAGTCCTTTACTTATGTGAGTTCTCAAATAACATAAATATAAACATTTATTTTATAAACAAATAAATACTTACAAAAATATTCTAATTTCCGAGAACCGGGATGTTACAAATCTTCCCTCCTTCTAAAGATTTCGTCCCCGAAATCTATTCTTCGAATAACTTGGGATAAAATTTCTTCATTTCATTCTCCGGCTCCCAAGTAAATTCCGACCCCTTTCTATGCTTCCATTGAACCTTAACCATACTAATTTGTTTATTTCTAAGTTGTTTTATTTTTCGATCAAGAATGGCTACCGGTTCTTCTACATAATTCAACTTCTCATCAATTTCTATATCATCTAATGGAACAAATGTTGTCTCATCCGCAAGACATTTTCTTAAATTTGACACATGAAAGGTAGGATGAATCTTACTTAGAATTTCGGGTAATTCTAACCGGTAAGCAACTTTTCCAATCTTCTCTAAAATTTTAAATGGCCCAATAAATCTCGGACTTAACTTTCCTCTCTTTCTAAATCGGATCACTCCTTTCCATGGGGAAACTTTCAACATCACAAAATCACCAACTTCAAATTCTATCGGTCTTCTCCTTTTATCGGCATAACTCTTTTGTCGATCTTGAGCCATCTTAAGTCTTTCTCTAATTTGATCTATCTTCTCCGTTGTAATTTGTACTATTTCCTTTTCTCCCAATTCTCGTTGTCCAATCTCACCCCAACATATAGGCGTTCTACATTTTCTCCCATACAACATTGTATACGGTGCACAATCTATACTCGCTTGATAGCTATTGTTGTAAGAAAATTCTACTAACGGTAAATGGTCATCCCAATTACCCCCAAAATCTATTACACACGCACGGAGTAAATCTACCAATGTTTGAATTGTTCTTTCACTTTGCCCATCGGTTTGAGGATGATAAGCCGTGCTAATATTAAGTTTCACTCCTAATTCTCCTTGAAAGCCCCTCCAAAAGTGAGAAGTAAAACGTGTATCTCTATCCGAAACTATTGAAATTGGAACTCCATGTCTTACCACAATTTCTTTCAAAAACATCTCCGCCATTTTCTCCGATGAAATAGCCTCTTTAATTGGTAAGAAATGAGCACTCTTAGTTAATCTATCCACAATCACCCAAATAGCATCATTCTTTCTTCTAGACTTTGGTAATTTCGTCACCAAATCCATGGTAATATTTTCCCATTTCCATACCGGTATTTCTAATGGTTGCATCTTTCCATACGGCTTTTGGTGTTCCGCTTTAACTTGTAAACACGTTAAACATTTTTCTACATATTTTACTATATCTCTTTTCATACCCGGCCACCAATAATCTTCTTTAAGATCCCTATACATTTTCGTACTACCGGGATGAATAGAATATTTTGACTTATGAGCTCCGTCTAGTAAAACTTTCTTACAATCCGATGTATTCGGTATCCAAATTCTTCCAAATCTAGTCTTTAAACCTCGACTATCTTCCATTAAGTTTTGCACTTGACCCACAATTCTTTCTCTTTTCCAATTCTCCTCCTTAATTGCCTCTAATTGAGCTTCTTTAACCGAGTCAAAGAAATTAGCATTAATAATCAAAGCTAAGGAGTAAAGTTTCATTTCCGGTTGTGAACTCTTTCTACTCAATGCATCCGCAACAACATTTGCTTTTCCGGGGTGGTATCGTATATCACAATCGTAATCCTTCACCAAGTCTAACCATCTACGTTGTCTCATACTAAGATCATTTTGAGTAAAGAAGTATTGCAAACTTTTATGATCCGTATAAATTGTACATCTTTCTCCATAGAGATAATGCCTCCATATCTTTAATGCAAACACAACCGCCGCTAATTCCAAATCTCGTACCGGGTATTTCTTTTCATTTTCTTTCAATTGTCTCGAAGCATAAGCAATAACCCTTCCATGTTGCATTAAAACGCATCCTAAACCGGTATATGAAGCATCACTATAAACTACCAAATCTTTCGTTCCATCTGGCAAAACTAACACCGGTGCTTCACTTAATTTCTTCTTTAAAATCTGGAAGGCTTCTTCTTGTTTTTCTTTCCATTCAAACTTCTTATTCTTTCTAGTTAACTCGGTTAAGCTTGAAGCTATTTTAGAAAAATCTTGAATAAATCTTCGATAATACCCCGCAAGACCAAGAAAACTACGGATTTCCTTCACATTTTTCGGAGAATTCCAATTGACAATTGCTTCAATTTTCACCGGATCTACTTTTATACCTTCTGCATTTACCACATGACCCAAAAATTGGACTTCTTCTAACCAAAATTCACATTTAGAAAATTTCGCATATAATCTTTCTCGTCTAAGAATCTCCAACAATTGTCGTAGATGATCCGCATGTTCTTCTTTACTCTTCGAATATATTAAAATATCATCAATAAAGACTATAACCGATTTATCTAACATTGTTCTACAAACTCTATTCATCAAATCCATAAAAGCAGCGGGGGCATTTGTCAAACCGAAAGGCATAACCAAAAATTCATAATGACCATACCTCGTGCGAAAAGCTGTTTTCGGTACATCTTCTTCCTTTACCTTCAACTGATGGTAACCCGACCTCAAATCTATCTTTGAAAAGAATTTCGCCCCTTGTAACTGATCAAACAAATCATCTATCCTCGGTAACGGGTATTTATTCTTGACTGTTAACTTATTAAGTTCTCTATAGTCTATACACATACGCATACTACCATCTTTCTTTTTCACAAATAAAATCGGTGCACCCCACGGAGAAGAACTGGGACGGATAAAACCCTTGTCCAATAATTCTTGTAATTGACTCATTAATTCTTTCATTTCGGCTGGAGCTAATCTATATGGAGCTTTTGCTACAGGTGCAGCACCGGGAATCAATTCTATTCTAAATTCTACTTCTCTTTCTGGCGGCAAACCCGAAAGATCTTCGGGAAATACATCTACATATTCATTCACTACATCTACTTCTTTTAATTCCTTCTTATCTTTCTCTTTATCTACCACATACGCAAGGTATGCTTGACACCCTCGGGACATATATCTTCTTGCTTTCATTAAAGAACAAACCGAAATTTCACCACTCTTTTTCTCCCCATAAATAACAATTTCTTTTCCTTCTAAGTCGGTAACTTTAATAATTTTAATCTTACATAAAATAATAGCATTATTCTTTTCTAACCAATCCATACCTACTATAACATCAAATTCTCCCATGACCATTGGAATCAAGTCTATCGTAAATTTTGTTGATCCTATCTCTAGTTGATTTTCGTGATAAACATCTGATACAAGAACAATTCGATTATCCGCCACTTCTACTTCTAAGGGATGTTCTAGCTTACTAAGGGGCTTAGAAAACTTTTCACAAAATTTACTTGACACAAAAGATCTATTTGCTCCCGAATCAAACAACACATAAGCAGGTTGAGAGTTTACAATGAAAATACCTGAAACGACATCAGTCGATTCTTTAGCTTCTACGGTTGTGATTTGAAAGGCACGACCACGGCCTTTATTATCTTCAACCTTCTTTCCACTACCTCCTCCTTCAAGAAGCAAAGGAGCTTTCGGTCCTACCAACAACTTCTGATTCTGCGGCAACTTTGGGCATTCGCTTTTAATATGCCCCGGGTCCTTACAATAGTAGCAAATCCTTATCGGATTAGGACATTCACTACTAATATGTCCCGGCTTCCCACATGTATAACAACCCATTAGCCCGAATTTGCATTCTCCCTGATGATTTTTACCACACTTTCTACAAACATAATCTCTCCTTGATGACTCTTTCTTTTCAAATTTTCTCCCCGAACTTCTACCCCTTTGTTCAAACCTTTGCCTTTTGTACGGTTCTTGCACGTATTCAACCTTGCGTTTTCTTTTCTCTTCTTCAGTTCTATTCAAAAGATCTAATTCTCTCCTTCTTGCCGCTTCCACCATATCCTCAAAAGTCTTAGGATTATTAGTGGAAACGTGTTCTCTGATGTCGGGACTTAAACAACATAAATAACGATCCATCTTCATTCGTTCGTTTACAACATAGTCTGGGCAAAACCCTGCTCTATCTAGGAATTCATTAGTAATCTCATTCACAGTTCTGCTTCCTTGTTGTAATGATAAAAATTCCCGAGTAATTTTATTCACTGCCGAAGGTGGACAGTAATACTCCATAAATCTCTTTTTAAAGTCTCCCCAAGTCATCTTCACAATCCCTTCAGCCGGGAATAACCTCACTATTGATTCCCACCAACCCTTTGCTTGATTTCGAAGTAGATTTGATGCATAAATCACCTTATCTCTATCCGCACACTTGCAAGTTAGGAATGCACCTTCTACCTCCATAACCCACCGCATACTAATAATGGGATCAATCTCTCCAAGAAAGAGTGGTGGATTACAGCTTGCGAAGTCTTTATACGCACACCCCTTCTTATAGCCTTCTTTGGGTTCTTCTTGATGAACAATATTATCACCCTCACTTCCCGAATCTTCTTTCTCTTTCTGCTTCAATTCTTTCTCCGCGAGCACGCAGTCTATCTTCTCATCAATAATCTCTACCACATCATCTCTAACCCGTTTAATAATAAACGGTATCGCTTTCTCAAAAGCTTGGCTAATCTCCTTAGCCACAATCGTCTGCATATCTACTTCCTTGTGACCATCATCATGATGGCTACCTTCTTCTTCCATTTCTACAAACTGAAATTAAATTCAGTTAATAATGACATATAAAACTATAATCTATACACAATTATAGTTTATACGTCATACATATACACTTTCTCACTTTCTTGTCCCTTGTCCTTAATATGCTTCAATCATATTGGATACACATAATATGTCCAAAATTAGCGTTGGCCAGACGTTAATTTCAAACATATTAACTCTTGTACATCCAATACCATCAACGCATAATTAAGACTAGGGCAATTAACTCTTTCTCAACAATTAATCTTCTTACTCTTATCTCTTCCGCAAGGCAAGCTTCTTCCCCCCTTACAAAGCCTCAGCTTGGGTTTAAGTATCAACCGAGATACTCAACTCACACAAGCCAAGGCTCTGATACCAACTTGTAACACTTGGATCTAAAACACATTAAATTTTTTTTTTTTTTTTTTAAAGAAAACATTCAACAATATTTACATAACTTCACCAAAATAAAAGTGATTGTTTTACTTCTACTAACATAGCATTTAAAATGTTTAGAGCGGAAGCTCATTACAAAAGGTTTAACTTCATTTTAGGTCCCCCTCCATTCTCCTTAGGCTTGCCTTGCAAATTCGAGATCCTTTTTACCTACAAACATAACAATCCATAATATACATTAGCATTAAGCTAGTGAGTATACTTAATAACATAGTGATACATCTCCAAGACTATTCAAAGTCTTACTACATACCCTCGCGGTATAAAATTATAGATAACTCTACTCTTCCTCGACTAATAAAAGTCAATTCTAATTCTCATCGGCATACAAATGTCTTTTCTATGCTTCTCTAACATAATAATATGATATGATATGATCCCCATGCTTGAACTACTTTAAAACACACTAAAAACTGATCTAGGTACCAGTTGCGCCGCAACTGAAACAGTTGCTCCGCAACTCAACATTTCTGGAAATCACCCTTGACTACTGAAGTTGAGTTGCGCCGCAAGAGAATGTCTTGCGCCGCAACTCTCCCTGCAGCAGGGGTGATTTCCGTTTTGATCATTTCCTGCACTTTACATGTTAGTACACGCCACTTTTGACCTTATTTCCGCTAACAACTCTATTTATAGCTTGAAATAACTTACTTATGAATCTTCAATACATTAATACAAAACTTTAAACATATAACCATATGAAAATAAGTCTCGTATACTCACCTTGATGTCGAATTACGTTCACTATCTTTATGTTGCTTTCCCTTTGCCCTTATCTTTCAAATCTGAGTTACAAGGTCAAAATACTAAAACTTCAATACTCATAATCACATAACCAATAACTTTATCATACATTTTCTTCTAGCAACTTAACATTACTTGGTTAAATCATTTTCTACCCATCATGTCACTTCTAAAGTCTTTGACCCGTTAACTTTTACATATACATGAAAGTATATCAAATCTCTATCCATTTTATACATACACATCAACAATACATACAAATGACCATTTCTTTCTCTTTAACCAAATTTCTACCCATTTGCCACTCCTTGGGTCATTCGACCCGTTTGGCAACACCAATTAGAGAAATCATTATACCATATTCTATCTCCTTCATAGGACTAAAACATACAATTCTAACATTAAATTAACATATACAATTGCTCAATTTAACAATTCTCAAGATTATCCCCAAATTATAAAAACCTAATTTAACCAATTAAGCATTTCTACTCTTCAATTAAACATCCAATTAATATTATAACATATTAACATAACTCAAATTCATCAAATAATAACAAAGATAAACATAAATTTACCTTCTTTATTCCAACACCAAATTAGCTAAATTACTCTATCTTCTATTCTTGATTCTCTTGTAATCTTCACTAATTCAACACAATTGATTTTGAGAATTTCCAATTACTCTTTGCTTACTCTCAAGAACACACACACATACACTCAAAACCCCTAAAATTTTATTTGGAAAATTCTGCATTTGACACCTCAAAGGCTTACTCATCACATTTCGAAATTTACACCTCTAGTCCCTCAATTTCCTAAATCTTTTTAATTTACAACTATTGTTTAAATTATTAACTAAATAAGTCCTTTCTAACTAAAAGCAACTAACTTTCTTACAATTCTAGTCCTTTACTTATGTGAGTTCTCAAATAACATAAATATAAACATTTATTTTATAAACAAATAAATACTTACAAAAATATTCTAATTTCCGAGAACCGGGATGTTACAGAGAGACTGAAATGGCTGAGTGAAAGAGATCATCCTGTGCCTTTTGAGACTTCATTGAAGAAGAGGAAGAGAACCTTGAAGAAAAAGTAAACTGGCTGGTGCTTACTTTGTTCACAAACAATGTTTTGTTAAATATTTTATGTTTGTGTTTATTTTGATGCATCTTTTGTAAAAGACTTTGATTGAAACAGATAGGGGGAGATTGTTGGGAAATACAATGATTTACCCTAAGATTAATAAATCTGTTAATCAAAGTCTCGGTCTGAGTGACTGAGTCTGAGTGTCTCAGTCTGAGTGACTGAGTCTGAGTGTCTCAGTCTGACTTACTCAGACTCATTAAGAGACTTAAGGCGTGATTATAGGTAATTTAGTTAGACAGAATCTTCTATCTTTTTAGAAGATTTACTAAGATTTATCCTTATCAAGCTCACTATTATTGTGTATAAATAGTGAGCTTGAACGTTGTAATCATTGCACCTTTTCACCGAAATATAACTGTGTGTTATTTTCACTGTTTCTTTATTATAATTCCGCAATAATAAACACTGAAACTGAGTAATCAATCGATAAAGAAATATTAACATCTAAATACTTATTTGTGATTGATTTTCCATTGTTTGAGATCTTAGTGAGACCTAACAGTAGGTGTTTGCAATGTTTAAACCTGACGACTCAATGGTCACTCTTTGATGTTTTTGACAAAAACCTAGAGTTTTGGCGATTCTTAGAGGTGGGATAAGCGTTTTTCGGTAAATTTTGGGGGCATGAATGAATATTTTTTGCTAGAAAGACTTAGATCTTCATGATCATATGGATAACGCGATGAGTTACTTGAGTTCAAAACTGGCGGGTTAAATAAAACACTGAAAGGCTTGGATTAAGAGGTGATTATGGGATTGATTGAGATAACTTGATCTACTAAGATAAATTCTAAAACAGCGGTTAGGCGAATATGTGACCGACCCCATGACAACATGAGAATTAGAATTTTGACGAGGTATAAACAAGATGAAGTAGTATGGAATATTAGATGAAAAATGCATACATGATTTAGGTTGATCATCATATTTATAGTGATAGGAATCATCGAAGGCTAGGTATGTAGTTAGCTTCGTGGGGGCCGTACTACTATGAACCAATGTTATGTAACCTAGACCAATTTTGTGGAGAAAGACAAAAGAGGTTGATACCGTTATGCTAGCTTTGGGTTATGTATACTCTGAACTTGATTAATGGTTATTTTCATAGGTGTGCCAACTATGTTATTACGGAAAGTCCAAGTACTAAGGTTTACCCAATATGATTGTAGCAGAGTCTCATTCGCTAGACAAGCCAATAAAATTCAAAACAATCGCATAAACTACTTCACATGTTGGTAATTAACGTGACTAAAAGTATTTACGGCTAGCTACGTCATTAGTCAACAATGTTTTTTATGTCGTTGTTTGACATATTGAAATCATAATTAGTAGTTCCTCGTTGGCTTTTAAGGATCGAGACCGATAAGGCTAAATATGTAGGGTTATGACTAAAGTGCAATGCTTTGAAAATCGGTTTGGGCCAAGGGGTCGGGCTGATCGAACCGATTTTTTTTTAGGAAAACGACGAATCCCATTCGGATAAACCGGTGTTTACTGAACCATGTAGAATTGGATGGTTCAAATAGAAACATGGCGAATATCGGGTCGGACCAAGCAAATAAACCGGTTTCAGATTTATTTTTTGTAAATTGCCAATTTCATGAAAAATACGAAATGCTCTAGGTGGGGATCGATTATAAGTTGTTAGGTGAGTGTACAAGGGTTTAACTAATGGGCTTCTACCATGTTGTTATTACCTCTATAATATTGGCAAGTTTGCTAAACACTCTTCCTAAGCCGATGCAGCAGCCCGTTCGGGTCGGGTCCATCAAAATAATTTATTTATTTATTTATTTATTTATTCTATAGGCGAGTTATTTTTATTTATTTATTTATTTTTATTTATAACGGGTTTCGTTACAACACTTGAGCTAATCACTTCATCAATATTATAAACCACTTTATATAGGAAACCTTTTAATGGTTCAACTGGCACTTCTAGAAAAAAAAACCAAAACGGTGTTCAAAACGATTTTAAAAAATATTATTAAAAAACTTATACATCTCTTTGTTTTCAGAAATTAATAATAATAATAATTGGTTAAATGTTTTACCCAAAAAGTGACTTTACTTTTTGTGTTGATATGAACTCGAAAGGAAAACCCGTTTACGCCAAGATAGATATAGAAAAGGTGAAGAAAAACATAGAGCAAGATTTATACAAAAAGAAAAGCCAGAGAATTTGTGATTTGTTTAACTGCGCCTAATTCCAATGAGATAATAATAATAATAAAATAATAATATAGGTTGGCGTTTCTTTATCACATCTCTTTCTTAGGAATTAATGCATTCAAGCTCAGATCCTGTCAAAGATCTAGGTACCTTAGAGCAGACATCTTTGGAGTTAAAGTTTGATTGATGGGGTGGAGATATCAAGCTGGTTTGTTTATGATTGCTGCCGTTGTTATCATTTGGGTCATCTCTGCAGAAGTTACCCAGGTCAAACTTCCCTCTATAAACTCATTGTTTTGCTTGGATTTAGTCCTATGTAAGATTTTTCATCACATGAGGAAAAGTCAACTTAGCACCAACTTTATAGATCTCTGACCTTTTTGGTGCGAATAGGGACAGTTGACAACTGAATTGGATTCTTCCCTTTATTTTCATATCCTTAATAGTGCGAAAAGAAGGCTCAGCCCCAAGTTGTTCAAGAATAGTGTCGTTGAGTTTCTCGCCCCTTTGCCATAGGATTAGCCAGTTCTATTTCTCGATGGTGTGGAAGGGATATAACTCAGCGGGAGAGTGTCACCTTGACGTGATGGAAGTCATCGAGCCTGATTATCCCTAAACCCAATGCGAGTTTTACATTTTGATTTGCTACCCCCACTACTCCTTGGTTCAAATGGTTTGTATAGTTAAAATGTGATTTTATGTCATCATTTATACGTAACACATATCTTAAGGTTCTTTTTCCCTCTTGAGTCTAGACAGAATATCTAAATCACTCTGAAGTCTTAATTCATGAACATCTTTTCAATTCATTTATACCAAATAACACATAAAATAGGCTGTTCAATTAATTCATAACTGACTCTATAAGAAAGTCAGTTATGAATTAATTCATTGGGTACATGTGAAAAATAGGAAAAGAGGTTATGTGTGCATCCGAGGTTGGCAATATTAATAAATCAACGAGTTCGGTTGTTAGACAATGTGGAATGCTAGTAGTTAGTTTTAGAACCCATAAAATAGCAAAAGATACAATGTGGACGGAAAGATATTTCTCCCGTCCAAGAACAATTGCAACCTTCACGACTCCTTAAGCTAGAATGACTCATTTACCCTTGCAAATCATTGATGTGATTAATTATTTTTTTTCTTGATTGTTGTGGGAATTTATTGATATTTACCTAGCATATCAACACTTTATATTCCAATCCTTTTGGCAAAATATCATTTTTTCAATGAAGAAGCAAACTTCTGACTCTTATGTATATCGTAAGCAGGGAATTTTCACGGACTATAAACAGCCATTTGCAGTGACGTATCTTGGAGCTTCATTAATGGTCATATATCTTCCGATTGCTTTCATCAAGGATTGGATATATAAACTAATCTTGAAACGAAAAAGTCAAACGTCGGTAATATTGAACTCCCCTCTTAAGTACATTGGTGGCTCAACAATATTTGAAATGGAAGTTGAAGGGCTGCCATTAAGTCGAAAAGATAGTGATCACGACATTTCTAAACAAGAAGAAGGGAGCCCCTTAGTCCCTAAAAGCGTAAGTGATATTCTGCCATTGAAGCGTGAAATCGCAGTTACAACAAGGGAAGTTGCTATGTATGGATTCTATATTGCACCTATCTGGTTTGTCACTGAGGTAACTATCTATTCCTTGCATCAACGGTCATCTTAAAAAAAAAAAATTTAAGTTCTCGACACAACTCTTAATTTTTTTTTTGCATAGAAATCATCATTTCTACACAGGGAGTTCCATTTAAATTTCAAATTTGAAAGCATTAACTTTGACATTGGAACTTGGAACTTAGTGAAGTAAAGAAGAATGGAGAGTGTAACTGTAATTTTTGACTAGTTCCTTTCTTTTGGTTTCATGTCAGTATCTTTCAAACGCTGCACTTGCACGTACGAGTGTTGCTAGTACGACAGTACTGTCTTCAACTTCAGGGCTGTTTACTCTATTCATTGGTGCGTTTTTGGGGCAAGATTCTCTAAATGTGACCAAGATCGTTGCAGTTTTTGTGAGCATGGCTGGTGTTGCCATGACAACTATGGGGAAAACTTGGGCTGCAGATGAAGGTGCTACAAGCTCCTCCTCGTAAGTTCTTTTCCTTCCTTTAAGTACTGTAAGAAGCTATCACTCCGTCTTTGATCACTTTGGCAGCTTGGATGAACTTCTTTTGTGATAATCTTGTTATGGTTATGTTTGTGTCTAATCACTGGTTTGAGCCGTAAACAAAGGTTTTCCCAGTCTTTTAGTACCTAATAGGCTTTGACCTGTAGTAGTGACAAATCTAGGAAATAAGGTCATGCAACATAACAACTACGAAGTAGTTTTAGGGGAATGCACTATTATATATATATTTTTATATTACAAAACACAGCAAATTTTTCTCGGCTTGGTTGCATAAAAGTTATCCTTGGTAACTATCTTTATTATATTTATAAAACCCCCTCAAACTTTCAAAATTTTTTGTTTTGAAGACAATCGAAGAAATGGTGATTGGTAAATGATGCCCCCGTACTTAGAAAATGTTTGACCTTTTTTACATGCTGTCGACGTGGTGAGCGTGACAAAGGGGCTGCATGTATTTCTTAAGTTAAAACAATTTGTTTTTTTCTAAAGATTGAGGGTAAACAAAATGTTTACCCAAAATAAAATTTGTTGGCCAAAATCGTTACCGTTGTATGAATTTAACCCTTTTTCAAGATATACTCATACTAACCCTAGCTTCATGTTGGTCGTGTGAGCGTGCACATTCGTGTTATTTAGACTTGTTACTTGCTTTCTTCTCTTTTTTATTTTTTTATTATCAATTTGGTTGAATGTTTCAGGGCATTGACTGATATATAGTTGAACTTTTTGTTTCTTTTAAAGAAATGGTGACCACTCTCTTGTTGGCGATCTGTTCGGGCTTTCCTCGGCGATGTGTTATGGTCTCTTTACTGGTTAGTATTATCTTTTCTCAACCTAATTTTATATATGCATAGTTTCTAACTTTCTATATGTGTGTGTGTGTGTATCATGTTATACAACTTCTAAATTATATGTGTGGATGATATTACAGTGCTTCTTAAGAAGTTTTCCGGAGAGGAAGGAGAACGTGTTGATGTGCAAAAGTTATTTGGATATATTGGTTTATTTACACTTGTTGCTCTTTGGTGGCTCGGTAAGTCTTCTCTTTTAATTGACCAAATATGTGGGTAGTACACATCATATTTTCTTATAACCATATCAGCTCTACCAAAACAATAAAGTAAATGACGAGTTTGATGGTAACATGATTGGTTGTCGTTTATTAATCCAGTCCTAATGTCTGCAAACTTATCTCATAATTTGTACATTTGATTAGTAGTTATGGAAACTTATACAATAACTAATAAGATTTTTGTTCATTTAATTTACCTTGGGTTTTTTGATTTCTATTTCAGTTTGGCCATTAACGGCGTTAGGAATTGAACCAAAGTTTCAGATTCCTCACTCAGCTAAAATGGACGAAGTAGTAATTGCTAATGGACTTATTGGAAGTGTCCTGTCTGACTACTTTTGGTATGTAAATAACGCAGATTTTATTTTGGATTGAAATCCGTTTTAGATGTCAAATTTATTAGTTTCGTCTTTGGTTAGGGCATTATGCGTTGTATGGACGACTCCATTGGTGGCAACTTTGGGCATGTCGCTCACCATCCCCCTTGCAATGGTGGCTGATATGATGATCCATGGCCGCCATTATTCCGCCATCTACATTCTTGGTTCTGCTCAGGTAATAAATTGTGAAATTCAAAAACGAATAATATGATGATTATAATCCTTTGGATAATGGCTTTTATGGTTTCTCGTCCTATAGTTGAGGTAGATTTTTGACGTGTGTCAAACTTAAACCTGATATACCTTTTCTTACAACATCAAGATCATTGACTTTTAATATAGTTTTACCACAAAGTCAATAATGCATATCAAACTTGAAACTAAAACTTTTTGTTTGACTTTGAAAGTCAAACCATTTGATTTAACAGTAATTATGCTGTTTTTCCTGACTTAGGTGGGTCTTTTGTGGTTTATAGGTGTTTGCTGGTTTTGTGATTGCTAATCTTCCCGATAAAATTTCCAAGAAATTCGGGTTATAGCACTTGAGTGAGTCTCAATCGCCTAACACTTTTTTCTCTCAAAAATTCTTGATTTCAAATATTGACTCCTCATTGAGCTTCAATATATTGAACTTTGCGGTTCTCCGGTCATCTAAGATGGTTCAGTTGTATAATTGGAGACTTGATTGTTTGAAAATGAAACTCTTGGTGCTGTTGCTCGAAGAGGGTCATGTTGAGAATTGTGATATATACAGATTAAATTTAAATTTTGTGAGTATTTGTTAGGACATGCCATGCAAGATTGGCAAGTGATTTGTACTAACTATTCAGAAATGTTAATATCAAATGTCTTGATTTGTTTCTTCTATGTTATCTTGTTATCTCTGTCTGTTGCAAATTGGTCTGAATTATAAGAAATATTTAACTTAAGTTTAAGATCACACACAATAATCACCGAAAAAGGCGACACGATATAAATGCTCATTTATACTGTTTCCAAGTTATAAAGTTTGAAGAAAGAGATTTGAGAGGAGATGGGATAGAGTTGATGTATGATGAGATATTCAACATTTTGCGACTTCCGACCCTTTCTTCACTTTACTCGGAACATCCACAGTGTTAAAAGCTTTTGAAATCTTTATATTGTTTAGCTGTGTTACGCCATGTAATAAAATAATGAAGTTTTATATCAGCTCTATTATTGCATAAATCTAGACCCGACAATCATGACCCAAGAATATGAATTTTGGTTAAACTGGGTTTTTAATTTAACATTTTGGGTAGGAATGGGCCTGTTTATTTTTCCATATGGGTCATATTGGGTTTAAACAAAATTAAAAGAAACAACTACGGGTCATGTTGGGCAGGAAAAAGAGATCGAGCGGGTCAAGCGGGTCTAATTAATTTCACTCTATCCTTCAACGCCAAGCTTTACTTTACCGATGAATTGGTGATTAATTCCCAAATCGATTTGTAGTGATATACTGGTACACGAATTCGTTCAACAAGTTCAACAATTTATAATTGATTTTATAATTTTGCCCTAAATACATAACTTTGTTCATATATATATATATATATATATATATATATATATATATATATATATATATATATATATATATATATATATATATATATATATATATATATATATATTTGCCCTAAATACATGATTTGTAGTTTTGTATCAATTTACGAATTATCAGTCGTTTTAAATGACACATTATAATCATATAAGAGTATAAAGCTTAGAGCTTTATCGTTATTTTGATGTGTTTAATGATTGTTTTTTACACAGGTTTGTTGAAACTTAATTATTATGCTTTTTTCTATTTCTATTTTTTTTTTATATTTATGGGTTTTCTACCGTTTTACATATTTAGATGATGATGATGATATCATGATATGGAAAAAGGACTTGTAGAAGATATTGAAGCCTTGATTCCGGCTCTAAGTACTTTCAATCTTTAGGTATATTAACAAATTCGTTATTATTCTTTTGAGTGGGGGGTATTTTTATATTTTTCGTAACTATAAAGTGTAGGTAACAAACCCAAAACTAAATAATATCATATTCTCAAACATGTGTTAGTTTGAACCATCAGATGCAACAAATATTTCCTCAACCAACTTTTCAGTTTCATATCATACAGATGCTTAAGCAGAAGTTTAAAAAAAAAGAGTTATAATGCTTGTAACAACTTGAAATACTTTTATTTACCGACCATTTACAACCGGAACAACAACAAATTCGACACCTAAAAGAGTATGTGTAGACGAAATAGGAAGTCCAAATTTTGGTGCAAAAAGTACAACCGGAACAACATCAAATTCAGCTGCAAATCCTCTTCTAGGAGTTAACTCGGTAATAAGTAGTGGCTGTTTGAATGTGAGTTTAAGCTCATTTTTGCCACTTGAAATATTAAAGTGTTTAGGTTTAACTGATTATAATCTTGATTGTTTTCCGTTAAATTCATCTTACCCCTTTTTTTTCCTTGCAGATTCCACACTTTTTACCAACTATGTTATTAAAACAAAAAACAAAAGACAAGCAAGCGGAGAAAAGTTAAAGTCGAAGTTTATTATGCTTTTAATATTTTTAGATAGTGTGTTTTAAGAAAATTGACAACACTATGGTTACCAGTTTTGCGAACTTTCAGTTATTTGTTGAAGAGATTGGATTAATTCTAAGTTCAAATGAATTTTAAGTGTCTTGAATACCTTACTATTTAACGAGCGTCTTAAATATCGATTTATGTATATATGAAAGTATTTAGAAGAAAATTCAAATGTATTTGTTACAAATTTATTTTTATAACCACTCGTTTGCTAATATTATTATTTGGTAAAGAAATTAAGAAAAACACGTTTTGACCCGCATCCCTTTGGTATATTTTTAAAATGACCCATTTGGACCCGCTTCCGTTTTGACCCGTGACCCAATCCAATCCAACCCGTCCATTTTGCCATGTATACATAAACCTTTCAAAGAAATCTCAGATAACATTAAATGAGTTTTATTATTTATACAAATAGTGATTTAAAAGAGATTTATGAATTTAGACCTCTTCTTAGCCATTTGCAATGCCCCAAGTTGATGTGACAGTACTTGAACTAGCCACATAGACCCATCGTGTAAATTGGGTACACACTAATTAGACACTCTTTATAGTCTGACATTATGTTTTTAAAATATACTAGTGTAATCCTCGTATGATGAAACAGTGATAATAAATATGTAAATTTTTGGTGAATAATTTTCTTTGATGGTACATATTTTGTTACAAATAATTTTACAAATGATGAAGATTTTCGGTTACTTAACATTCAATTAGTTAGGAATTCTAAAGATTAACTCTATTTATTTGAATTTTGACACACTACTACCTGCTTTGCGGGTAGCCCGTGAACCTCCGTAGCCACAAGGGGGTTTTATTTTTTTGCTCCCAGGATTCGAATTTGGGACCTCCAGGAATTTTACCTTTGGAGACCAAGCTTTTACCACTAGGACACCACCCTTATGGTTACACTAAAATTGATTGTTTTAAGTTTATAGAAAAAGAAATTCAATTATTTCAAATTTTTAAATATATATAGTAAGTGTGTTATGGAGTTAGATTTGTAATTATTTATAAATGTTTAGTTAAAAGGATAGTTTAGTAATTTTACTTTATATCCATACCTAAATGCTTTATAATGTATATCATATAGATATCTAATCTAATCTAACTATCTATAAAGCATTTAGACTTATTTCATTAAAGTTGAATTTTAAGAAGAAAATTATTAATATGCCCTTGTCATTTTCATTAATGTTGTTTAATTTTGTTTCCATATTATATGAATTTAAATTATATTTTATTTCATAACATTTAAATATGCCACCATTTTACAATTAATGTTATTTCTATATTATATTATATTTAATCTATATTTCATATTAATATACTCTTTCATACTATTTTATAACATGTTTTTAGTAACGATACATACATTATTACTAGCTTAATATGCGAATATTATATGAATTTAAATTATATTTTATTTTATAACATTTAAATATGCCACCATTTTACAATTAATGTTATTTCTATATTATATTATATTTAATCTAAATTTCATATTAATATACTCTTTTATACTATTTTATAACATGTTTTTAGTAACGATACATACATTATTATTAACTTATTGACCCGCCTAATATGCAGAGAATTATATCAAAAAATATATAATGTTAACAAAGAACATATAACTTATATAAAAAGATTAATAGAAAGCTATTGGTCATGTAGACAAAATGATTATGTTAGCAAATGTGAAGTTAAATAAAACATTTACTGTGTAATTTGAAAAAAACATTATTAAAAATAAAATAATTATAATATACAAAAATACTAAAAATATTGCGTAAATAGGACGAAAAAAAAAACATAAGATTTTTTTATATAATATGTTTTCCGTTTTTATGAAAACACTCGTAAAACAATAAAATAATTTTTTTTTCTTTTTATAATATATAGAAAAATTAAAAATATTGGGTAAATAGTACAAACAGAAAAAAAAAACAGAATATTTTTTTATATAATATATGTTTTCTGTTTATATGCAAAACACCCGTAAAACAATAAAATAATTTTAGTTTATTTTTATACTAAAAATGTGTATGTGTTTGAAGAAAAAATATGTTTTGTATTTTTTAGAATTAATTTAAAATACAAGTGTTAGATTATTTAAAGTAGAAAGGTTAATTAGTTTTATTTAATTAATACTATTAAAAATAAGGATTAAATTATTTAAAGTAAAGGGGTTAAAATGAAATTATTAATGCTGACATCATCAAAATGATCTAATGGTTCAAATTAAAGTTGAATTTCTATCTAATGGTTAATATTTTGATAAGTGACATTTTAGGCCTCTTTTTTATTATATATTAAGATAAGATAAGATATGTGATCGAGAAGTCTACATTTTATATCTAACCCATTAATATTGAATAATATATCTATGTGAAATACATAGGCCCAGGTACTTTTAATATATAATACATATATTCGTAAATCATGTATGTATATCCGAAAATTATGTCTTGTGTGTTATGAGGGACAAAAATATAGGCCCAATTCTTATAGATTTCATAATGTTTTTTTTAGTACCAACAAAAGTTGTGAACCATTTCACACACTCTATATCTGCATTAATCTAAGTTATATTTATCATAATCAAAAGTCATCGTCATCCGTAAAATTATTTTCATGAAAAACGATTACCGAAAGAAATCAAGTTGCATATACTTTAAATAACTATAGCTGTTGCTGCAATCATGTATAAAAATGGAAAAAAGAATGGAGATGCAGGGGATCGAACCCTGTACCTCTCGCATGCAAAGCGAGCGCTCTACCATTTGAGCTACATCCCCAATTGTTTCTAAAGGTTACTATTACTTTAAATAAAACCGTATCTCTGAAAACCAAAGCTGTATATCTATCCTAAAAGAACAGAAGAGGGATTGCCCAGAAATGGCTGCTGCCGCTGCTGGTCTGCAGTTGCTGTTTAAATCTTACAACAAACCCTTATTCTTCTTCCGGAGGAGTTTTCAATCTTCAAACAACAACAATAGGAAAATTTACAATAATGTTAGGAGAATGAGGTTTTTATGTTCTTCTTCATCTTCAGTATCGAAAAGCATAGATGATGTTAAAGAGAAGCATAAATTGTATTTGTATAATACAATGAGTAAAGAAAAAGAGGTATTTAAACCAAAAGTGGATGGTCATGTTTCAATGTATGTTTGTGGTGTTACTGCTTATGATCTTAGTCACATTGGTCATGCTCGGGTTTACGTTTCGTTCGATATCCTCTTCAGGTATCCCTTTTCATACTTTCACACATTATCAACACTTTCCTAATCAATATCATGCTTTTTGTTTTAGCCAGATTTCTAAGATTCATTGGATATCAAGTTAACTATGTTCGCAATTTCACCGATGTTGATGATAAGGTACCTCAACTTCTTCTTTTTCCATCTAATCATCATCAACTATTCCACACCATAGCTTACTTCATTTTTTAGATAATTGCTAGAGCAGCTCAACTAGGAGAGGATCCAATCCGCTTAAGTAAACGCTTTTGTCTAGAGTTTCATCGGGATATGGAATATCTTCATTGCTTAACTCCTACCACTGAACCTCGTGTTTCTGATCACATCCCCCAAATCATTGATATGATCAAACAGGTACAACTCATATCCTTTCCACTTTTTACTTTTGTTACGTAACTTGCTTTCACTTCATTTCTAATATTATTATTCTATTTTGCAAAAAGGAACTGTTGTCCCTAATTTTGACTGACATGTCTGAATGTCTTTTACGTTGGATGGTTTTAGTGACTAAGTTAGAAATGAAGTGAATGTGTGTTGCTAATCTATTGCAATTTTCACTTTTTCTACTTATGAGTATCTCAATTTCTGATTGTTGAATTAATTTTGCCTCCGATTAGATATCTCTATGGTACATCATGAGGTGGACATGAAATCGTTGGATGGCTTATTTTGAATTCCGAATGCTCCTTATTTCTTGTATTATCAAATCTATAGGCCTTGCACTTCACATATGACAGTGATAGTAGTCTCCTTACATATTGATATTGCTTTAGTAATTATGCTATTTCCATTATGAAAGTAGTCTATAACTATAGACCTTGTTAGTAGATCATTATGCTTGAATTGATATTGTATTAGGGTTGATCCCAGCTTCAACCGAAAACCAGCCTGTCTGAAGAAAGTTTGTCATTGGGATAGATGGTTGTCTTTACAACACACCCAGTTTTGTTATTTTAGTTTATCTTTAAGAATTAGAATTTGTTTCACTTCCATTGTTTGAACTTTGATAAGTAAATCTATAACAGATTCTTGACAACGGTCATGCCTATAGAGTTGAAGGTGATGTATACTTCTCGGTTGATGAGTTTCCTGAATATGGAAAACTCTCTGGACGGAAGTTAGAAGATAATCGAGCTGGTGAGCGTGTGGCAGTGGACTCGAGGAAAAAAAATCCAGCTGATTTTGCTCTGTGGAAAGTAAGTTATTATTTCATAGATGGGTGGCATTTTTTCCATCGAATCTTTTCAATTCCTTATATAGTCAAGATATTAGTAATATGATTATCAAACTTGTTTTAAAATAATGGTGGAATGTTTAAAGCAATATTGTGGTTGTAGTCTGCTAAGGAGGGTGAGCCTTTCTGGGAGAGTCCATGGGGAGCTGGAAGACCGGGATGGCATATTGAGTGCAGTGCAATGAGTGCTGCTTATTTAGGTTACTCATTTGATATACATGGTGGTGGAATGGATCTTATTTTTCCACACCACGAAAATGAAATTGCTCAAAGTTGTGCTGCATGTGACAAAAGCAACATTACCTACTGGATACACAATGGTTTTGTCACTATTGACTCACAGAAAATGTCCAAATCACTTGGTAACTTTTTCACAATTCGACAGGTAAAAACCATTGTATTTTAATATCTTTTGTGAAAAATACTCGCACTCACTTGTCCCTTGTTGGCGCTTAAACCCCGAACGTCTTGGTTATTTTGTGTGAATTTGACCCGAAACCTGAAAAATGTTGACATGATGAAATGGTTATTGCTTGTTGTGTAAGATTTTGTTTTGAAAGTTATTGACATGTTTGAATGATTTTATTAACAGTTTTCAAAAGGTGAATGGTTCTTATAAATTAAAAGGTGGATTGTTTTTTAAAGGTTTCGCAAGCTGAATGATTTTTAAAAGGTTTTGGAAGTTGAATAATTTCTGTAACGGTTTACAAATGCGTGATGGTTCAGTATGACTTTAGTTACCTAATAAGAAATGATGTGAAATTGCGTTTCTATTATATTGCAGTTTGCCTTTTTTTCAACCATAAAAAATATACCCTTTAATCGATACAAATGAAGGAATATCATATAGCCAGATCAATACCATCAACGGACATCGAATTTGAGCAGTTTTTTGTTTCTCAGGTTATTGAGCTTTATCATCCATTGGCTTTGAGACTTTTTCTGATTGGAACACATTATCGATCCCCGATCAACTACTCTGACGTACAGCTGGAAAGTGCTTCTGATCGTGCTTATTACATATATCAGGTATCATAATTGTGACACTATGCACATAATTCGATCCAATGTTGTTCTCTTTGGTATTTTATGAAATATCAAATTAAATTAACTAAAATTATTTTTTTTCAGACCTTACAGGATTGTGAAGAAGTTGTAGGCCATCATGATGGACCAATCCAGAATGAAAATATACCTACGGAAATACTTGATTGTATAAAAAGTTTTAATGATGTATTTCTAAGTTCTATGTCTGAAGATCTTCACTCTCCAGTTGTCCTCTCTGCGATTTCCGATCCTTTAAAAACTGCAAATGATCTTCTACATACTCGCAAGGTACATAACTTTTCATGGTAATTTAGGCGCATACTGTTGTTAAATGTGGCACATCTGTGGTTGTAACTTGAAACACATGAAACTACCATGGTATGGTGGCAAAGTGAGCTGGGTACAAAAAATATATGGGTTGTGTTGGGTTGACCCATCTTCGCTTAGTTATCCTTATTCCCATCTAAAAAATTAATAAATGTTTGGATTATGATTAAAACTTAACATAATGATGGAGTTTTCTTGAATAAAGCAATTAAGGAGAAGGCAAACATGTATACTTTGGGCAACTTTTAATCATTGCGATTACGTTTAGCTAATGTTGAATTCATTTACTCTTGACCATTAGCAATAAAATCTAATTCTAGAAACTGGATGAAATTCCCCCTTCTAGTACCATGTCACGGGGCAGTTTGTGAAATTGTACTTTTTTAGTTAGCAGACTTTCTAATTTCTTTCAATTTCTCACAGATTTTACTTTTGCTATGAACTTTTTTTTATTGCTAATTAGCCTATTTTTGTTATAACCTTTTAATCATATTTGTTTTACGTAACAATTTTGGTCCTTGGTTTAGTTTTGAGCAATCATTTGATATAATGATTGTATTATCCATTTTTCGATGTTATTTCTTACTTCTTTTTTCACTGTTTGTCTGGAAATTCAATTTACAGGGGAAGAAGCAAGGAACACGAATACAGTCACTTGCTGCTTTAGAGAAGACTATGAGGAACGTCCTTGATATTCTAGGACTCATGCCAGCAAGTTACTGTGAGGTACATAAGTCAATCTTCGTTTTAAAACTCACATATATCTATTGAGTGTCAAATAAGATAATATGTACACGTTCAATATTGCAAACTCAGCCGCTTACTTAAACCAGTTTAGAGCTAAATAGCGCCTTCTGTTTTTTAAATAACCAATTTTAATTATTGCGAACCTATAGGTCCTTAATAGCGTTGATAAAGAAAAACAGGCAGTTAAAAGAAAATGAATCATTATTATTAACTATTATATAATATAATATATATAATAATCAAAAAAATTGGCCAGCTTGACAACAAGCTATCCCTTTTTTTATGTAAGGTTTGAAGATCAAAATATATCTTTTATGGCTTCTGACAGTAGTTATACTCTGTAAAAATCTTATATTCAGGTATAACTAGTATTAAAATAGAGAAACATTTTAATGTGGAAAAACTAAAAAAATTCAAATTGTAACTTGTAAAGTAGGTTTGGAAACATAAAAAGTGTTGCACCGAGGAAAAACTGTTGTCCTTGATTAATTTTTCTCAAGTACCTTCATCTTAGGTTGGTGAAGGTTCCAAATTTACTTTATTTACGAGTTAACGTCTTGAAGCTTATTCCTTTGAAAATATTTATTTATATAAAACCATCATATTTGCTGAAAGAGTCAGAAACTAGTTGGCATAAAACAGAAAACACCACTCGGTCGTCAACTAGAGTGGTTTTTCCCAAGGCTGTTCATAGAGTCCGAATTGCAGCCGGAAGTTGCATAATTTATTTCGGTTCAAAAATCAAATGGATTTTTTTTTTTAAAGTCACCGACCATTTTAACCTTGTCCCAATTTGTACTTGAACCCACGAGACCACGTAGTTGATGGAACAAATATTATAAAGCCTTAAATTGAAGTGAAGTTACAGCTAACTAGAGGTAGCAATTTCAACCTATTTAATTAGAAATGGGTTGATTTGTGTCAAATGGTAAATTTGGTTAAATCAATTGGGTTGATAATATTTAAGTTGTAATTATATTCTATATGTTAGTTATTAATATAATTGAAATGTTCAGGGGGTCAACCTAACTGGACGTCACTCTTTTTTAGCCATATTAAACTACCGTTTTGACCCACTGACCCGTCCTACCCGTCCATTTTGTCATCTGTATGGCTAATAACTATCTTACACGTAAGAATCTTGATGTTAGATCCATGTGCTTGTTTGAAGGTTTTACAGCAGCTGAGGGAAAAAGCACTTAAGCGTGCAAAATTAACTGAAGACCAAGTTATTGAGAAAATCCATCAACGGAATGAAGCACGACAAAACAAGGAGTATGAACGATCAGATGAAATCAGAAAAGACTTGGCAGAACTTGGTATTACTCTCATGGACAGTCCCGAGGGCACAACATGGAGACCAGCTGTTCCGCTTGCAATGCAAGAACAATTTGCCCCACAATCTTGAATTCCCAAATCCCCACCATTACCACACAAGTCAAATTTTGCATACAGTTATTTTTGCAGGAACGAAACTGTGATCATGTAGTTATGCAACTATGAAAGTAAAAACAGAATAAAATCAGTCAGGTTGATCTCGATCCAAAAAGCCTTAAAGCGCAGTTAGTACTATTTGTTTTCCGGTTCAGCTATAAGTTGAGTTTATTTTTTCTAAAAATTGAACCAAAACCATTGATTTGAGTCACTTCACATTGTTTAAAAGTAACAATCATATTAGTTCTGCTGGTGGCAACGTGACCATCTTTCTGTAAATAGTAAAGGTGGCGAAATACATGGTTAGCCGTTAATATGGGTTATGGTTCAAAGTCGAAAGGCTTAATATATAGTATGAGTGGGTGAGCCTAATATGAAGATCACTTTGCGCAAACGTTAGTTCAACTCGTCATTAATTTGCATTGTGAATGATAGGTTTAACGATCTCCTCCTTTGTCTTCGTGATCTTCAAATTCAACTTTAATTTTTATCAGAGCAGCGTTTGAATATTTGTATCGCGGAAAGCACACTTTGAAAGTTAACTTGAAGAATCTTTTATTTCAAACGAAAGTTGAATGTATACTTGTAGACTTTGATTTCTTGATTCCGATGTAGACCAACATTCAATCCTTTGACCGTTTGAATCATAAAATGGAACGCTCCCCCTTAATTGAGTAGTTTCACTTTATCTTTCAACTTGTAGAAGCTTGATTATATTTCTTTGTTTGAATCTTCTTTTTGATTGAATATTCATTTCCATATTCATTAAAGTTTTGATCTTTCATTTAGCTCTCCCTAAACACATACTTGTAATCAACTATCTAAAAGTTGATGTGTTACTTCGTTGTAGCTTGATGATGAACACTCTTCTTTGCTTATCCGTCTATTCTTTATTCACTCGAATTCTCCATTATTTGCACCGCCTTATTTACAATTCTTTGTACAAACTTTCCGTTATGTGCACCGTATTATCTTTCACAAATATACTAATTCAAGTTGAGCACATTCTCCATTGTGAGAACCTATCTTTTCTTTCACAAATTCTCATTATTTCACTCTTTTAACAATTCCTCATTCTTTGCATTCTTTGCGTTTTCCTTTCCATTTGTACTTGTTTTTCCATTCACTCCATTTGTTGTTCGTTCTTCCCCAATATTTGCTTTTGTACATTCCAATGCTTTTGTTACACGTTTTTCCCATTTCTTCATTTACACGCGTTCTTTTCCTTGGGACACGTTCTTCCCCCTCATTATGATTATGACTTGTTGTAATCATCATGTAAATGTGTATGACGTTGTAACAAAACGAGACATACTCCCCCAAATATCGGAATTTGAGAAAAGTATCCTTCCAAACCGACCGTGTGTTGTGTGCGAAATTTTTTACTTGCAAAACTTGTCTTCGTTGAAAAATTGTATGATTGAAGAAAATCTTGTCGTTCCGAAGTCTTGATCTTTGAATTCTTGACCGTAAGCTCAAATAGTATCCATATGCGTTTTAATGGGAAAGTAACTACGAGGTCACTTAGATTACTCGTTAACACAACAATCAAAATTAAAAAAGAAGTCGATTGTGTGACCTACTTTCAATGTTGGAAAAGCGTTAGCATCGGTATGATTTCCATACGGTACCACTACAAATGTTCTGAGCTATATCACAAAGACATGCTTTTTGAAAATTCGTTTGTGTCCTAGAAAATGTTTAGCATTTTGGCGCTAGACTCAATAGTGCATGAAATGAAGTCGATAAATGGAGTTGGTTTTCTCTTGTTTCAATACCATCGTTATCCGAATGAGAATTTGATAGAAATGTGCTAATTCTCCGTGAATATTGAATCAAATTCTTGTGAAGAATTTATGTGGCGATGAAGTATATGTGCATTGCATCACTGGGTCCATGATGTCTTTTTCAATATCGAAAATCAACATGAAATTTGATAGAAACTTGGCTACCCGAAGAGTTAATCGGTGAAGAAACGGTCTCTCATTCTTTTAACCGTATCACACGCTCCTCACTCAACCTCCCATAATTTTCAAATCCATCCTCATTTGGCATTTTAAAAACAAATTTTTTTTTGTTGATTTTGCACCTTTAATCTCCAATCCTAGACCTAAATGACCCTTACATTTTGAAGTGATTCCTTGGGTAAGTTCCTCCGGTTCTGGTTGGACTATAAGAAAAATATATATTATTAAAAAACATCTCAAGGTGTATCAAATTTTTTCCAAATTTGAGAAACATTTGTCAACCAAAAGATGTGAAATTATCTTACAATATGGTGACAATTTTCCAATGTGATTTGGAAGTTTGCAATATTTTCGAAAAGACGCTCCCCCTCAAGATATGAAATTCATTATCAAAAACTTAGCATATGAAGAGTAAGTGAAAACCAATAATATGATAAAAACGTTTTTGATTATGGGAAGTGTTTTTCGAAAATACAATTGATGTGTTCATGAAAGAATATTGCATTTCGAAAGATTTATTTGAAAGATTTAGGAGGTAGTCCGAAAAATAGTCTATGAACTCCCCCTCAAAGTTAGATACTTCATGTTCGATCAAACAAGTGTTTTGAAAACTAGATAAAATAAGAAAAACCGCTACTAAATCCTCTCTAAATGATGAAATAATTATAGTCGAGATTAAAAATCCGCTATTAAATCATCATTTTTGATTGAATCTAGTTCTAGTCGAGTTAATCAAATTTTCTAGTTTTTACAATTTTTGAAAAGATTTGTCATTTCGAAAACACTTGTTAATTAAGAAAATACTATCAACCTCAAATATAACACTTTGAATATGTTAGTTCTAGTCGAGATTGAAAAACCACTACTATTCACATTCATCATATTAAGTTTGTATTTAGATAATTAAATTCATAATTTTCCGGTTTTAGAACGGGTTTCAATTTGAAATTTGAAAGCCTAAACAAACTCAAAATATCATATAAAATAAAAATGCTCGAAAGCGATAGTTCTAGTTGAGATTTCAAAAATCCGCTACTAAACACTTCCAAATATTACGTCTCTCAAGTGATAATCTAAGTTTGTAATTTTGTTCAAAAATGATTTATATTTTTGAAATACGAAATTTGTTAACGGATAACAAAATAACATGTGAATGTACTAGTTCTAGTCGAGATTTTGAAATCCGCTACTAAAATACATTCAAATGAAATAATGTCATTAATTAGACAAAAACCGTGTTTTGAACAAAACTTGTTTTTGAGATTATCGAAAAAGATAGAAAATGTACTTTGTCAAAATAGATCAATATTACAAGAATGTGCTAGTTCTAGTCGAGATATAAAATCCGCTACTAAAACACATCATAAATAATATTTTTCCATTCGTTAAAAATACGTTTTCATCATTTAAGTTTGTCTATAAAATTTGAAAGCTTTCCTTTTTGAAAAAACAATTGATGTTTTCGTTTTTAATACTTCTCCCCCTCGAAAATTCGACTGTTATTTTCATTGCAAAAAGGGGGAAGAATGGAAGCTCTCACTTAAATTTGTGAAAAATCATCCAAAGTGTTAGATTTAGAAATGATTTGAAACACTTGGAGGTTTTTGACTTGTGAGATATTACTTAAACATTTGAATTGTTACTACTTTGAACGTATGCAATATCAACACAAAGTTTTTCAAAAACAATCTTGAATCCCCTCCCATAAAACATGAGAGATTCATTGGAGGTGATTCATGATTCATTTATTAAAAAGGAAGGAAAGTAATTTCATGAGATGTAAAATAAAATCTCCTCAAATTTATAGATATGTGTTGAACTCTCCTTGAAGATTGAGTCCTAAATCGTGTGTTTAGAAGTCGTCGTGAGTCGGTTGAAAACATTTGTGAATTCGTTTTCCAAAGATGCTTCCTCAAATGTTAGATATGTCATGAAAGATCCGTCAATTAGGTATGAGTCCGCAACCATCTTGTTACGAAGTCATTGAATGCCAATCTTTTAGATATCTCGTGTAAGCACTCCATGATGTTCGAGTCCGAAACTGAATTGTTTTGAAGTCATTTTTGTGTTCCAGTCCTAATTGATAACTCGTTTAAGCACACCACGAAGTTCGAGTCCGAAACCGAATTGTTTCGAAGTCATCTTGAAAACCTACGTTTCTGCATAACCAAAACAAACTTCTTTTGGTACCCATTTCATTGTTAGCTTTGTTCGAAAACCATTGATAAGTAGAATAAATTATGTGCAAAGAATATGAATTTTATTTCTCCTGTAAGCACACATTTGAGGTAGTTGATTTTGAAATGGGGGTGTTTGTCTTTGAAGTTGGAGGAGACTTTGGAATCCATTTCCCTTCATGAGTTGGTGAAGCGGTCCTTGGGACAAAATCATTTGTTGAATGTATTGTTTTTTATTCATTTGATGGTACATTTGGAAAGAATTGTTTCTTTGATTTGAATGAATTCATTGAAGTTTGTTGTTTAACTTTAGAAACAAAATTAGTCACAGTTTGCACCGAATATTTAAAATGTGATGGTGCATATTCAAATAACTCGGGTATTGAATGAGTGAAATATTTTGTTTCCTTTTTGGTCATTTGAGGACAAAGTGGTTCATTTTGAACATGTTTGTTTGATATGATTGTTGATTTCACACGCGAAGTTCTCAAAAGTGATGTAAAGGTTCCATTAGTTTGTGATTTCAGAGAATACTTCTGACTCTTTTTCGGTAAAGAATTAGTACTCATAGAAACCACTTTTGGTAATGGTTTGGAAGATTCACCGTTGTAAACCTTCAATGGAACTTTAACATCCTTTTTCGAATCTTTTTCAAAAAGTTTAGATTTTCGTTTCTCCTCATGCGAAATGATTGGTGTTTCTGTTGAAACCGAACCATTCATTTTTCACATTGAATCAATCTTTTGAGTTAAAGCTTCAATATCTTTTCTTTTTAGAGTAAAGCATTTGAAGAAATGATATCTTAGCAAGAGATTGTTCATTCGAGGAGAAAGGTTTTATAGATTCTCGTTTTGAGAGTGTGTTAATTTTAATTATATTTTCCAATAAAGATTTGTCATTTGAAGTTGAAGATTTATCAAGTGATGCTTTTTCAAGAGATCCAATATTTTCTAAAATATTACGTTTTTCATTCTCAAAGTAATTAGTTCGACATTCCAACTCTTGTTCAAGTTCCAAAAATTGTTTTTCTAAAATAAGAGTTGGAACGTATACTTATTGAAAAAAAACTTGTTCTAAAACATCATCGGAATGAAGTTCCTTTTCGGTATATCTTGGAAACTAATCATCCGAAAGAGGAATTTTCCTTGTTTTGTAACTTTCATTTAATGATTTGTAATCAACATATATTTGCGTTTTATTCAAAAGTGGTCGTCTTGCATCCTCTTGTTCTTCAATTTCTTTTGATGATCTAATGAAAGTCATTTTAACATTTGCATTTCACAAAGATTTTGTGTCATAAAGACCGGGAGCATGATACATAGCTTTCTTTAGATATTTTGGATTATCATGACCCAAACCTTCTTGTGGATTGAAAAATCGAAACTTTTTCGGTTTGTTTGGAAAAATGAGTTGATTCATTTGTTCTCTCAAGCCATTTTGCTTTAAGTTTTCATTTCTATCTTCAACTTCAAGTTCTTGTGATTTTGAAGATTTAAATTCCGTTTTATAATCGTCAATTTGTTTTCTTAAAAGCATAAGATTATCTTTAGCACGAATATTCTCCATTCTTTCATTAAGACACTTTGATTATATTTCCTCTCATCAAACTTTATGGTTTTTGATTGTTCTTGAAATGTATTGATTAAATCCAATTTATCATTCAGTTCATTTGTAAGGATTTGAATATTATACTCACTTTGGTCATATTTCCCCTTCCAAGAAGTTGCCAACTCTTTAAAATCTCCGAGTTTGGAATTGGTACGTTTAAAGCTTGAACTTGAGATGTCAAAATTTGAATTTCATTTGAAAGTTTAGAATTTATATTTAAAAGATTATCATTTTCGTTTGAAAACCTTAAAACCAATTCGGAGTTAGTTTGACACTTATTTTTCAACTCAGTGATCTTATTATCGAGGGTAGAACAAGATAAAGAGTGTACCTCTTTGACGTTGTCTTGAGATGGTGGTAAGTTGGAACGCGTTACCATTGATAATGAAACACCCGGAACCAAATACACTCTATTTTTTTTTATTTTTTTTTTTATTTTTTTTTTGAAAACATGTAATTAATCTTCTAAGGTGTTACTCATCTCATCTATTAGTCAACAACAAATATCCGTTAACGTCTCATTTTACAATTTGGAGCGGAAGCTCTTACAAAAAAAAACATTTTTAAACATTTAATCTCTATAACGGTCCCCTTCCCTTCTTCTTTAGCTTGCCTTGCCATAAAACTCGATTACCTACAAAACATACAATTAACATAATATATTAGCGTTAAGCTAGTGAGTATACCTTACGATTATGTTAATCTCATCTACCATGACTACTTTAAAAATCTATTCTTTCTTTCTATACGATTACTTCTTTGCTCTTTACGACAATCATATTGTCGTATCTAACACTTGTTCTCTTTCCCGACAACTAAATGTCGTATCTATCATTTCTTCTCTTTCCCGACAACTAAATGTCGTATCTATCATTTCTTCTCTTTCCCGACAACTAAATGTCGTATCTATCATTTCTTCTCTTTCCCGACAACTAAATGTCGTATCTATCATTTCTTCTCTTTCCCGACAACTAAATGTCGTATCTAAAACTTATACATACCCTCGCGGTATGTAAGTTAATGCTACTTCTTCTCGACTACTGAAAGTCAACTTCTTTTCTTTCTCGACAATCAAGTTGTCGTGTCTACCATTCTTTTCATTATAACAATATATAACATACTTCACACACATAATAAATAACATAACATAAACAACCACTATAACTTAATTAACCACCATAATATAACTAACAATCATAACAAAGCTTCTATGATTTAATTCTCATTAAGCTAGTGAGTATACTTAATAACATAGTGATACATCTCCAAGACTAGTCAAAGTCTTACTACATACCCTCGCGGTATAGAATTATAGCTAACTCTACTCTTTCCCGACTAATGAAAGTCGATTCTACTTCTCCTTGACACATAAATGTCTTCTCCATTCTTCTCTATCATAATGATAAGTTAATATATCATTTCTCTACTTAAACTACCTTAAAATACACTAAAAACTGGTCTAGGGGTCGAATGCGACGCATTCGGACCCATAGGCGACGCATTCAACATGACAAAACACCACATCAGCCACTGAGCTCCGAATGCCTCGCATTCAGCCCACAGGCGGCGCATTCGGGGCTCATTCTGGCTGATTTTCGTTTTTCAAACGTTTCCTGCACTTACATGTTAGTTTATGATATTTCTAATTCCCATTTCCGCTAACAACTTAAAGACATGAATAAATAACATACTCATGAGCTTCAAAGAGTTAATATACATACTTAAACATATTACATTATAAAAATGGGCTTCGTATACTCACCTCGATGTCGAATTAAACTACAACATACATGACTTTTTCTCCTTGCACTTCTATTCTCCAAATCTGCGTTTTTGATACCAAACACAAATTTTCCTTTCAATTTATCTTAAATACATATAAATACATGTATTAACTTCATTACAACTCTTTCTAACCATTTCTAACTCTTTCTAAACATGTTTGGCAACTTCTACCCAAGTTGCCACTATTTCGGGTCTTTTGACCCATTACCCATTCTAATGCCTAATTATGCATTAGAACCCTTTATACACATTAAACATATATATTCACTTCATTCTATCTCTTTAACTCCTAACCAAATCAAGTTTGATAGCTTCTACCCATCTTGCCATTCTTTGGGTCTTTTGACCCGTTTGGCATCAAATGCACAAAGTTACATTATAAACATCTTACACACATTACATAACTCACAAGTAACACATTGCAAGTAATAAATTCTTCCTTCTACCCATTTCCTACCCATTCGCCATTTCCAACGGTCTAAACGACCCGTTTGGCAACTCGGATAACACTATCCCCAATTTACCCAAACTACAAATTAAGTAACTTTCTTTAAATCTTTCCTTTCACATACTTCAACCTAATCATTCTTAACATTATTCTTTCATTTCTTAAACATTCTTACAATAATTAATTCATCTAACCAATATTTCACCTCTTTACCAGATTAGCTAAAAACATGAATTTTTACAAATTCATAATACTTAATCTTCAAATCTTCCAAGCTTTTCTATATATATTACTAACATCAAAATAACATATAAACAAACTTAATTCTATCGATTCTTTCAACTTCACAATTGTTCCCAAAATAATCAAATACTTAATTTAACTAAATTAAGCATTTCTATCTTTCAAATAAACATCTAAATGATGTTATAACACCAAATATAAGCTCAATTTCATCAAATTAAATTAAGGATAAAATCATTCCTTCTAGAACCAAAAACTAAGGTTCTCAATCTTCTTATCTTTGTTCTAATTGATAAATTCTATGAAATTTAAGCTTCAATTCGGGTTAATCAAGCTTTTCCCTCTTTCTCCTTCTTCTCCCCTAACCGACTCTCTCTCTCTAAAAAATTATGGAAAATGGTTTCTAACTTAGACTAACCATATGTAAATTTCCAGATTTACACTTCTAGTCCTCCATCTTTCAAAATTAACAACTTAATATCTAACCAAAATAATTATCATTCTTCATCCTTTTTAACTCAAGTTAACTATATTTCTTACCAAGTTAGTCCTTTTCTTAAACTTACATTCTAACAAATACTTATTAGAAATAAATAAAAACTTACAAACTATTCTTTCTCGTAACTAGGATGTTACAGATAAAAATTCTCGTATACTTTTAGCAACGTTTCACATTTGATGCAATCTAACATGACCGTTCCAATCAGAAAGAGACAACTGACTTTCAGTGACGTCACACCTCTTCTCTATCTCCTCTAGCTTTGTCCAAGCTTGATCCGGAAGACAATAAAATGCAAGACCTTGATCGTTCTCGATTGTGAGATCCAAATTATTTCCTAAAAATTATTTCTTTATGATGAAAATTTGATGAAGAAAATCCCTTGAAAGTTGAAAAGAAAAAAATCTCAATGCTGAAAATTGATGAAAAATCCGGATAATCTTGACCCGTGTTATCTCAAGCTCGTACAATCGTTTTTCCAAAACTATTTGAACCAATCGCTTAAAATAACACCGTTGAATTCGCTTTTCAATTTCCATTCCGGAAATGTCAATATCGTATTTTTACGATGCTTGAATCTCGTCAAAATTCGTCACGTAATCTTAACTGGTATCAAAATCTCCGAAAAAAATAAAATGCGCTCTCTTTAAAAAAGTTCTTATTTTTCGATTTTGCCTCTAAAGTGAAAATGTGGTATCGCGAAACTTCGGTTTTTTTTTTTGTTTTTGGAGAAGTCTCGAAACCGTTGTTTTCAAATGATCGTGATCTTTTGTGCTCGTTGTAAACCCCTCTCCGTGTTCAAAGTTGTTAGGAATAGAATATTCATAACTTTGTATTTGTAGTCGTTGTTAGGGGCTTAATTGTAATATGTGAAAATTCTTTGTAAAGTCCCACACTCCTATATATAGGAGTGTGGGGTGTGTGTAATGTTAAGAGATTGTGCTTAATTGATAAATCATACTTTCTCTCTCTAGAATACTTTCTCTCTCTAACCTGATCGGAACTACAATTGGTATCAGAGCGGGATACTCTCTAAAGTACCCGTTCATTCGACTGGAAATAGATCATTACACTGCAATATCAACATACACGAATTGAGTTTGCATTCGTGTAAGAAGAGTTTTGAGTCTAACAACATACTCGTGTGATCATTCGACTGGAACATCATCATACACGAATAGCAATCCCATTCGTGTAAGGTAATTATTCAGTCTAATCACATAGTCGTGTAAGGTGTAAGCTTCGAAGTAGTTCATTAGACTAGGATTTCAACTGGTTAGACTAGTACACCATTCGACTGGTATATCAACATACACGAAATACAAGTGCATTCGTGTAAAGGGTAAAATTTACAAGTATTCGAATTACTAGGAATTCGACTAGGGAAAGTGGTGAACGAACTAAGTGATACTCGGAACTCGACTAGGATTCTCAAGCAAACGACTAGGAGTATCTCGGATAAGTTGAGAACGAACAGAAAGTTAACCTACACGAACTCATTATTCGAACCCATTATTCGAACACACTACACGAACAAAACTTGAACTAACACGAAATACCCTACACGAATAGATTTGTTTAGTCGAATACATCTTTAATCTACACGAAGTCGAACTAGAATACGAACAGAAACTTTTACAAAGAGTATAAAACGATCACGATCAGTTGAAAACGAGGGTTTCGACGTTTCTTGAAAAAAAAACAAAAAAAACTGAAGTTTCGCGATTCCACGTTTTCATGTTAGAGACTAAATCGAAAAATAAGAACCTTTTTAAAGAGAGCGATTTTTATTTTCCCGACAGTTTTCGGATACCGGTTAAGCTTACTTGACGAATTATGACGAGATTCAAGCATCGGAAAAATCCAAGATTTATATTTCCGGAATCGAAATTGAAAAGCGTATTCAACGGTGTTATTGTACTCGATTGGTTCACCAAGATTCGGGAAAAAGATTGTACAAACGAGAGATACCACGGGTGAAGATTATCCGGATTTTTCGACAAATTCTCAACATTGAGAAATTTTTCTTCCACTTTTAAGGGATTTTCGCCATCAAATTTTCATTATGAAGAAAGATTTTACCGGGAATATTGTGGATCTCACAATCGACAACGATGACGGGCTTACATTTTATTGTCCTTCGGACCAAGCTTGACAAAACTAGAGGAGCTAGAGAAATTGTGTGAAGACACGGGGAAAAGATTGTCTCCTAATAATTGGAACGGTCATGAAAGATTGGATCGAAAGCGGAATGTTGCTACACGTGCACGAGAATTTTTATCGACGATATCGCATTCCAACTTATCATCATCACGTCAGGACAACGTCGCAGAGGTACATTCTTTATCTCGGTCTACCCTTGATAATAAGATCATTGAGTTGGAAAAGAAGTTACAAACTAACACCGAATTGGTTTTAAGGTTTTCAAACGAAAAAGCTAATCTTTTAAATGAGAATTCTAAGCTTTCAAATGAAATTCAAGTTTTGACATCTCAAACTCAAGCTTTAAACCTTACCAATTCCAAACTCGAAGAGTTTAAAGAGTCAACAACTTCTTGGAAGGGGAAAGATGATCAAAGTGTGATTCAACTTCAAAATCTTACAAATGAACTTAATGAAAGAATGAAGTTAATCAACGAGTTAAATACTCAAAGAAATGAGACACTAAGTGCTAACGATAATCTTATGCTTTTAAGAAAACAAATTGAAGATTATCAAACGGAAATTAAATCTTTGAAATCACAAGCACTCGAAGTTGAAAATCGAAATGAAAATTCAAACATTGAAGGTTTACAACGGTAAATCCTCAAAAATATTTTCAAAAGTGGTTTCTCCGAGTACTAGTTCTTTTCCGAAAAAGAATCCAAAGTATTCTCCGGAATCACAAACAAATGGAACTTTTACAACATCTTTGAAACCTTTGAGTTTGAAATCCAAAATCGTCTCAACCAAACATGTTGAAAACAAAGCACTTTGTCCTCCAATGAACAAAAAGGAAACAAAAGCGTTCACTTATTCAATACCCGAGTTATTTGAATTTGCACCATCTCACTTTAAATATTCGGTGCAAAAAGTGAATAGTTTTGTTTCTAACATTAAACAACGAACTTCAATGAAATCAAATGGTTTTTTCCCAAGAACTCCTTCACCAACTCTTAAACAGAAATGGATTCCAAAATCTTCACCAATTTCAAAAACAAACACACCGATTGCAATATCAACTACTTCAAATGTGTGTTTACCAGAGAAATGGAATTCATATTCTTTGCACATAGCTAACCAAAAAGGACCCAAAATGAAATGGGTACCAAAAGCAGTTTGTTTTGAATGTGCGATACCGTAGATCATATAGATGACTCCGGAATAACTCAGTTTCGGACTCGAACTTTATGGAGTGCTTACACGACGTATCAAAATTACAAACTTAGTTTATCACTTGCGAGACGTAATATTTGGAAGTGTTTAGTAGCGGATTTTTAAATCTCGACTAGAACTATCACTTTTGAGTAATTATCGTATATGATATTTTGAGTTTGTTTAGGCTTTCAATTATTTCAAATTGAAACCCGTTCTAAAACCGAAAAATTACGAATTTATTGGTCTATATACAAGTTTAATATGATGAATGTGAATAGTAGCGGGATTTCAATCTCGACTAGAACTAACATATTCAAAGTATTATATTTGTGTTTGATAGTATTTTCGTAATTAACAAGTGTTTTCAAAATGTAAAATCATTTTAAAAACACTTGTTTGATCAAACATGGAGAATCAAACTTTGAGGGGGAGTTCATACAATCATTTTTCGAACTACCTCCTAAATCTTTCAAATGTGCTTCAACGAAACAATTTTTCAAATAAATCTTTCGAAATGCAATATTCGAATGTATTTTCGAAAGGGACTTCCCATAACCAAAAACATTCTTTTGTCATGCATATGTTGAAGGGGGAGCGTCTTTTCAAATATATTGTCATGCATATGTTGAAGGGGGAGCGTCTTTTCGACAATATTGCAAACCTTCAAAGTTACTTTGGAAATGTTTTTCAAAAGAATTTGGCAAAATGTTGATGCACCTTGAGCGATTTTCAAAAAGATATATTTTTCCTATAGTCCAACCAGAGCCGGAAGGACTTACCCAAGAAATCACTTTCGAATGTGAGGGTTATTTAGGTCTAGGATTGGAGGTTAAAGGTGCAAAATCAACAAAAACGTCGTTTTCAAAATGCCAAAATGAGGGTGGAGTTGAATATCATGAGAGGTTGAGTGAGGAGTGTGTGATACGGTTAAAAGAATGAGAGACCGTTTCTTTGCCGATTAAATCGCCGGGTAGCCAAGTTTCTATCGAATTTCATGTGTTGATTTTCGATATTGAAAAAGACATCATGGACCCAGTGATGCAATACACATATCCCTCATCGCCACTCAAATTTTTCACAAGAATTTGTTTCAATATACACGGAGAATTAACACATTTCTATCATATTCTCACTCGGAGAATGTTGATATTGAACAAGAGAAAATCAACTCCATTTCTCGACTTCGTTTCATGCACTATTGAGTTTAGCGCCAAAACTTTAAACATTTTCTAGGACTCGAACGAATCTTCATATTGCATATCTTTGTGATATAGCTCGGAACATTTGTAGTGGTACCAACGATCTTGGTATTTCACAATGATCGAATGGAAATCCTACCAATGCTAACGCTTTTCCAACATTGAATGTAGGTCACACAATCGACTTCCTTTGTGATTTTGATTGATGTGTTAACGAGCAATCTAAGTGATCTCGTAGTTACTTACCCATCTTCATGCTCATGGATACTATTTGAGGATACTATTTGGGTGCACGTTTACATGATGATTACAACGAGTCATAATCATCATGAGGGGGAAGAACGTGTACCAGAGGGAACAACGTGTGTAAATGGTTTTCCAATGGGAAGAACGTGAAGTAAAGAAAAATGTTCACCATCAAGCTATGGGAAGAACGTGAAGTAAAGAAGAATGTTCATCATCAAGCTACAACGAAGTAACACATCAACTTTAAGATTGTTGATTTCCAGTATGAGGTGAGGGGGAGCTAAATGAAAAATCAAAACGTCAAGGAATTTGGAACGATTGCTCAAACAAAAAAAAGCTTCAAACAAAGAAATACAATCAAGCTTCTACAAGTTGAATGATAAAGTGAAACCACTCAACTAAGGGGGAGCACTCAAATAAGGGGGAGCGTTCCACTTTATGATTCAAACGGTCAAAGGAAATGTTATCAAAGACTACAAGTCTACATAAAACATTCGTTTGAAATGAAAAATTCTTCAAAGTGTGCTTTATGCGATACAAAGATTTAAACACTACTCTAATGAAATCTAAATTTGAATTTGAAGACCACGAAGACAAAGGAGGAGATCATTAAGACTATCATCCAAGGTTCGCCAAAAAGAGTTTTTGGATGATTAGGCTCTTAAGACTTATTCAAAGAGCGAGACCTTCGAGAATACTTCATCAATGACATGTGGCAATACAATATCAAGGTCAAGCTTTCAAAAGAAAAGAAAGATTTTTCAAGCAACTTATCTTTAGATACAAAAAATATCGAAGATTACAACAAACTACTTTGATGAAATCCAAAGTTGCGGTTGAGATCAAATCAAGCATATACACGGTCAAGAGAACAACAATGAAGATGCCTAAAGACAAAGACTTCATATTTTGAACAACTACAAATAAGGGGGAATTGTTAGGAATAGAATATTCATAACTTTGTATTTGTAGTCGTTGTTAGGGGCTTAATTGTAATATGTGAGAAGTCTTTGTAAACTCCCCACACTCCTATAAATAGGAGTGAGGGGTGTGTGTAATGGTAAGAGATTGTGCTTAATTGATAAATCATACTTTCTCTCTCTAGAATACTTTCTCTCTCTAACCTGATCGGAACCTACAAAAATGTTGATCGAATCTACCTTGTTCGTGTATGTTGAAATAGTGGTCGAATCTATCTTGTCCATGTATATTTAAATGTTGGTTGAATGTATCTATTCGTGTATGTTGAAATGTTGGTCGAATGTATCTATTCGGGAATGTTGAAATTTTGGTCGAATGTATATATTCGTGTATGTTGAAATGTTGATCGAATGTATCTATTCGTGTATAATGAAATGTTGGTCGAATGTATCTGTTCGTGTATGTTCAACTCCTATTCGTGTCAGAGTAAACCTTCACGTATTCGAACAAGACCAAATTGTGTTCGAGTAAAATCACTGTGTTCGAACCAGCTAAAAACCATCCGTGTCAAAATTTTATATTCGTCCCAACACTTGTAAAAATTTTAAACTTGAAACTAGTCTAATAATCCTACTCGAATCACTCTAGTCGAATGATACATTTTTAACACGAATGAGAAATTCGAACCAGAATCTAACTAACATGAATAACCATTCATTCGAATGAGCTTCACACGAATCAAAATTGTACTAACACGAATAACCATCCATTCGAATAAGCTCACTCGAATCAAAATTGCACTAACACGAATTGTAATCCCATTCGAACAAGCTTCACACTAATCCAAATTGTACTAACATGAATTAAAAACCTATTCGTCTCAGTGTATTCCAGTCGAATATATCCTATTTGAATGCTTCCTAGTCGAATCAATCATATTCGTGTGTATTCTAGTCGAATTCCTAGTCGAACAAGGTGTTTTCGGGCACCCTGCTCTGATACCAATTGTTAGGTTTGATTAGTGTAGAGAGAAAAAGATAATCTAGAGAGGGAAAATAGATTTTGCATTAAGCTTAAAAAGTTACATTAATCACATCTCACACTCCTATTTATAGGAGTGTGGGGGCTTTACAAAAACTTATTAGATATTGCAATAATGCCCCTAAATAACAAATACAAATTCAATGTTATGAATATTCTATTGCTAACATATACGACAATACATTTTTCATACTAACATAAGAGTTATATACATTATTGTTATAAGCGTATCTTCGTGTTTTACCTTCTTCCAATACTTTTAAAACGATATACTGTCACTAATTAAAATGTAAATTTTTGACTTACCACAACCCGCGAACACTTAAAACTTGTTGAGGACAAACTAGAACAACATAAGACCATCTGTCAACTATATATCTCTTATTAATTCAACAATAAAAATATCAATAAAACACGAGAAGTACTCAACGATAATGTTCAAGGACCGGTTCTTTGATTTCAAGGCACGACAGTTACCACAATGAGTCTTGGATTTTTATTTTCTAACCAATTTCATTAGGATGGGGACCGAAAAAATAATTGACCATATCACAGGTGTATAGAAGCATATCTATTATTAATCGATGACCATTACAATACAAATGAAGGTATATAAATGATAGAGAAACTCTAGTCTAATTATATAATTTAGGCTTGACCAATAATGCATAAATAATGCCACACTAATCCATATAATTTTTAACTTTAGTGTATTTTTAATATATAACAAAAAGGGGTCTTAAATTTCAAATGGCGAAATAATTTTCATTAGATATGTTTACTTCTTTGATGTCAGCCGTTAGATCAGATTGATGATGTCATCAAAGATATTTTTATTTTACACCCTCTTACAATACATAATTACATTATCTCTTTTCATTTCATATTCACTAAACTAAAAAACATAATTCTAATATACTTATAGAATTGTTCAATTTGGCTGTGATTTACGTTATTATTATTCTAAAATCTCCTAATACAAAACATCAAAATATGAAGTGCATATGTTATTATAACTATAAACATCAATATAACATTATTTTCTCATAATAGCTTAAAATCAATAAAAAAACATAAAATTTACGATTCAATTTTATTTTTTTCCGGGTCACCGGAGGACAATAATCTAGTTAGTCTATACTACATATAAAGCATTTGGGATGTTTTTCTTAATGTTGAAAATTAAGAATGAAATGACAAAATTACCATTTCATTTTCTTTATATTACTAATTTGTCAACCCATATTTCCATATCAACTATATAACTTTCCAAAATATATTAATTCATACTTATTTTCTGCATATATTTAAATACAATTAAATTTAAATTCAAATTTAAAGTTATTTTCTATTTATTAATTTCGTGTCCAAACCAGCATAAGATAGTTAATATAATTTTATCTTTTATAAACTTTTTTGCTCCGATGTATCGCGCGAGTTTCCAGCTAGTTATATATATAGGATATGAAACTAATAATATTATATAAAATAAATATTTAAAAATTCAAGTCATATAAGCTTTTCTAATATATGTCTACTAAATATAGGTTTGACCGTCATTAATTGAACAAAACATTTCTATATAAAACAAAAATACATTTAATAAATTCATTTTGTTTAATTAATATGTATTTAATGAAATTTCAATTGTATAATGAAATTTATGGTTTAATTAATACTAAATTCAAGTCATATAAGCTTTTCTTTTTTTTAGAAACGACAAATATTATTAACACCTCAACTTAGCAAGAAACTAAGAGAGGACGAAAAGGAGTAACATTATTACAATAAAATAGAAAAAGGGTAACATTCCCATTCAATCCAATTACATGGATGATTACTCCTATGTTTAGTCCATAAAAAGGTTGTAGAGATAATTTCTCCTGCAATCGCCGTATAAGATTTGTGATTCTTGTTGAAGATGTAGTCGTTTCTAGCCTTCCAAATGCACCACATGGAACCAAATATGATAGTTAGGAACACTGTTCTTTTTTTTGGGCAATTACCCCATTTGATTCCAAACTCCAATAAATCTTTTGCTGATGAAAATGTGGGATATGGAATATTGCACCATCTAAAAATCCATCGCCAAGTATCAAGTGCCCTTGGACATAAGACAATCACGTGATCTACATTCTCCTCGTGTACTTCGCAAACCTTACATAGGGTGGAGTCCATATGAACCCCTCTATCGTTGAGGCTTTTTGCGACAGGAATGCGGCCAAGGCCAACTCTCCATACAAAGCAATTAACTTTTAATGGAGCTGTTCTTGTCCATGGCATTTGAGTGAAACCGCTGGTGGTGGTTTTTTCATCAATGAAACTCCTCACATGATGCACCATAAAGTTACCATCGGGGGATAGTTTACTTTTTAATTTATCCGGAATATGATTTAGCTTAATGTCCGCGATGAGGTGAAGTAAATTACAAAATTCGTTGATGACGGACTGGTCATAAAAACCGGTATTCCAGCTCCATGAATATCCATGGTTATGAATTCGGTCTTTGACACGACACTCCTTATTCGATTCTATGGAATATAGAGAAGGAAAACTTACGCACAATGGTGTTTCACTTATCCAGCAATCTTTCCAAAACAGAAATTTGTCTCCAGTAGCCCCAACTGCTAACGAGAAGATGTCTCGGAAGGCTAACCCCATCCCGTTTAGATCAGCTTCTATTTTTGCGATGTTGCTCCAAGTGCCGCTCGAGTTAGGATTTGAGATGAGATTAACTGATTTATTACGAAGACAATGAATCTCCTTTATTGTTTCTTTCCATAAGCTGTTTTGACTCCCATCATTTAATTTCCACCACCACTTCATAAGAAGAGCACAATTTTGAGCTTTTAAAGATCCAATACCGAGCCCCCCTAACTCTTTAGATGCAGTAACAGTAGACCATGCTACCCAGCTTATTTTGTTGGTGTTGTCGTTCCCGCCCTATAAGAAACGCCTACGAATCTGCTCAAGCCTATCAAGAACACCATTAGGAGCTTTAAATAATGAAAAGTAATATAATGGTAGACTATTAATAACTGATTTAATAAGAGTCAAGCGTCCGCCAAAAGATAGATACTTTGCCTTCCAACTCGATAGCCTTGCGCTGAACTTGTCAATAATCGGTTGCCAATTTTTTTTTTAGGTTCATGTTTGCTCCCACTGGAACACCGAGGTAATTGAAAGGAAAAGCTCCTGGAAGACATCCAAGAAGCGAAGCCCAGGTGTTAATTTCTGAGGTGGAAGTACCGATGCCGAAAATTTTGGACTTGTGGAAGTTAACTTGCAGACCAGATGAAGCATGAAAACATCTTAGAATTCTGGCAAGATTTTTCATATTTTTTTTGGTGCCTTTACCCACGAATATCGCATCACCCGCGTAGAATAAGTGTGAAATTGATGGGCCGTTGCTACCTACCTGTTGACCATGGAATATTCCTTTCTCGCAAGCTGATTTCATAGCCACATTCAGACCCTCCATTGCAATGATGAATAGAAAAGATGAGAGCGGGTCACCTTGCCTAACGCCTTTCAAAATAGGAAATTAATTTGTTGGAGAGCCATTAATTAAAACTGATGCGTATGATGACGATAGGCAGCCTCTTATCCATCTCCGCCATTTATCACCGAAATTCATTTGTACCATGATGGATTCTAAGTATCCCCAATTTAACGAGTCAAATGCCTTTTCGAAATCCACTTTGAACATAAACATTTTCTTTTTTGCTTTTTTCGCCCATGAACATAACTCGTTAATGATGAGAGGACCCTCCAATATATTACGGCCACTGATGTAGGCTGATTGCGCAACATCAACTACGGTCCCGACGATCTTTTTTAATCGAAAAGATAGAGCTTTAGCAATTATCTTATACATACAACCAATTAAGGAAATGGGCCGATAATCATTGAGGGAGATGGGATCATTGACTTTAGGGATTAAGGTAACAAATGATGAGTTGCAGCCCCTTCCTATTAGACCTGTGACTTCAAAGTATCTGATAAAATTCATAACATCGTCAATAATACATTCGAAATAAGTTTTTAGAAATTTAAAAGTGAAACCGTCTGGCCCGGGAGCCTTATCACCACCGCAAGCCCATATGGCATTTTTAATTTCTTCCACAGTGAATGAGGCTTCGATGGATAGTTGTTGCGTATCGCTTAGTTTCTGGAAAAGAGGGCTAATGAGAGGAGGACGCTCAGGCCAGCGATCGCAGAATTTTGATGAAAAGAACCTGTGAACTTCGTCCTTAATGCGGTCTGGATCCACTACCCATTCACCGTTGATCGTTAGGCCGTGAATACGATTTTTTTGGTGTTTGTTTCTTAATGTACCATGAAAGAATGCACTGTTTTCATCTCCATCGATAGCCCATTTAATATGAGATCTTTGCTTGAGGTCGAGTTTCTTGATTAGTTCAAGATCAGCAATTTTTATTTTACCGTCTTTTATTTCTTTAGTTTCTAACTCCGTGAGTGATCTTGATTCAGCCGCAATATCTAGTTCATTCAAACGGTTGTGCAAGGCTTTAAGCTCTTTGTTCTCTTTTGCGGCTTCCAATGCTCTCCATTTTTTGATGGCGATTTTCAAAAACTTTAACTTTGCTGCAAAAAACATGTCGGGGGTACCAAAACCATGAAAAGAGGCCCATGCTTTTTTAACTGTATCGTTGAAACCATCTTTGTGTAACCAGGAGTTGAAAAATCTAAATGGTGATGGACCAAAGTCAATAAACGAGCTGCACAAAGTTATAGGTGAATGATCAGAATGATCTCTAGGCAAAGCCATGACAACAGAGGTGGGTTGTGCTTCGAAGAAATTGCGGCAAACCAAAAAGCGGTCTAGTTTGCTTAACTTGCTGCAATCAGGACTAAGGTATGTAAACCTCCTTCCAACCATATTAAACTCTTTTAAACCCAATGAGTCAATGAAAGTGTTAAATTCGTTAGCCGAGGCTTGACAAAAATAGGAATTTATTCTTTCGTTCGCTTTCCTTACTACGTTGAAATCACCAAAAAAGACCCACATACCCTGTTGTGAGTTATAAAAATCAGCCAACTCTTGCCATAAATTCCGTTTATCTGATCTAGATTGTGGCGCATATACATTAACAAGAAATATGGTGCCATTAATTCCTTTCCATTGTCCACCTACTGCTAACCATGATCTAGACTTTCTAACAAAATTCGGTGTGAACACCAAAGGATTCCATATACTGATAATACCTCCTGACCTGCCAATGGAATCGACAGACTCATACGAAAATTCATTGTTTCCCCACATCCCCCTGACATCAATATTCTTCGAGTTGTTTATGTGGGACTCTTGTATCCCAATAAAGTCGATATTATTCTTATCTTTTATTTCTCGCACCCACATAATCTTTCGAGATTCACTCACTCCATTTATATTTAATGATAGGAGATTCATTGAGGTACCAAGTTGACATCATCACCTTGAAGGATTTCATGTAGAACCTGATTTGAGTTCGCAACTTGGAAACCAATTTGCAACCCAATGTTGACGGTTTTTGAATTTTCTGGGAGCGATAATTGAGATTCATCGTTTGGTGAAAGAGGGTTAGATTGTTCAATAGTTGTGTTCAAGTCGATCGGAGGAGGAGGATATGTTGGTGCAGGTGGTGATCGATTTGATTGATTTCTAAGTGGGGAAGATCTTCTTCTCTTTTTTGAGTAAGGGCCTGTAAAGTCACCTGGGTTGGGTAAGTTTTCACCAAATGGGCTAAGTCTTCTATTTTTTTTCCTAGGTCCAGCAGGAGCACTAGAGGGAAATGGGCCAAACTTGAAGCATGAACCAATAGGGATTGGGGGGGTCCATGGAATGTTAAGCGTGCAATTTTGAATGTTCGATGCATGGGGACTAGAAGTACTATCACGAGTCTCCTCGACAACCGTATTATTATCTCCCACATTACTGCTTGCATTGATGATAGACGCTTCATCGTCCATCATTAATTGACTGTTGACTTGAGCTTGGTCGCCGCCATCTGCTACCGGATTTGTTGTAGCCATCGGAGAATTTTTTGCAGGCTCATCATTTACTAGGTGATTGTTGTCGATTCCAGGAATGAACTCACCTTCCTCATACTTATTATTCCCTGAATCTGAAATTCCTTCTTCATCCTCCAAATTGCCTTCTTCATCTACCATGGCATCAACATCACGTGGTTGGAGGGAGAAATCATTGAGCGAAAAAGGTTGCCAGTCATAGAAAATCTCTGAGATCCCGATGTTGAATGTGTTGCCATTACATTCAATAGTCATTTCTTCGTTTATTCTTTTCAACGATTTAGTTAGAATGGCTACTTTGTAATTGGAAAGGTTTGCGGTGTCCCATAATCTTTCGCTTGATTCAAGAACCTCGCCGAAGCGGTGGATAATTTTCCTGATATTGTCACTATCCCTGAGTGATAAGGGGAGTCCCATAATGCGCACCCACGATAATCTTACAAATGGCAGGTTATTAGTGAGATCGCCTGGCTTAAGCCATTTGAACCATTGTTTCCACCAGTTTTCATTTTTCATAAGACCAGTGGTCTCTGATGAAGATTTAAGGCGTAGCAAGACGTACAGTCCACCGTAATAATGAACACTTACATCTGGAATGCCTTCGTCTTCGAGGAGCACGGGCAGATTTTTCAGTTTGTCAAAGTCCCACACTTCACCGATGAGAACCATGTTACGGGTTATGGATTCCATACCAGGTTCAGGTTTGAGGTGTATCGTGTGTGTAGCAACAGAACCGGTAACGATATTAGCGTAGGACCTTGGGGTTAGTTTTCTCCGGTACTGTTATAGAATAGAATAAATAGATTATGAATTATCACGTTGCCTACAATATTGTCTTAGATGATAGCCATGTTAATATTTTAGTCAATCAAATCTTTAATATATAATAAAAAAAATGGTTTTAAATGTCACGTGACGAAGTAAGGTTCATTAAATAAGTTAACTTTTTTTATTTCAGCCGTTGGATCAGATTTATGATGTCATAAAAAACTATTTTCACTTTACACCCTCTTACAACATATAATTACATTATTTTTTCATTTCACTTCAACTTAAATAAAAACATAATTTAAATTATTTATAAAATCGCTCAATACCTTATTGTTATTCTAAAATGTACTAATATAAAATATCAAAACATATAATTCCATTATTTTTTTCATTTCACTTCAACTTAAATAAAAACATAATTTTAATTATTTATAAAATCGCTCAATACCTTATTGTTTTCTAAAATCTCCTAATATAAAATATCAAAAAATGTGTATAAACATAAAGGTGTAGATGTTATTATAACTATAAACAACATGTAAAACTCAAATGTATATATGTTATTATACGTATAACATAGTCTCCTCATAATAACTTAAAATCTATATGAGATTCAATTTTTATCTTTATTCGCGTTATCGCGGGACAATAATCTAAT